>OW240920.1:90038308-90067557 GCA_933207985.1 Pelobates cultripes
TGTAGTGGTTATTGTGCTTGGAATGTTCATTTAAAGTTATTTTGGTTCCTGGAAAGTCCCTTTAAAAGGGAACACTTTTTAAACATCTCCATGACAACTTAAGCCCAATGAAGTTATGAGAGCAGAAGATTCAATGGGCAGTCTTGCCGTTAAGGGTTTAACGGCTTTCCAACAGTTTAACCATAAAGTTGGCCCTCTGGTGCCCAACAGCTGCATTGGAGGCGAGACAGGGGGTCAAGCACCATCAAGAGAAATTTGGGCTTAAACCATTCAAAAACGGTTTAACTCTATAAA
This sequence comes from Pelobates cultripes, assembly GCA_933207985.1. Classification (NCBI taxonomy): domain Eukaryota; kingdom Metazoa; phylum Chordata; class Amphibia; order Anura; family Pelobatidae; genus Pelobates; species Pelobates cultripes. Next base: position 90,038,603 of record OW240920.1, read on the forward strand.
GGTAAGACAGCACCCAGGCCGTCCAGACCTTATAAAAGACGATTGAGGTGAAGCGGTTATAGGGCCCAGAATGGTCCTTTAAGATGTAGCTCATCTAACATTTTCTCATGCGATAGTAATAGAAGCCTCAAACAGCAGGAAAAAAAAAAAAGATCTCCACACTTTCATTTTATTACAGATGTAAACCATAGGAATTCACTTTGAGGAAGACCACGCAGGGATTTATTCACAAAACAGAGAATTGAAAAAAGTAGTGCAAATGTCAGACAAATAGCCAAGCTGTGATGATAGCTGTGGTGCAGAATTTTCAATTCAGTTTTCCATTCACTGCTTAGTGAGTAAACCAATAATACAAACCAAGATCCACAATGTAATAGTTTTTCTTCATTTTCTTCCTTCCACCATGATAATGTGGTACCCAAACTTGGTTTTCACAGGAGGGTCAGTATACACTGGTTTGTCCATTGTGCTGACAACTAGAGCAAATGCAGCTTCTTGAAAAGGTCCTACCATGGAGCCTCTCGTCATCCAGCCCAAGTCTCCCTAAAGGAATTGACAAAAAGTAAAATCACAAACGTATCTTACAGACAGAGTGGAGAGAAATTGATAGATTTAGGTTATTGATTAGAATAATTTATGATTATCGCACTATTGTAATGGCTATGCATTCATAGAAGCAATGTCTGTAAAGAACAGAACATATGGCACGTGCCAAAGATCTGACACCACAATGTACTTTATAATATAAGCAAGCATCATTAGAGTATGAAGGTGCACTGATATACATGCTAACATGCATGGACAGTTCCTGCTAATAGAATCTCGTGTCAATCTCTGCAAGCAAAACTCATAATAGAAACACAGAATGTGACAGCAGATAAGAACCATTCGGCCCATCTAGTCTGCCCAATTTTCTAAATACTTTCATTAGTCCCTGGCCTTATCTTATAGTTAGGATAGCCTTATGCCTATCCCACGCATGCTTAAACTCCTTTACTGTGTTAACCTCTACCACTTCAGCTGGAAGGCTATTCCATGCATCCACTACCCTCTCAGTAAAGTAATACTTCCTGATATTTTTAAACTAAACCTTTGCCCATCTAATTTAAGACTATATCCTCTTGGGATAGTTTTTCTTCTTTTAAATATAGTCTCCTTTATGTATTTAAATGTTTCTATCATATCCCCCCTGTCTCGTCTTTCCTCCAAGCTATACATGTTAAGATCCTTTAACCTTTCCTGGTAAGTTTTATCCCGCAATCCATGAACTGGTTTAGTAGCCCTTCTCTGAACTTTCTCTAAAGTATCAATATCCTTCTGAAGATACGATATACATTAGTCCACAGAATCTTGAGTGAGGGTATATACCCTAATCCATATAGATATAAGAAAAAATATATGTCTGTTATGTCAGTACCATATCGCCTACATGATATCTCTGTATAAAATTAAAATTTTACACAGGGATGCCAAACCAAAGGGATGCAATGAAGAACCTATGAATGTGTAAAACAGGCCTCTTTGTTGACACGCAAGATATACATTCACCACATTTCCTGATGTCCAGGAAAGGTAGTTCCAAAGGCCAGATAAAAAGTGCTGCCAACAAGTTACCAGATTACTTTGCACATCAGCTCTGGGATGTTTGTGGGGGCTGTTATCCCCACAGCTGAAGTAAGGGAGCATTGTGGGCAGCAGGGAGACAACCAGAAGAGATAAGCATGAAAAAGGGCATTAAAGCATTGCAAGTCATGTTTTTGTATTTGCAGATAACATAAAACTCTGTAAAGTAATACAATGTAAGCAAGACATTATTTTGCTGCAGAGGGATTAAGATAGACTGGGGGACTACACTCAAATGGCAGATGAAATTTAATGTAGAAGAATGCAAAGTTACACACTTCGGCGTAAAGAATGCACAAGTAACTTATACCCTTAACCCCTTAAGGACCAAACTTCTGGAATAAAAGGGAATCATTACATGTCACACATGTCATGTGTCCTTAAGGGGTTAACAGAAGCAAAGTAGGGATAACAACACACGAAAATGACTTGGGAATTGTTATACACAACAAACTATGCAACAATGTGCAATGTCAATCAGCAGTGGCTAAGGCCAGTAAAGTATTGTCATGCATGAAAAAGGGCATTAATTCTCGGGATGAGAATATAATTTTGCCTCTTTATAAATCACTGGTAAGACTACATCTTGAATATGCTGTGCAATTTTGGGCACCTGTTCTAAAGAAGGATATTATGGCCCTAGAAAGAGTGCAAAGGCAGGCTACAAAATTAATCAATTATTTTCTTTTTAACATTTTAGCTAAGAAGAAAGGTTAACAAATTTAAACCTCTTTAATTTAGAAACACGTCGCCTCAGAGAGGATATGATAACATACAAATATATCCGGGCCAATGCAAACCATTGTGTGGCAATCTATTCACAAACAGGACTTTACATAGGACACAAGGTCATGCGTTTAGACTGGAAGAAAGAAGATTTAGTCTAAGTGTTTTTTACCATAAGAACAAAGGATATGGAATTCTCTGCCTGCAGAAGTGGTTTTATTAGAGTCCGTGCAGATGTTTAAACAGCAACTAGATGCATACTTGCAAAAACAGAATATTCAAGGATAAATTTTTTCTCAACTGTAGGGTAATAGCTTCTTCATCCAAGGATAAATCTGACTGCCATTCTGGCAGTAGTTTGTTGCAAAATTGGAAGTGCTTCAAACTGTTTTTTTGTCTTCTTTTGGATCAACAGCAAAAAAACAAATGTGAGAAAGGCTGAACTTGATGGACACATGTCTCTTTTCAGTCTATGTAACTGTGTATAATAAGAGGTAAGGATAAGAAATAATACACAGACATACAGCGAATGTTGTGAACAACACAGAAAAGAGGTGTGGAAATTAGTGGCGCTTATTTTTATATAATAAAAGTAGTTTTGTTAAGCTGCTATAAAACACTCAAAAGGGTAATCCAAAACCCACTATCGACATGCAAAAAACTAAAATAACCACGAGTGGGTCAGTATAGAAACTTTCCCACTACTTGGTACGAGTGTAGCGCTATAGATGTAGTTCCAAAGTGCTCAAATATATAAACTTACACTTACCACTCAGGGTAAAGGTAAAAGGTATACATGCAAAAAAAGAAAAAACAAAAGGGCACATAGAGTAATATTGTATGACCATATATTGAGTTTAGATTTAAATATGTACAGGTAAACTCACATTTTTTAGAGCCTTTTATATGGATATAGGCTCTAAACACTTAAGCATCCGTGCCTTTAAGGTAGACAACAAGACCGTATTGATGCAGTTTTCTCTTTTCTTTTCCTTCCAACCAAAGATGGATCTCCAAATGAGAAAGAAATAAAACAGAACTTCTGGGTGCAGATTGTTATACCCTTAGTGCACAGTGCAATATATGTACAGAAAAAACAGTGCTCACCTTTTTGAGAGCCTTTTAATAACTGGCTCAAAGTATTGCTGATGTGTGTGTCTATTATTAGGGGTGACACTACCCTTAACCCTTAAGTTCAAGGTAGAGGTAGGTATATTCAGCGAATGTTGTGCCCATTCACAAGAAAGGTAGTAGGAAGAAGTTGGGCAGCTATAGGCTAGTAAGCCTTACTTCAGTAGTGGGGAAAGTAATGGAAACCATGTTAAAGGATAGGATTGTTGAACATCTAAAAAAACACATGGATTTCAAGATCAGAGACAACATGGGTTTACTTCAGGGAGATCATGCCAAACTAATCTTATTGTTTTTTTTGATTGGGTAACTAAAATAATAGATCAGGGTGATGCAGTAGACATTGCTTACCTAGATTTCAGTAAGGCTTTTGACACTGTTGCACATAGAAGGCTTATCAATAAACTGCAATCTTTAAGTTTAGATTACAATATTGTTGAATGGGTAAGGCAGTGGCTGAGTGACAGGCAACAGAAGGTTGTAGTCAATGGAGTATATTCGAAGCATGGGCTTGTCACCAGTGGGGTAGCTCAGGGATCTGTACTTGGACCCATTCTCTTTAATGTTTTTATTAGTGATATTGCGGAAGGTCATGATAGTAAGGTATGTCTTTTGCTGATGATACTAAGATATGTAACATGGTTGATATTCCAGGAGTGATAAGCCAAATGATTTAGGTAAACTAGAAAAATGGTCAGAGTTGCGGCAACTGACAATATGGATAAGTGCAAGATAATGCATCTTGGACGTAAAAACCCAAGGGCAGAGTACAGAATATTTGATAGAGTCCTAACCTCAACATCTGAGGAAAGGGATTTAGGGATGATTATTTCTGATGACTTAAAAAGGTAGGCAGACAATGTAATAGAGCAGCAGGAAATGCTAGCAGAATGCTTGGTTGTATAGGGAGAGATATTAGCAGTAGAAAGAGGGAAGACCTCACTTGGAGTATTGTACGCAGTACTGGAGACAGTATCTCCAGAGGGATATTGAAACTTTAGAGAGAGTTCAGAGAAGGGCTACTAAACTGGTTCATGGATTGCAGGATACAACTTACAAGGAAAGGTTAAAGAATCTTAACATGTATAGCTTGGAGGAAAGACGAAACAGGGGGGATATGATAGAAACATTTAAATACATAAAGGGAATCAACACAGTAAAGGAGGAGACTATATTTAAAAGAAGACAAACCACAACAAGAGGACAGTCTTAAATTAGAGAGGTAAAGGTTTAAAAATAATATCCAGAAGTATTACTTTACTGAGAGGGTAGTGGATGCATGGAATAACCTTCCAGCTGAAGTGGTAGATGTTAACACAGTAAAGGAGTTTAAGCATGCGTGGGATATGCATAAGGCTATCCTAACTATAAGATAAGGCCAGGGACCAATGAAAGTATTTTAAAAAAAAAATTGGGCAGACTAGGTGGGCCAAATGGTTATCTGCCGTCACATTCTATGTTTCTATCCAGTATAATTATTACAATTTTTATTTTTTGCCACCCATGAACATAACTGCAAATTAGCTACATCAGCTGCTAATCAAGTTTGACTTTAAGTCTAAATATTAAGTCCTCACCCCTTGTCTGGCTTTGTCTTCGCTGTATTGTGTCGCCACTTCACTGAATCGCACTCCTGACTTTAGTTTTTCCATGGCTTCCATAACCTTCCCATGCTTTTCACACAGGATGTGCCTCACCTGAGAGAAAAAATAAGTTAACTTTAACTTCGTTACAGTTTCCGAAGCCACAGAGGGAAAACAAAAGGTTCTACAGAAACACCAGATAAAATTCTCAAGATAATCAATTCTGTACATCCTGCATTACTGAACTATGTGAGTTGTGTTTTCAAAACAAGTTAATTTACCCTGCCACAAACAGCAATCTGAGATACACCAGGTCATCATAATCGTCCCTGCAACAAATCACTATGTCTATTTGACTGCCCACCACAAGCTGTAAGTAAGCAAGTTGTCACTGGATGGTCTGGCAGCTCTGTCCATCCCAGCTGTCCATCAGAGCACCACGAGGGTGTGATCCTCCAGTGCTCAGACATCATACAGGCATATGGGGTGTAAAATGCATCATGTTCGACCCACTCAATTTATGCTCAAGAAAAAGTTCACTAATGAAGCTTGTGGTTTACAGCTTTAGCATCAATTTGTTTTTTAAATGCACTAAAAAAGGAATGGGTGTCCCATGGACCTTGAGTGACCCATTAACTCCTTATACCAACCTGCCTAATAAATTTAGAAACCCTACATACAGAAATCAGTTAGAGCAGGGGTCCTCAAACTCCGGCCCCCCAGACTTTGCTGAACTACAACTCCCATGATTCTTTGAATTACATAGATAGCCAGAGAATCATGGGAGTTGTAGTTCAGCAACATCAGGGGGGCCGGAGTTTGAGGAGCCCTGAGTTAGAGGATTTACAGATACACGATTCTCATCTTTAACATATACATGCACAAAACCAAGAGTAGTATTTCTGAGTGCTTATAGCTTGAACAGTATATTCGGAACATTCTTGTGACGTTGAAATAGATAATATTTACGCTGATCGCTTCTTCACATTAAAAGTTTTATAAAATAATATGATTACCTTGACTGACGTTCCGCCCTTTGGTGTTGGAGCTTTCTTATCAGGTGCTTCACCCCCAGTTGCTCCACCTACAGCAAATAAAAAGAACATTCAATGTTTATTAATTTTGGTATACTCTACCCATTGTCTTTGTAGAGGTAAATAGTATGTTAATAGGTAAATAGTCATGTTAAAATTAATTCTGTTACTGTTAAGGATAAAAGGTAAGTGATTTTAATTCACCTCATTAAATTACTAAACAGTGGTAACTTGTAATTTGCAGATATTTGAGGAAGAAGATGGATATGTCAGGAAGGCACTTGTGAAATTCTTTAGTGAGTCCACATTCCACCTTGATATAGGAATATTTAACCCCGTAAGGACACGTGACATGTGTGACATGTCATGATTCCCTTTTATTCCAGAAGTTTGGTCCTTAAGGGGTTAAAGATTAGGTTTTTTTGCAGGATAGCATCAATGAAGTTACTTCCCTGCATTTAGAACAGTCTCTAACTCCTCCATGACACTTTTTTTGTTATAATATACTTTAATGTTTTAAATTAAAGAGGAAAAATATTCCATTGTGCACACATTCTGAGCCTGTAAGGGTTGATAGAGGTAGGGAAGATCTTTAAAAAAAAAAAAAAAACACAAGAAACTAAAATGAAGGGGGAGGCGAGATAGGTGCTAACCGCAAGGGTCGAAATTCTTCATGTTGTGCATGTGAACAGTAGATGTAAATTTTTTACACAGAATTACCATATGTAACCAGCCCCTGGCAAAAAAATGCATATTGCTCCGAATGTGCAGCCTTTTAAACGGAAACGCGGCACATGCAGTCTTCTACCACAATGACCACTTCTTGTCCATGCTCTAGTAATTTCCCGCATGGATTATTGTAACCCTCTCCTGATTGGTCTCCCCAAAAGCCGTATTGCCCCGCTACAGTTTGTAATGAATGCCGCCTCCGCCAGACTTATTTTCCTTTCTGGTCGGTCCTCTCACACCTTACCCCTCTGCCAGTCCTTACATTGACTCCCTGTATCCTATATGAGTCAATTCAAAGTGCTAACCCATACATTTAAAGCACTGACCAATTCTAGCCCCTCTTATATCTCTTCACAGATCCAAAAGGTATGCCCCTCCTCGTTCCCTCCGCTCTGCCCGTGACCACCTCCTGACCACTGCTCGCACCCGTACAGCCAACTCACGCTTGCAGAACTTCTCGCGAGCGGCTCCTTTCCTATGGAATAGCCTGCCTACCCCCATCAGACTCTCCCCTAGTCTTCAATCCTTTAAGAAGCACCTTAAAACCCATCTCTTTAGGAAAGCTTATGGCCTCCCAGAGTAACCTCTACCTTACATACCTGTCTCTTGCTCTCTCCTATAGGACAGTGCTTTACTCTTTCCTCCAGCTCTGCTTCACTCCCACCCTATTTGATTCATATTTCCTGTCCTAACGTGTCTTAAACCCCACCTCCTATAGACTGTAAGCTCAATTGAGCAGGGTCCTCTTCAACCTATTGTTCCTGTAAGTACTTGTAATTGTCCTATTTATAGTTACATCCCCCCTCTCATAATATTGTAAAGTGTTACAGAATCTGTTGGCGCTATATAAATGGTGGTAATAATATTAATAATAAAAGCATAAGTGTGCATGGTGGCTGATACAACACAAATACATAAAAAAAAAAAATAGTAAAATATTCTGCTTATATTTGTTTTAGCAGAAATGGCATTCAGTTATGGATTTACATATAAATTACATAATTTTGCTATACCAGTAAATCATCATATTTTCAAATGACTACCAGCTAATCCCATAAGCATGAACTATAACTGCTATGAACCCTGCAAACCATACAATACTGACTTATACTGCAAGCCTTGGAGCCCAGAAAGCATTTACTTAGCTACTAACACTAAAAGCGATTACTGACCATAACATCCAAGCATGCACTCTACTACAGTTACCACAACCATGGGCCTTTACCTAAAATATGCTAAGGCAAGCCATGGACCCTGATCATGCTATTCATCCCAATGATCTTGTGTCATACACAAATGCAATAACCCATGGGATTTTTTTCACTAAAAATCGAATGATAGCAAAGTAAAATCACAATGGCAAAATTTAGGCTAAAACTTTTAAACTGTGACAGTAGCTCAGTCATTTGGGGAATATTCAAGTTGTGAGTTCAGTAAATGCAAACCTGAATAAACGCTGAAATATAGGTCTTTTTATGGTCATAGCGTCCTAATTAGTTACATAATATCCTCACAATTGTAGATATTGCGTTCACCTTTTGCCCCTTTCCCCCCTTTGCCCTTAGGTGGCATGATCCCCGCAGAATAGCTGGCAGACTCCTGGAAAACAAACGTGCTGAAGAGTTCCGTCGCGCGTGTGTGACGTCATCGGCCGAGACAGCAACAAACCCATGCTGGAGAGACAGCTGGGACACACTGCTTGCTGGAGGTGTACATCTTATAAACCTACACAGCCAAACTGGACCTTCTTCCTCAGTCTGTGTGAATGGAAAAACTAGCAGAATGCATAGCACCTAGCTTTTCCATTTGCAGTCCTGATAATAAAGAGATTACTGGCATTACCAAGCTATGGAGTGGTACTTCACCTATCAAAACCCCAGAATCAGTTAGAGACTCTAGACTCCTTTAATTCACCCTGCCACAAACAGCAATCTGCAATGACATTTGCACTGCTTCCTGGATATGATAATACAATTTATATGTAATATATATCTATTTTGTCAGGAAGAATTAATCCCTGTAGAGATATATGACTATATTAGATAGGAGAGCTGTTTGCTTATATATATAATCCTGCCACTACAGATATAGGGTAATTTTAGAAGAAAAAAACTGCAGAGATTGGTTTTCTTTTTATTTAATTGCAGAACAATACTGTTATTTATTAATCGCTATATGCATTCACTAATTCTACCCCTACCTGGGCCATAATTCAGAGTAGGATTTGACAGGTAAATCATTTTTTTTTTTTTATTAGTAGTTAATTTTTTTTGTTGCAGGTGCATGTTGTAACTGCTGCTTTCTCCTCTTATAGGATTGTTGATATTGCTGCTATCGTTTTTATACATTTTATTTTGGGTCCAAACAGTGGGTCATCGTTGTAGATTAGTATGCAAAGAATAAAGCTCAAAATAGTGCTCACTGGTATAAAATCAAATGTAGAAATAAATAAAACTAGAAAAACTACAATTTCTGGGGAAATTGTGTGAAGTGTTCTTGCCTCCACCAGTAGTCTACAACTGGAATGGGCAGAGTAACTGGGTGGAGTGGCTTGAGTAACTGTTGTGTGGTTGGAGTGGCTGGAGTAACTGTGGAAAGGTTAGAGTGTGGTTCACTCACTCTACAGCAAGGGCAGAGAAGAGCTTTCAAATCTTTAAAATCCCTCGAACATTCCACCAACTGCCAACAGGAACTAACAGATTTCAAATAGGGCAGAGAAGAGTGGTTAAAAACAAACTGCTCCGGAAGGCGGAGCCTAGCTACAGCGCAGAGTGGTTGCATGGTACTACAGCTCCTGCGATTTCTACTAAAATTACCCTAATCTGACCGAAATCAACCGACCAAAACAGCCAAAAACTGTGATACAGAAGCAGAACCAGCATGGGCCGCAAAAAGAAGAAGCAAAAGCCCGACCAACCGAGAATGGGTCTGGACATTGGAGCCATGTGGAAGCAGGCTTATGAAGCGACAGGGCCCGAAATGGCCGAATACCCAGCTACTTACTCCGACCTGTTGGACAATTTCTCTCAGGGAGAGGATGCACGCGACTCTCCTGTTCGCCCGGTAATGACTACCAAACCTCCGGACCCAGACAATGCGCCTGTCACGACAGCAGTGCTCAAGGAGCTGCTGGCAGGTCTCCAGTACACACTCCAGGCAGAAATGGCGGGACTCCGCACGGACCTCCAGGGAATAACCGGGAGGCCGACCACCCTGGAAAACGCCTCCACAGACACAGCGGCTCACATCAGCTCCATGCAGCGGGAGATACAGAACCTGCAAAGTAAAGCGGAGAGCATTGAATGGTGATTCGCCGCAATGGAGGACGCACGCAGAGCGACTAACCTGAAGATACGGGGACTCCCTGATGATATGCCGGCGGAAGAATTGTCGCACTTTGTGCGAAGACTCTTAGCAGCACTGCTACCACAAAAGCAAGCCAAAACGATAAGACTAGATGGCATCTACAGGGTCCCCAAACCTGCCAAGGCCCCAGCGGCGGCCATCAGACACACAATACTCCGCTTTCAGAGAAGGGAGGACAGAACTGCAACTATGGCAGCGGTTAAAAACCATGCCCAGTACCCTTTTGAATCCACGTCGCTCTCCTTTTTTGCAGACTTGTCTGGCAGCACCTTGGCCTGGAGGAGGTCGTTTCGGCCATTCACAGCACTCCTTCAACAACAAGGAACGAGGTACAGGTGGCGTCTCAACCGCTCCCTGCTGGTGATACACGGCGAGAACACACATGAGGCCTTAGACATTGTGGGGATATTTATGGGATAATAATAGTAACAGTGAGAATTGCCCACTAATTCAATTCTCAGATCCCAAATATCGTTATCGTGTTAAGTGAGAAGTATTTCATATAAATAATATCATAATGTATAAAAATAGATTTCATTTATAATAACAAATTAATTAATAATAATAATAATAATATGTAACATGCGTGATAATAATCAATGAATATCCAGTATAAAATGGTATGCAATACAAAGGAATAGGTATATTCATTTCAATGGCTAAACAGCATTTTCTGACAAGTCTTCTGATTCATGACTATCTTTCACAGAGAGTACAGCAAAGCTTTTCACAGCGAAGGGCCATAAAACCCTGGCTAACAGTTAGAATAACCCTTTCAATGCTGGCTAGACCTCCTAGATAGTTAAGATCTATTCTTATGTAATTTTAAAAAAAATAACATTTAAACCAGTTCATTAGTCATTTCCTGGAACCATCCAATAAGAGAATCTACCATGATTATATAAGCAGACTTTGTTTTTAATTTGTCTAAAAGATATCTTATCTTAAAGGACCACTATAGTGCCAGGAAAACATACTCGTTTTCCTGGCACTATAGTGCCCTGAGGGTGCCCCCACCCTCAGGGACCCCCTCCTGCCCGGCTCTGGAAAGGGGAAAAGGGTTAAAACTTACCTTTTTCCAGCGCTGGGCGGGGAGCTCTCCTCCTCCTCTCCGCCTCCGATCCTCCCCGCCGGCTGAATGCGCACGCGCGGCAAGAGCTGCGCGCGCATTCAGCCCGTCGCATAGGAAAGCATTTACAATGCTTTCCTATGGACGCTTGCGTGCTCTCACTGTGAAAATCACAGTGAGAAGCACGCAAGCGCCTCTAGTGGCTGTCAATGAGACAGCCACTAGAGGATTTGGAGGCTGGCTTAACCCATTGATAAACATAGCAGTTTCTCTGAAACTGCTATGTTTATAAAAAAATGGGTTAACCCTAGAAGGACCTGGCACCCAGACCACTTCATTAAGCTGAAGTGGTCTGGGTGCCTAGAGTGGTCCTTTAAATTAGAACAAATCAATACACCTGGATAAAAACAACGGTATGCTAACATGTGATAATATCACATCAATATATAATTATTCTTAATTCCACCTACAGAATGGAATGTTTATAACTATATATTCTTTAGTTAACTAAGATTTCTTAATATGGAAATCTGACCGTGCTTTATCCAGTCATATATATCATGCTATTAATAAACTTTAATTAATTTAAATTAATTAAATGAAACCAGTATAATTACCAGTTGAGTAGATATTTCCTCCAATTGGTAGATAGTCTCAGGAGCTTATTTGGATGTCTGTAGGTGCATGAGTTGTGGTGAAAGGTGGTGTTGGTTATAAAGTCAGTGAAATTCTAAGTGTTAGAGTTTTAAGAGTAGAGTGTTAGTCTCAGATGTTGTCCTGGGTTTCTCTGCATGTCCCAGTTGGAGTCCCCAAACTTCCAATTCCTCTCTCCTCTTTTTCCTCCTTTGCATTCCCTGTCTTCCCTTTGTCTTAACTTTTAAAGGGCCAGACTCTCTGTACATCATCAGTTGATAACCCAATAGAAGCACTAGAGGTGTGGTTATCTTCCAGATCGCAAATTAGGTATTTGGTCTATAGAGGGCAGTCTTGTCCCACTAAACATACCTATCCAGGAAAGAGTTAACTTTTCCTGGTGGCTATTTTGACGTCATTTTGCGTTATCTTTGCTATAACTTACGTATCCCTTCAGATCAAAGGGTTTCTTTAAGTTTTGTCCAGACTATGTGTTTTGACCCATAACTTACAATGGTACCTTACACATATAGACAGTAAAATGTTATTATTTAATCTTCTCTGTCACAATTGTCTGGGTTTAGAATTGATTATATTCTTCTTATCACTTGGTTTGTATATACAATGCATTCCTTTAGCTCTGGCAAAGTGGTTAGTTTTACAGAAAGAAATCTTGTGTCTTTTTGTTAACTTGAAAATAACAAAATGGAGTCTGGTCTGTTCAGAGTGACTCAGAATATACACTTTTAATTTCTATCATAGCACAAGATGTCTGCCGATACAAATACCCTGACAACATGCAGGGAGCGGAGGACTTACTTCCTACACTGGGACTACCCCGGGAGGCTACGCGCCCCCCGGCTCACTCCGGAGCCTCCAAGCCGCGGCACAGATGGGACCCGGCAAGGGTGAAAACTTTTGTCCCGCAACGGCCCAGTTACGGTTCCCCCGCTGATGACACAACATGAAGCCCTCAGGGGCAATAACATCCATACCAACTCCTTGACGGGAACTGTCTGACCAAACCCAAACAGTGTTAACCCCTTAAGACTCCTCCAGTGTTACAATCGTTTACTTGTCTTGCATGTCCTGCTGATTAGGCTTACCACAACCTAAATCTTATACTATTACTGTATCCACACAAAAGATTGCAGCCAGTTCACTGCATACCATGCACACATACATCGGCCACCCAGCCTGTAAAAAAAAACAAAAAACCTCTCCTCCCTCACCCCCCCGTCTACCATAAACGGACACGAGATTCATAAACCCCCCAGCGGCAACTAGACGGGCACACTATGCACCTGGTAACCAGACCCTTGCCACACTGCACATCCACCACCATGACAACAGTAGGGAAGGCATACCACACCACAGCATTAACCACTACCCACTAAACACACAACCTCCTGGAACAGCCACCCGATCACATAGTGGGGTATACTTCACGCCATGGCACTAACTTTTACCAGCGCACACCAAACAGCTTAGAGTGCCACATAACAGAGACCAAATGGTCCCCTTGAGGCCATTATTTTATGCGACCTTTTATGTACACATCACTCACCCACCCTTTCGATCTTACCACCAACTCCCTTCACAAGGTGTACCTGTACTTCTCTCCCCTTCTCACCAAGCTGAAAATGACTAGCCTGATTTCCACAATAACAAAAATGTGCAAAGTCTTAGCGATGCCACAGTTTGTTTTCTATTTAACTAAAAATGTGCAAAGTCTTAGCCATGACAAAGTTTATATATTTTAACAAAAAATGTGCAAAGTCTTAGCTATACCAAAAAGATTTTCTATTTAACTACAAAATGTGCAAAGTCTTAGCCATGGACAAAGTTTATCTATATTCACTATAAACGTGCAAAGTCTTAGCTATGCCAAAGTTTGTTATCTATTTTAACTAAAAATGTGCAAAGTCTTAGCCATGACAAAGTTTATCTATGTTACCTAAAAATGTGCAAAGTCTTAGCTATGCCAAAGATTGCTTCTGAATTGCTCGCACTCGCTATTGGGGTGCTGCAAGCACGTTTGTACTCATTTGCACTAACAAAAATAAAGAATTAAAAAAACAAAAAAACAAACTGCTCCAAATTGCTCAATAAGAATAATAATAATATATATGTGAGATAATAGTAAGTGGTCTTGCCATGTAGGGATATAAATGTACCAATTTATATCAAAACGTTCAGCTATCCCTGCTGCCACTGTGATGTTTTGTACAAATCAATCGATAATTCCTGTAAAACAAAGTACTCACCTTATTAATACATATATAACAGCATCTTCATATTACAGCCTTGTTACACAGGGTTTCTGCAGCCGCCATTTCAAATCCCTCCAACATTCCACCAACTGCCAACAGGAACTAATAGATTTCAAATAGGGCAGAGAAGAGCGGTTAAAAACAAACTGCTCCAAATTGCTCACTTCACTGGCAGTTGCCATCTTCAAACGGTCGTATTTTAAAAACTATAAATCCTACAGTGAAGAGCTTTATATTGTGAGAATCACAAGACCCAGACCTACATTTTGATGCGTATGCAATATTGCATATCTGAAATATTAAAAATGAAGGCACAGTCGCCATTTAGATATTGCCCTTCAAATTTAAGGTGGCTAGAGTGGAGATTCAATGAATGTCAATGGACGGCATGAGTTGCAAACAAATGGTCATATTGTGAAAACTATCAGGGCTATGGCTTAACCGTGGACATGTTTAGTGGCAGTAGGGATAGCTGAACGTTTTGATATAAGATTTGTGTAGGTGGACTTGAAAATGAGGGAGTGGTGGCAGTTTAGAAATCATGTCCTGATTTTTCAGCTTTTGCCAGCTCCCACTCTAGTTTTGAACATTTCGCCATTCATTCCTATGGGACCAATTTTGCCACAAAAACAACGATATTTCGTGAAGTCTAGCACTACGAGTCTTGGCTTTAAGCCAATCCTTGTAAATATGTAGAAAAATGCAGTTGAAAAGACAGTAGTTCTTGCTAAGATATTACAGAAATAGCTGCTGTATAACAGTATAATAAACAGCACTAGAATGAACAGGAATGGAGGAGTTAGCTAAATACAACCTAACCTAAGAAGCACAGTAGGGACAAAATAACCAGCTGCAAACAGCAGATTCAACACAGAACACAAAAAATACAAAATAAACCCTGAGTCATGAGACATAACACTAAGAGAAATGGGCCCCTGAGGTTTGGTCTCTCAAACACTTTGGTTTCTGTTCACAATACAGTAATATAAAATAACTCTCTGATACCCAGTCTAAGTTGGCTTCACTCACCTTAATTACTGTGGCTGTCAGGTTGGCTGCTGTGGCTTGCAGGTTGGTTGCTGTGGATGGCTAGCTGCTGTGACGGGCTGGCTGCAAGTTCTAACATTGATTGCTAAGTAATAGGCGGTGGCAGTGACCATGTTTATTTATTTGCAGTGGTCTGCAATTTTATTAACTTTAAGGCAAACAGAGAGAATCCTCCCACGCACGGTTTGCCTTAAAGTAAATCCTGGCCCATGGAGGTGGCGCACGCCAGTATGTGACGTGATACACAGTTGGACAGAATCCTCCTCCATATCCCTCTGCTTCTCCGGGCCCTTCTTCCGCTGAAATAGCTGCACCAGGCCAGAGGATTGTGGTCCTCGCAATTTGCATCAGACTGTGGTGACCGATGGAAATTTATGTAAGTTCTGTGTGGCAATGGCGGGCCCCTTCCTTGACCAGGTCCTCTGACTAAGTGTCCAAATGCTCAGTCCACACCCAATGCAGGACTGGACAGGGACAAAAATTAATGCTTCAATCTCCCACTTGAGAATGCTATATAGAGTTCGCTAGTGGTAGGTTAAAGCATTAAATGTTAATGGAATTGGAAGGTAAGTAACAGGTGGTGGCAGCGACCGTACTTATTTATTTGAGAGGTAGGCGTTCTGTCCCACCAGTAAAGTAAGCAGGGACCCTTTCCTGCACAGGAAATGTATGCATTTGTGCCCCTGCCTAGATATGCCGAGGCTTATTGGTCTAAGCCTGCCGGGAAAGCTGGATTACTCGACATCAAGTTCATAGACCTGTCCAAAGAGGAAAGGGAAAGCTGGAACCTGAACTGATGCCACTTCTTCAGTATAGCCCCTACAAATGGTTGGGAATGGAAGATCTCCCTAGGATCTCTTGTCTAACCAGCCTGTGTCATCTCTTGTTCCAGGGAGGGCCAAATCTGGTGTGAATTAGTGTTGTGCCACTCGACTATTCCCGCCATATGTGTGGCACGATAGTAACCTTGAAAATAGGGTAAGGGGAAGCCCAAGCCACCTTCATGTTTGGGACGGATGCCCCTTCCACACATAGCCGACTAATACCAAATTTAAGGAAGGAAAGTAGGCTCTAGGAAGAATTACCGGTATTGTCTGATATAAATACAGTATCCTGGGTAATAGGTCCATGTTTAGGCGATTGATACGGCCAATCCAGGAGAAGTGTACTGCAGTCTATTTGTTCATTTCTCTCAGGAAGCTATTCAACATTCAATCCATATCCCCAGGTACTTCAGGTGGTCCTGGCACCATGGAAGTTAAAACTGAGTCTCAACATGCTCACAATCTCTAATTTTCTTAAATTACGTGTAAAGTTACTTAGTGTGCCAAAAAGTTTCTAATTTGTGTAGTATGTTGGGGATAGTGATTTCTTTCTGGTCTTTGCTTTCCTTGATTATTGTTGGTTAAAGCTTTGAGTGCTCGATCATAGGTTTCTAATATATATATATTGTATTGTATAGCTTACGACTGTCATATTAAACCTTTTACAAAAATTATTAATAAAATGAATAATAAAAAGAAAACAGTAAAAACATGTATAAAACAAAATCGCAAGTGAATATATAAATATATATATATATATATATATATTTCCTTCTTGATATATATACTTACATTTTGCACCCGGCTTTCAGATCCAGACTGACAAGCAAGTAGTGGCCAACCAACCTCACATTGTGTTGTTAGACAAGAAACAGAAGACCACATTGGTGGTGGATGTGGCAATACCAAGCAACTATAACATCAGGAAGAAGGAACACGAGAAGATGGATTAATACCAGGGACTGAAAGAAGAGCTAGAAAGGATGTGGAAGGTAGTAGTAATAGTCCCAGTTTTGTTAGAAGCACTGGCTTCAACAGATTACAGGTGGGAATGAGATTGCTGTCCATAAGATACTGCACAAAACCCTCAGACTGCCAGGTCTCTGGTAGAGGATCAGAGAATGAGGAATATATACCACCCAGGTATATATTACAGACCAACAGCATTGTGATGGGGAATAAAAGTGTGGATGAAAACCCCTTCCATCTGAAGTAAGTGGATAGTTAATACATTGCTAAACACAAATACACACACCAGTCAAGCCATAAGACTTGCTTTACCCTCTCTACTGCAAGGGGTTCTGGATAGAAATATGCAAATGAGCTCAACAAAGAACCACATTTTTGCCTCATAATTCCACTTTATACATGGATTCCTTGGAGTACGTGTCTGCTGTATACAACAGCTTTGAAACACAACTCAGGAAGAGGAGCAAAGTCAGTGAACCACTCGTGGACAGCTGTTTCATTGTTAATGCAGCTCATCAGCATGAGGTTGGTTACTGGCTTGCAATGGAGGCTTGGCAAAAATCCACCTGAAGTAAGTGGATAGTTAATACATTGCTAAACACAAATACACACACCAGTCAAGCCATAAGACTTGTTTTTCCCACAAAAATCTCACTTTAACAGTGTCACAACTGTCTTTAACATCTCCCTATGTCCTTCTCTGGTCTATCAAGACTTGGCTCTCTAGGACCAAATTTTAACTGTGTTTGGATTTCGTAAATATGAAAATTGCCTTTGTGGTCCGAATTCTATAAATTTCAGCTAACTGCATAGGACTGCCCTAGCTAGCACTGGGATGCTTAGGCAAAAAATAAGCTTTGTCAGACTTATCAGAGCTTTTTACGTTGTATCCATTTGTATTTTTTTTCAATATCTGATTTTTATTGAAATTTTTCAAATAAAATGAACGACAGTGAGGTACAATAAAGAAAAAGGGGTGGGGGAAACACATGATAATTGCACAACTCTGCAAGACGTACACAAAACCACATGGTTCTTGTAACCCAAAACACACAGTGCATTAGATACCACAGTTCACAGTCGGTTGTCGCTGGTGTTGTACCTGTCTTGTATAAGGGCATGTGTAGCAGATTACATCTCCTGGACTGAAGCCCCATGCATGCTCATACACTGGTACTGTTACTAGCTTTACATTGTGGTCTGCAGTAGCGTACACTTTGCATGTGTGTTCTACGCATTTATGGTGCACTAGTCTGTACTTCGTTGGTGGAATTTCCACCGCTACTATTTAACTGGAGTCAGCAACATGCATAACATCTAAGTTAACAAGCAAATTATGACAGGGGGGAAACCTGGAAGGGGAGGTGGGCATGCGAGGGGGGTGATGACAGCCTGTCGTGGCAGTTTTTCAAGCAACTCTATACAGACATTTGTGGGGCCTCAAGCATTTTCTTGCTCAGATTGGTTCAGTACCTATTTGGGTCCTAATTGGTCAGTGTAGTGGGTTCGTAGGGCGGTGAGCCTTACAAGGTCGTCCCACGGGCAACAGCCTATCTTGACCTCTTGTGAGCTATCCGCCCGGCCACGGTAGTGCCTCTGTGCTGGACCTTTCCCCTGGCCCCGCCCTCTTCGGAGTGTGTGTCGTGAAAGTTGTTTAAGAACCTGAGATGTTGTATCCATTTTAAGGCATCTCTATCGACAGCTTTTAATTGCACTATATTCTGAAGTATGTTTGTATTTATGCACAAAAATGAAGACGATTTGCTTAACTTGGACCTATTCATAAGACCTATTAGAAAACCCTGAATCCAATGCTTTCCCATCAGCTGTAACTAGAGGCGTGTTTGACCCTTCAAGGTAAACATTGCCCTTTCTGTAAAACCAAAGTGTTTTACCTCGAATGGTTAGACATACAGCACCACTGCACCCAGACCACTTCATTGAGATGCAGGCAGTGTCCTGGTGTCATTAGTGGTCCTTTAAGGACCTACCTAATAAGTTGAATGTAACAGATGTTTTTACAAAAACAATTTAAAAAATATAATCCAGAAACTGATGTACCAAGGAACTTTGGAAATTCAGTTACCTAGAACCAGAGACAATCACCTCCTTATTACCTTCACTTGCTATCAGCTGCTGCAGTTATACCATTAACTCTCTATGCCATCTCATACAAAATCCTCTGCTACCTTTTGTCTCATCTCCACAGTTTAACTAGATTGTAAACTCACTGGCAGGCCCTCTTCCTGTTGCATCAATCTGTTCTTATTGTATTGTCTTTTTCCCAATTGTACAGTGCTGCTGAATATGTTTGGCACTTTATAAATACCAGTAATAAATAAATAAAACCTATAACCTGTCTGCGTGCTTTTAATAGTTTAAATAATAGAAAAAGTAATCATGATGTGGGTGAAATAGGTGAAGGGCGACTGCTATAGATGTAATGCATGTACAGAGCATGGCAGACAAACTTTAAAACAACTTTAATGATGGGCAAAAATATGTAACAAATTTGTGAATTTAAGTTTTGCAATTCGGGGGGGTGGGGGGGGGGGGGGGCAGCCTGACAGCCAACTGAGCTAGTCGCATGGTGCTGGAGCTCCTCAGGATAATTTCTTATCCTGAGGAGCTCCAGCACCATGCGTGTCTTGGAGTGGTATCAACCTACCAGAAACCTGGAGAGTTGAGGCCTAACAGCCAAGATGGCCTCCACATTAGACTCTGCTGCCATAAGTACCCACCAACAGTCACCCACACCCGTGGAACTGCTCCTTCAGACTGCCTGGTATGCAGAATGGCAGGGCCGCAATCTTCTCAGACTTCCATATCACCATATCGAGTGGGGAAGGCGCAGGGAGTGGATGCGGAGCCTGATATCGAGCTGACGTACCTACCCTGGACCATATGTGGCATCGGCTGACTAACCCAGGAAGAATACTTACCAACTCCAGATAATAACATGTGAACAGTAGACTCTACTGAGTAGAGAACGCTGATTGCTTGGTATATTGATATATTTTATAAATGCAAGTTACTCTATTAAGGCATAATTTAACCTGTTACTCATGCATTGTATAACTCGATGCTAAGAAAACAAAATGATCACTGTTTGCTCTTAAACACACAAAAAGTGTTCCCTTGAAACACTCGGCAAGTACTAAAGATACAAAGAAAACCAAACGGAAGATATTGTGTGTAGATCACCAAAGATGAAAAATAAAATCGTACAACCTCAATAATAATTGTGGCGTACACTATGGAAATGTATATCTAGGAGAGAAAAAAATAAATTATAGAGCAATCAACACAAGGGTGGGGGGGGGGAGAGTGGGTAGGGTGGTAGAGAACTCACTCAATGTTTGAAAATTCAGGCATGTCTCCCTCAGTAATGGGGTAAATCCGCTGGTGGAGAGGATCTTCCAAAGAAACAGACTTCTTCATAAAGGTATATCTTCTTAAATAGCTCAAAATAAGAACGTGAAAAGAGAAAAGATAGCGCAGATTGTATAAAAAAGTAACACATTTATTAATACAAATTGCACTTACAGAATGTCAAATGACAGACAGCATGTCTCCACACAAAAGGTGGAATCCAGGTCTCCAACAAATTACAGGAAGAAATCCCAGGATCACAGATGCAATAAAAACAAAGAAAAATAAAAAACATAAAATAATGTTAATGCAAAATCCTACGCGTTTCGTCCTGTTCTGGACTTCCTCAGGGATATGTATTGATAGTTCGTTGAATTCTTCTTATATATCTGTTTCAATTGTGTCAAACCCGTGGCAGCTGATGGCGTGCGTTTCACTGTGGAACGCATAGTGAACTTCCGTGACAGCAATGTCACTTCTGGTTGATGTCACTTCTGGTTGATGGTGGTATAAAGAATACGTGCCGAAATCACTTCATAGAATATAGGGCATTGTCAGGGGGCGCTCACCAGGATATTTCCTGGTGAGCTCCCCCTCTCTTGGGCCGCAGCGCTGGGCGAGCGGCTCTAAAGCCGCCCCCCTCAGCGCCGGGCAGCTCCTCCAGGCCCCCATAGGTGGGGGCGCCCAGAGGATCCCTGTCACAGTATGGCAGAGCAGCCATCTTCTTACCTTGATAACAGGTGCTTGCTCTGCCATCAAATGCCGGTGACCGGAGGAAAGGGGGAAGGAGAAGCCAGGTGGCGAGGGAGACTCTTCTTGCAGCCTCTCACTCCTCCCTCGCGCATCCTCTGTGATGCCGGCAGCCGGAATATGACGTCATTCCGGCCCCCGGCATACTAAACAGCGGGTGGGAGGAGTGAGGAGCTGCCCCACGCTGGACTCCAGGGAGGTGAGTGTTTGAATGTTTGCCAGTGAGTGTCTGCCTGTGTGTGTGTGTCTGTCAGTGAGTGAGTGTCTGTGTGAGTGTATGTATGTCAGTGAGTGTGTGTGTGTGTATGTGTCTGTTAGTGAGTGAGTGTCTGCCTCTGTGTGTCTGTCAGTGAGTGAGTATATGTCTGTCAGTGAATGTGTGTGTCTGTCATTGAGTGCATGTATATCTGTCATTGAGTGAGTGTATGTGTGTGTGTGTGTGTCAGTGAGTAAGTGTATGTCTGTCTGTTAATGTGTGTGTCTGTCAGTGAGTGAGTATATGTCTGTCAGTGAATGTGTGTGTGTGTCAGTGAGTTTCTGTGTGTCACTGAGTGAGTGAGTGTATGTGTATCTGTCAGTGATTGAGTGTATGTCTGTCAGTGAGTTTCTGTGTCTGTCAGTGAGTGAGTGACATGAAGGGGCAGCAAAAGGGATCTTTGTCTAGGGTGGTAGTATAGTATACGACTGTCGTATTAAACCTTTTACAAAAATGATTAATACAATGAATAATAAAAAGAAAATAGTATAAACATGTATAACGCAAAATCACGTGAATATATAATTAGAGATCAATATCCCATATATATAGGAATCCTTCTTGAATTGTGACCCATAATTCTGCAACTCAAAAAATGTGTATTAATATCACACTAATATGAATAAACCAAACATCTTGAAAGGAAAAAGGAATATGTAGAAAAAACTAGAATACTTTAGCTAGATAGGTCCTGCCAAAAATAAAATAAAACTAAATTAGTCCTGCCAGATCTATTTCCTGGTTAAGACCGTACTTAAAGATTAAAAATCCACTGGGCTTCTTTCGTATTGAGAGAAGTCTCAATATTACCCCCTCTCCAGTGTCTCTCTACTTTATCTATTCCAAAGGCCAGAAAAGTATTCCATCGGAATTGTGGACAACTAGCACAGTGTCTTGGCACACTATGGTCAGATTTTTGTATTTTTAATATTGCAAAAGTGTTCTGCAAGTCTTACATGCAGTTTACGGATGGTACAGCCTAGATGTGGTCTCCGGCAGGACATAGGGGCCTACACAGAACATACTTGTGTAGGGAGGATAGATAGGCTGGCAACATTGTGTAGAGATTGATAAGCAAGAACCAGAATTATAAATTGAGCCCTATATCTTACAGGAAGCCAATACAGGGACTGATAGAGGGGTGAGGCATGGGAGGTGTGGGCGGACAGGAAGATAAGCCTCGCTGCCGCATTCATTATAGACCGTAACAGGGCAAGTTGGGAGCGCCTAAGACCACTGAGAAGCGGTTGCAGTAGTCAAAGCGAGAGAGGATAGCAGCATGCACCAGCATCTTAGCCGCGTCTGTTGTTTTATCAATCAAAGCAGCAGTATTTAGCAATCGATTGGACTTGTGGAGTGAAGGAGAGGTCAGAGTCAAAGAGAACACCTAGGCAGCGAGTCTGACATTTACGTAGAGGGACACAGAAATGGGAGTAGCAACTCTTGAGGGAGGAAAGACCATAAGTTCTGTTTTGGACAGATGGAGTTTAAGGAAGTGAGCGGCAATCTAGTTAGAAATGGCAGAGAGGCAGTTAGAGACACGAGTCAAGAGGGGTGGCAAGAGATCAGGAGAGGATAGATAGATTTTCATATCATCCGCATAGAAATAATATTGGATGCCAAAAGGAGTTGAGGAGTTTACCAAGGGAGGCTGTATAGATCAAGAACAGTTGGGGACCAAGGACTGAACCTTGGGAAACACTGAAAGAGTACTAGGAGAGGTAGGAGGAGCAGCAGGAGAGAGCAGTATCAAGTAGACTGAGATTATGAAGAATATTAAGAGTGGTACATGGGGGGAAGGGAGAGACGATTTTAACTAGTTGTCATTGAAAAAGGTACAGGGTGCAAATGTGCAATGTCGCACAGGAATGTCTGACGGAGTGGGAACTGAGCAGGGATGGATGGAAATGGTGACTTATGAAATGGAAGACAGTATTTATTTTTTTTGACAATCTTTATTTTCATATTTAAGTATTCGTACAAGATACTGAGCTTATTGGTTACAGAGCAGTTTGGTCAATATGTCAAAATAAAACATTGGAACATATAACTTCCCAATTTTACATTTCTAAACATTTGTGTCTAATATTGTTTAAGTGCCATGCTATTTACACGTGCAGCTGGTCATTATTACTGGTACCGAAGCATGCCATTTTCTCCTACGCTGCTGGATATGAAATATTATTTATTCTTTGTTGGATTGTTAAAGACTGTATTGTGAGATTGCGGATCACCAGGTTGGTTAGCTAGCTGTCTGCCCATTTTCTGTTCGGCCTTTGTATGTGCTATTTCAATATGGGGTTACCCCCTGTAACTATTTGTTTCTCGAGGCCCGTAGGCGTGTGTTAAAGCTTCCCCTGTTCTAACTTCTTTTGTCTTAGGGATAGTCCCTGGTCCCGGGGTAGGGGCGAGTTATCTCTCGTGGTCGTGGCTGTCTGTTCCTGC
Organism: Pelobates cultripes; assembly: GCA_933207985.1. NCBI lineage: Eukaryota > Metazoa > Chordata > Amphibia > Anura > Pelobatidae > Pelobates > Pelobates cultripes. Next base: position 90,062,433 of record OW240920.1, read on the forward strand.
CTTCTGTGCCAGGGGTACCTTCTTCCGCGTTTATGTTCTGTCTGTATCTTCGAACTCTGTCACGTCGGTTGTGTGGGCGATTAGACCCATTTTGCCTCCCTTCACCAGCCTGTGGGTGTCCCTTGTTGTGTTTGTGTGTTTTGGGTCGACCGCTTGATTATTTGTTTTGTGGTTCAGAAGCCCTTGGGCGTTCCCTCAGCCCCCGTTCCCGTGCAGCTCCCGTCTACTCGGGCTAACATATATGGGGGGAGAAGAAAAGAAAGGAGAGAGAGGGGGAGATGAAGGAGAGGGAGAGAGAAAAAAAAAAAAGGGAGGTAAAGTTGGGGGAGCGTCGGGGGGGCGGCACGGAAAGGGCGAGCCCTCATGACCCACCACGCGCCCTCCGCTCCGTGTTTCCCCTCTGCCATCCCACCCCCCGCCACGGAGTGGCGCCCCCCACCCACGCCCCCCGCCACACACGGGGATTGATAGTCTTACAGCCTGCTGTGTGATATGAAATCCATCCATGGGGTCCAAGTCTGCATGTATTTGTCCACTGTTCCCTTCATGGTTGCTGTGAAGGTCTCCATCCCGTGGATTTCCTCCACCTTGTCCATCCATTGTTGGATGGTGCTTTCCCGTGCGGTCCGCCAGTTGGTTGGGATAAGTAGTTTGGCTGCGTTTAAGAGGTGTTTTGTGAGCGACTTTTTATATCTCGATATGGGCATCTCCGTGTGATGGAGGAGCATCTGGAGTGGTTGAAGTTGGAGATCGGTGTCTAGGATGTTCTTGATCTGGGCATGGACTTGGTTCCAGAACGGGACTATTTTTCTACATGTCCACCATACATGAATGTCCGATCCTGTCTCTTCTCCACATCTCCAGCAGGTGTTGGGTGCGTCCAGGTTCATTCTGTGTATCCTCTCAGGCGTCCTGTACCACCCGGTCAGCAGCTTGTAATTGAGTTCCTGGTGTTTGGAGCTCATTGCGCTTTAGTGCGTCAGTATGTGGATTTTCATCCACTGTGGCTCCGTAAGTGAGGCGCCAGTGGCTTCTTCCCATCTTGCCATATATCTTGCTGGTTCAGGTCGAGCTGCGGCTTGGAGTAGCGCGGAGATCATACAGATGCCTCTGGCTATGTGCGTTCTGCCTTGGCAGATTTCCTCAAACTGTGTAAGCGGCCTGTGGAACAGGCGCCTACCATTGTGTGACATGTAGTATGCTTTAATCTGGAGATAACAAAGTCTTTCTATGCCCGTCTGGGTTTTTCCCTGTATAAGTTCCGGTAGCGGTTTCAGCGCATCTCCTGTGCACCACTGTTGCATGTGTGGCTGATCCGTCGTTCCAAACATCCTGACGTCCTGTGGCGTGAGTCCTCCTGCTACTTCAGGGTTGGGGTCCCAGTGTCGTGGTTAAGGAGAGTTTGGTGCTGATGAGGTGCCAGATCTTCAACGTTGCCCTGATGAATGGGTGAGTCCAGATCCGTGGGTTCCTCAGTTGACCGCTCAACCATATTGCCACTGGTAGTGTCCGTTCCGCCTGTGCTCGTTCCATATGTATCCATTTCTTGCTAGTCTTCGGAACATGCCAGTCTACAATGCGGTGCAAGTGCGTTGCTCTATAGTAGGTCAGTAGGGAGGGGAGTCCCACTCCCCCCTGGGTCTTTGGTTGGTGTAACTGCGTTCTCTTGATTCTAGGGGGTCTGGCCTGCCATATAAAACCAGAGATAGCTGTATCCATGTGTTGGAAGAATGTCGAGGGCATACTTATCAGGATGGTTTGGAAAATGTATAGCAGGTGCGGTAATAGGTTCATCTTAATTGCGTTCATCATTCCGAACCAAGACACGCACAGGCAAGACCATCTCATCAGATCTTTTTTCAGCGTGAGCATCATTGGGGCGAAGCTGTGGGTATAGAGTTGCGACAGGTCCGCGGTAATCCAAATCCCGAGGTACTTGAGCTGTGTTCGGCACCATGTGAATGTGAACTGGGATTTCAGATGAGCCACACTTGATTCTGCCATGGATAAGGGCATGGCTTCCGATTTTTCCGTGTTCAGTTTCATGTTGGATATCCGCCCGTACTCTGCAAAGGTTCTCAGTAAGTTCGGCATGGAGACCAGGGGGTTGCTGTTGAAGAATAACATATTATCAGCATATGCAGTCACTATAGAATATTGCATATTCTATGTTTCTATTGATTATATATGGATGTGTGGATTGACATAAGTAACAGATGGTATAAGTCACAAGGCTTTCTTTGTCCGAGAGCTCTGGAATGTGGATGTGGGGGTTTTATCCTTATATGGCTAGAGTTATATGCTGACGTTAGTATTAGCACATCTTTATAGTAACAGAGGGACACGAGGTCGCTCAGTCTTGGCTTGGCTCTTGGCTCTGTACAACGATGTAACTCTCCCATCAGAAGTACAGCAATTACCATCTGCTGTTGAATGTCCATAATCCTGTAACATCCTTTATTATGTTTTATTATGTATCCGTAACAAAGAATAAATCTGAAGAAACCGTAAGTCAGATTGCGTATTACTACTTTTCAATAATATAGACATATATTATTGTGGCGAGCATTTGGCCCAAGAATATATATACAAAAGACGTACCGTATTTTCCGGCGTATAAGACGACTGGGCGTATAAGACGACCCCCAACTTTTCCAGTTAAAATATAGAGTTTGGGATATACTCGCCGTATAAGACTACCCCTCTTCCAATGCACACCAAATAAAAATTAGCCATGATGTACAGTGAGCAGACAGAGCTACACAGCAAGACATTAAATAATGATAATCTGAAATAGCATTTAAAGGCCAGGTATGTGCCAGGCTGTTTGGGCATATAATCCATGCCTGCTGGTCTAGCACACAGGAGGCTAATTGCGATATATTCTTTTTACTCCCACCCCCTCCATTCTTTTTACTCCCCCCCCAATCCTCCCTACAATCTTCTCACCTCCCGTTCCCTGTGCAGATTGGGTGGCCGAGCTCCTCTTCGTCCTGTTAGTCCGGCCGGGTACCGCACGGTACAGGAGATTCAGTTACCTGTTCTCGGCCGGACTGAAAGGAAGTGAGCAACCCCGGTAGCCATATAGACCCTATACCCGGCGTATAAGATGACCCCCGACTTTGGAGAAGATTTTCCAGGGTTAAAAAGTCATCTTATACGCCAGAAAATACAGTATATATATATCAATCAACTGAAGACAAGAAGAAATTAAGAAGATTCAACATTAACACCATAGGCGTGCGCACGGGGTGTGCCGGGTGTGCCTGGGCACACCCTAATCCCCGCGGCACGCCTATGTATATTGAGACCGGCAGGGGAGATCTCAGGATCTCCCCTGTCGGCTCATGCAGAGACGGCGCTATCCGAGCGCCGGCTCTGCTCTCAGCCTCCCTCCCCACTGACCCACATGCAGGGAGGGAGGCAGGAGAGGACCCGGCGGAGCTCTTGCCGGCAGCTCCACCGGGTTCCTCTCGCGAGATATGAGCGTTGCCACGGCAACGCTCAAATCTCGCGAGAGTGAACTCTCCCACTGGACCACCAGGGAAAGCAGCAGCACGATCCCCCCTCCCTACAAAAGGTAAGAAGGGAGGGGGGATAGCAATTAATGTACCCCCACCTCCACACCCACAATCACCCACCCACATACAGCACACACACATACAGCACCTACACACACATACAGCACACACAGACATACACAGCACACACACACATACATTCAGCACCCACAGACACATACAGCACCCACACACATACAGCACCCATACACAGCACCCACAGACATACACAGCACCCACACGCATACAGCACACACACATATACAGCACACACATACAGCACACACACAGCACCCACAGACATACACAGCACCCACAGACATACAGCACCAACAGACATACACAGCACCCACAGACATACAGCACCCATACACCGCACACACATACATACACAGCACCCACACACATACAGCACCAACAGACATACACAGCACCCACACACATACAGCACCCACAGACATACACGGCACCTACACACATACAGCACCCACAGACATACACAGCACCTACACACATACAGCACCCACAGACATACACAGCACCTACACACATACAGCACCCACACACATACAGCACACAACACACATACACAGCACCTACACACATACAGCACCCACAGACATACACAGCACCCACAGACATACACAGCACCTACACACATAAAGCACCCACACACATACAGCACCCACAGACATACACAGCACCAACACACATACAGCACCAACACACACAGCACCCTCACAAACAGCACTCTCACAAACATTACACAAACAGCACCCTCACACACACACAGCACACTAACAGTAACCTCTTTTAAACACAAACAGGACCCTAACAAACACACACACAGAACACTACCAGTACCCTCACACACAAACTGCACCCTCACACACAGTACATTAACAGCACCCTCACACACACAAACAGCACCCTCACACACAGTACATTAACAGCACCCTCACAAGCGCGCACACAAACACCCTCACCCACATAGTACACTACCAGCACCCTCACACACACATCACACTAACAGCAGGCTCACACAGCACACACACACAGCAGTGTATGTGTGTGTGTGTGTGTATATATATATATATATATATATATATATATGCGGCGTGTGCTTGTGCTTTAGGGTGCACACCCTAATGCAATAGGCTGTGCACGCCTATGTCAAAGAGCAAACACTAATACATCAAATAATGCAGCAATACAGTGGTATAGAACTCAACACACTTGTGGGAAATCCTCTTAACACACATCCTTACTGATAACTAAAAAAAATATACACAGTGTGGAGCTAAAATAAATACATATACTTTCCTGTCTCCTTTTTGTATATACCGTAATTCTGTAAAGATAGACGACAGATCTATATCATGTAATTGAGCTACACTCACAAAGAGAGAGTCACAATGTCACCTGGCTCTAGTGTTATTTGCCTTAGGATCTTTTAGGAGATCCAAACCCTGCTTCAATCAGTCTGGATAGTGGTGGTTGGAGCAATATCCTGTGAATGAAGAGGTAGACGGTTCAATGGAAAAATAACAAACTTATTAGAAAAA
>OW240920.1:90085173-90135838 GCA_933207985.1 Pelobates cultripes
GGGGGTATAATGGAGGGGGGTTACTGGGAGGGGTTATAATGGAGGGGGGGTTACTGGGAGGGGGGTATAATGGAGGGGGGTTACTGGGAGGGGGGTATAATGGAGGGGGGCTACTGGGAGGGGGGCTACTGGGAGGGGGTATAATGGAGGGGGTAATGGTGGTGTGGGAGGGGGGACTAAATACCTGCTTTCCCTGGTGGTCCAGTGGCTTCTTTCCCTGGTGGTCCGGTGGTGATTTCTGGTCTGCAGCTCCGCGCAGTGTGCAGAGCTGCAGACCAAGTGTCTCGCGAGACCCGGTCAGAGCGTTGCCACGGTAACCCGCGGCAACGCTCTGATTGGCCAGATCTCGCCAGACACTTGGTCTGCAGCTCTGCACACTGCGCGGAGCTGCAGACCAGGGGTTGCAGGTGGTCTCTCACCAGGAGGGGCCTCGCACCCGGCGGCATACCGGGCAAGCCGCCGGGCCCCCTCTTGGTGTCAGGTCCTCGGTCACTGACCGAGGACCTGACACAGATTGCCCACAGGCAGTTTAGGCGGCCGCGAGGCCCCAGCCGGCGCGAGGCCTTAGGCGGCCGCCTAAACCGCCTAATTAGAGAGCCGCCTCTGCTTGCAAATTATGGGTTATCTCCCATTAGATCTCCTTCCATCCTGACACACTCTCCCTAATCTCTTAAACTCTTGTCCTGCCAAAGCTAGCACAGTAACATTCATTTGTAAAAGCCAGGAACACATCTCATCACATGTGAGCTTAAATATTTAACTACATAAAGTTAAGACAGAATTATAGTTATGTCTGACAACTGGCAAGATGAATAATGTCTACATATGTTTTAGATGGTATAAAGGTGGTAAAGATTTGAAGGAAAATGTTTCACTATCCCTAACCACACTCTTGCCCCATTTTCCACCATTGCTCCCCATTCCTTTATATCATTTAGCTGTCTCTAATCTTGAAGGGTTAGTTCAATCACCATAACCACTTCAGTGATTTAAAGTAGTCTTGGTAGTAGGAGTCAGTATGTGCAATGTTTCAGCATGAAACATATTTGTAATTGTGTGCTGCCCTCTGTTCCGAGCTGCCAATGTCAATTCTGTGCATTTTTCCTAGGGCACTCCATCCCACCTCCCTCCTTTGCAGAGTTATTTTTTAAAAATGCCTTCACTCCCTTTCCTTCTCTTCATTGGCCCAGAGCATGCATGTGAAGCCTGTTATTTGACCATGCGTGGCCCCTCTGACATTGGAGGGGGCATGGAAGATCATTGCCTGGAGCTCGCCTGGATCTGGATTGCAGGTAAGTAATATGTTTGCAGTTTGGAGGGCACAAGGGGTGTAGGGGGAACTTCTCCATAGTGCCCAATAGGGCATTTTACACAAGAAAGGTCCCCTCTCAAAAGGGTTAGACTAACCCTTTAATTATTTAATTATCTCACAGGCTACACTATGTTTGCATATATCCCCAAATCTCTGGCCATTACGTCAAGCACCCCCTGCAGTCTGCTGTGTCAACTTGCCATTATTATCTCTAGATTGTTTCTTGCAAGCACTTGTAAAAATGTGCTGTATTTGCTAGATTGTAAGCTCACAGGCAAGGTCATCTGTTCTTTTCTTTAGTACGTGTTCATTATTTTTCTGTATTCCCTCTGTTGTACAGAAATATGTAGGTGTTATATAACTTCCAATTACTAATGCCTTTGTATAAATTACTGTGAAATGTGGTGGATGGAAACACTACAGCAACTTGATCATATGATCGCAGGTAAAAAAAAGCCCGCACCGAGGAAGCCTTTTACATTGTCCTGATGGAGTTCCCAAGGAAATGAATTGGAAAACATGCCTTTTTCTTGATGTACTTCCAGTTTGTCAGCAGTAAATGCTAATTGGTGGACTCGATCAGTGGTTGGCATGTCTGCTCACTGCTAAACACGGGAGTGAACCAAAACAACCTATTGTTGTTTTGTTAGTCACAAACATAACTGGTCATTGGTCTGATTGTTCATTTTTAATTAAATGTAATATTACATTTTTTCAGCTTCTTTGAAACAACGTATATGCAAAAGGAACCGCATGCCAGTTATCACTGGGCTAATGGTAAGTGATGCCAAGGATCCAATGGACATAGAATGAAAAATAAGTTATATAATTTTGTAACAAAAAAAGGAACACAATGTAGTCTGTGACTGTGAATCATTTCTCTGTAATAGAACATAAAGCATTCAATGTTTAATTTAAAGAATATATATTGTTGTTCTGAGATAGGCTCACTTAATATAGCCTAGTGCTAATACATGTTATCTACACTAAATGTGTGCAATGCAAAATGTGATAGAGTTCCCATAGTCCGACTGAGTACCTCTTCCAGATCAGCTTCCTTGCTGCCACCAGGCACCCTGGAGCACTTCAGACCAAGCTTGACTAGGGTCTCTGATGACCTCTTCCACCAGAAAAGACTGCAGTGATTATAGCTAAGGAGACTTTCTCTCCTGTAAAGCAGAGGCTATAGCTTTACCCACACACATTAGAAGAGTCTGAATGGGTGGGTAGAATGATCTTTATTGCACGGCACACAGCCATTATACACAGCAATGTTGACTCTACTCTTCCATACAAAGCAATGTTTAGTACAATTGTCCCTCCCCGGGGACTTAATTACATTATCCCCAGCTAATGTGTATAATGTGTCCAGGCAATCCCCAGAGGTCCTCAAGACAGCTGGGAAGCACAATTAGTGTTTGGGCCCGCCATATCCCCTCCCCAGTGACAAATAGCCCCTTTTAGAGGCTCTGATGACAAGGCCTATAGTATGTGGTCAAGAGGTTTGCCTTCAAATCTCTCAAAAAGTCTGTGGCTTCTTTAACACAGGATTTTAGGTTTTATCCACCAAAAGTTTCAGCAAAAAGGCAATTTACAACTGTCTCTTCCTATGGTCTAATATGTGCGAGCGTGGGAGGAATAATTCTCACTATAATTACACTGACAGCTCTATCAAAATGTTCCATTTGCCTCCCACTCTGCATTCAACGAAAAGATTAATGTGTACCCAGTAATGTGAAAATGTAAAGCTGATTATTACTAATACCTACATGTTTAAGAATAAGACGGCATTGTATTAAATGACCCAAGCATCAAAAATGTGAATACAAAGACATTTAAAAAATAAAATATGTTTTACAGACCCAAACTTGTGGTTTTTTTTTTTTGTTTTGTTTTTTTGGTATTTATTTTTTTAATTAAAGAAACATTTAGTCTTCCAGCCTGCTTTCTATTTTTGCAATTAGACCCATAAGCAAAATCCAAGTATAAATAAAGTTACACTTACCTGTTATACAAATTACTTAACATACATTAATTAGCATCATTGAGTTCTGTAATTTTGTCGATAGGATGCAGATTTGAAAGTTCCTTATTGGGCCTTTTAGTCACTCGGCCTAGTCCTGCCTAATTTAACTGATACTATCCCTGTTTTAGGTTTCATGCCCGTTAACCCCTTAACGCCGGATGACGGACTGGGTCTGTCATACGCTAAAGTTAACCCCAGATCGCCGCATTTGCCGAGGCAGACCGGAGCACCTGATCACGCTGTCCCTGCAGCAGTGATCGCTCTGACAGGCTGTCAGAGTTAGCACATGTGCTGCAGGGACTCATGATCTGCCTCCCTGCTCTTCCACGCTCTGTGTGACGTGCAGGGAGATGGATCAGCAGTGATCTTCTCCCTTTGTAAAAAAAAAGAATTGTTAGTTTAAAATCCCACCCCCCTTTACCCATTTAAAATAAAAATTAACCCCTTCTCTGCCAAGTGATCATTGACTACAGTGATCAATTGGCAGGGACTACATTTTACTGTGATCTGATGTTTTTTTTTTTATAATTAATTTAAATATTTTTAAATTATATATTTAGCTAGCTGGGGTGGGTGGAAGTTAGTGTGGAATTGGGGAATTTGGTGTTGGGCTAGCTAGGGGTTAACATTAAAAAAGTTTTTTAAAAAGTTTTAAAAAGTTTCAAAACATGTTTTAATAACGTTTAAAAAAGTAAAAAAAAATCCCACCCCCCCTTTACCCAGTCCTAATAAAAGTAACCCTTTCCCTGCCAATTGATCTGCTTTTTTTATTTAACCCCTTAGGGTTAATTTTTATTTTTAACCCTAGGAGGTTTAATTTATTTAATGAATTAATAAAAAATAAAAAATTAAAAATTTTGCTAGCTGAGGTGGGTGGGAGTTATGTAAAAAATGTAATAAGCAAAGAAAAGTTTAAAAACTAATTTTAAAAAGTAAAAAAAAATAGAAAAGTACAAAGATACATTTAAAAATGCTCAATAACACTACTCCTGGAACAAACTAGAGAAAAAATGATCCCACGCTAAGGTTCAAAATATGCCTTTTGAATTACCCTGGGGTGTATTCTTTAATAAATTGTATGTGTTTGTGGGGAAGTTTGAATAACCAACCAGCTAAGCTACTCCAAAATGGAACATGGACACAGTGTAAAAATTCAAAGTTTGAAAAAAACTGGAATTACTGTGTCTCAAATGTGCCCCTACCTGGAAAAGGTACATATGGGGGTATTGCTGTACTCAGATGACATAGCTAGGAAACATATGAAGAATTATACTGTTGTAGCACGCATAAGGTTTGCAAAATATACTGTGCAAACTCACTTTGTGTGTCAAAAAGGCAGAAAAAATGCTTATTACCACTACACTTGGTACAAGCTAGTGGAAAAATTATCCCACGCTAAGGTTCAAAATATGCCCTTTGAAATACCCTGGGATGTCCTCTTTAAGAAATGGTATGCCTTTATGGTGTAGCTGGAATATGTAGCCTGATCAAGTGCTCCAAAGTGGGACACGAACGCATCAAAACACTACATGAAAATTCACACTTAAAAACCTGAACCTGTCACGTCTCTTTTACAGCACTGTAACTTCACAAATTAGTGTCTAGGTCATACATTGGGCATATTGTTTTACTCAGAAGATGTAACTTAGCATAATTTGGGGGGTTTTATGACATCGGTACATATCAAGAAATACTCAGCAAAAAATGTAACATATATGTAAAAATGCAATTTTTCCCCCCTCACCTCAAACATTTACATAAATTGGTGAAGAAATGGTGACAAGTTAAGGCACAATGTACACCATATAGGATACCCTGGGGTGTCTGCTTTATCAAATGAAAGCCTCTTGTGGGGTTATTTGAACAGTCACACTGCTATAATACCCTAAAATGAGACATAGGCCCGTCAAATCCATCTACGAAAAGTCTAACTATAGAAACTGAAACAGCCTTGTCTCTTATATAGCATTGTAGCTTTACAGAATAGTGCCAAAGGCATACAATGGGGGTATCGTTATACTCAGAAGATATAGCTGAACACAATATGCAATAATTCTGTGCAGGAATAGCACATACCAGCTTTACAAAATACACATTACAAAAACCTAGTTAAATGTGTATATGCCAAAATACAGAAAAAACACAATTTGACTCCAATATTTAGCAGAGATTGGTGATGAAATGGCTACGTAAAACGTGTCAAACTAACCTTAGGTAAAAAGCCTGTGATGTCTACTTTATATAAATATATACTTTTGTGTGGCAATTTTTTTTTTCCGTGATGGCTACTAAACCTACAAGACAAACATACCAACTTCTAAACTTTTTGCAAATTGAAATTTTATTAAAGCTGAAATCCTATACATATGATGTACTCTATCAATCAAGACACATAAATAAAAAAATTTTTATTACTTTTTCTAAGCTGGACATATGCACACACTATTATTTCCACTTTCTGTATTTACGAAAAAAAAAATTGACATTTGATAATGTAGAGGACTTAGATTTATTATTCTTAGTAAAATATTTTATGAGAATATTTTTCAAATTGGGGCACCTCTAAATATAACATTTGGTTTGGTGGGAAGAATTTGTTTGGAAATTTAATCTTGTTGTAAAATGTACCAGTGCTTATTATTTATTCTTTTAAATTCTTTATTTTTGTTATTAAAAAATAAAATATGATTGGAACAGAAGGTTCATTTTTGTTTTTTTCTTTATATCTTAGAAGGTTGTTTCTTTCTTTTGATTTGACTTGTTTAAAGGGACACTATAGTCACCTGAACAACTTTAGCTTAATAAAGCTGTTTTGGTGTATAGAACATGCCCCTGCAGCCTCACTGCTCAGTCTTCTGCCATTTAGGAGTTAAATCCCTTTGTTTATGAACCCTAGTCACACCTCCCTGCATGTGACTTGCACAGCCTTCCATAAACACTTCCTGTAAAGAGAGCCCTATTTAGGCTTTCTTTATTGCAAGTTCTGTTTAATTAAGATTTTCTTATCCCCTGCTATGTTAATAGCTTGCTAGACGGGCGGCGGGGCCTGACTGCCAAGATGGCCAGATGTGTTACAGCTCAGCTCCTGCACCACAGGGCTGAATACAAGCATTTCAAGCTCATAACTCCTCATAAAACAACATGGCCTCAGCCTCATCTTGCCGCTGAGCAGTCTAGGGGCACAAATATACAAGCAGCACACGGATCCAGCGCGAATTCCGCCCGTCTGGCTGCAAGGCCTAGCAAGAATGACGGCCTAAAGGTTGGAGGAGGCGGCCGATCCTCTGACTCGGACCGCATACTGCACCATGACAAGCTTGAAGCCCCGTCAAACCCCTCTGGACCGGCGGGGGATATCCCGGTCCTCACTGGGGGAAACCTCCTCCCTGCACCGCTCAGATCTCCCAAACTGGGGGACAGCACGAGGAGCCAAAGATGGCCGCCAAGCTCCAGACAGCGCATAACATGGAGGTGGCAGGCATCCAGAACTGGCGGGAAAATTTAGAGGCCATGTTTGATCACGTTTGCCAAGGGTTCTGGCACCGCATCGCTACCCGCAACTCACATGGGCCGCAGACCCAACACAACGGAGAGCCGAACCACGTCTCCTATTCTGGGCTGGGAGCCCACACGGAGGCAAAGCCAACCAGCCGCCCAGATACCTGGAGGGTCATCCCACAGGCCCACGACCCTGCCGAAAAGCAACGGAGGGTCCCTGGACATGCGGCACGGGCTCCCCATACGGCCCGGGCACAGGAGAGTGGAAGACACCGGCGTCTCGTGCCTACCGCTGCTCGCCGAAAGAGAGTCCGGCCCGGTACACAACACCCCTTGTGGGGAAACAACGCTGACCGGCTGGTCGGAAAGCAAGCTCATCTCCTCCGATGGCGCAGAATTCTCACTCACCTGCCGCTCCGATTGAGCCCTGCTCATCACCAACCACAGAGGCTGAGAAACGCCAGGCGCACGCGGCCATTCCAGACCGAGCTGAAGTATGGGAATCCTCAAGTTCGTAGGGAGGAGAAGCTAACTTGTCCCAGACCATGGAAGGGTGAGCATGCCCTAACTCGACACGATCAAGTAGCGATCCCCAGCGGACTACCCTATGCCTATGCAACCGTTTATGCCAAGAACCCATGCTTCCCCACCTTGGGTGTAGGCTGACTGTCAGAAAATAGCCAGGACACTCATACAGACTCTCACTTTCATGCGAGTGCACCTTGCATAGCTGTATGAGAGCTTAAAGGCAACTTGTACTCCTGCTACTTATGTCTACTTCCATCGGTGTAACCCACATTCTAAAGCAATCTATTACCCAGTGGTACTACTCACGCCTTATTATCCATGTCTGATATGCAATTACTCTACCAAACTCGCATCTAACTGTGTTTTCTTAGCCAAAAGCGATACTAGAGTAAATGTACTGCTTCATTAGAAGACATGTTACTGTTTATTACATGCTGAGCTCTAGATCAGTGACCTTAACCTGTTTCTCTTTATTATTATCTGTTATTTCATTAAGCACAATGTCAGCTAGTCTAGCCTGTTTAATGTCATACATTACTGTTGAAAACCCGCTGACTTAGGCAAATATGTCCTGTTTAGAGCGACAGATCAATAGTATTGCAGCGACTGACAATAGTATAGCAGCGACAGATCATGGCATTGAAGCGACTGATAATGGTGTTGACGCGACTATAAACAGTATTGAAGCGACTGCCAGCGACTGCCAATAGTATCAAAGTATAAGCTCGTGACATTGACACCACACCGATGTAAAATTTTGCTAACCCAAGCACAATAACACTCAACGTAATCTAACTGAATGTTCCTACTAAGCAGTTTTCACTGTATTTTAGTTACTCCTACCTAATCGATTTAACTATTTAGTCGAGCATATTTAAAAACATAAAACTGTGCAAATTTTTATGCCACTGTTAAACTGTTGTGAATCTCGAAATACGCTGTTGTGACATCCGTTGATACCCTGTACTCACCTGCACAACAAAAATAAAGAATAAAAAAAAAAAAAAAAAAATAGCTTGCTAGACCCTGCAAGAGCCTCCTGAATGTGATTAAAGTTCAATTTAGAGATTGAGATACAATTATTTAAGGTAAATTACATCTGTTTGAAAGTGAAACCAGTTTTTTTTTCATGCAGGCTCTGTCAATCATAGCCAGGGGAGGTGTGGCTAGGGCTGCATAAACAGAAACAAAGTGATTTAACTCTTAAATGACAGTGAATTGAGCAGTGAAATTGCAGGGGAATGATCTATACACTAAAACAGCTTTATTTAGCTAAAGTAATTTAGGTGACTATAGTGTTCCTTTAATAACATTATCCAGTTTTTCTCTGAATAATGTTTTACAAAAAATTTATTTTTTTAAGACTGTAGTTTGTTGTTCAAAATCCTCTGGCTTGGAGCAATTTCTTTTAAACCATAAAAATTGGCTTTTGGGGGCGCCTTCAAACCAAGGAGCATAGTGGCAGCTATATTTATCTATCACTGTGTTTGTACACACTTTAAAAAAAAAAAAAGGTTCTAGTATTAATATTACCATCTTTAATAAAAATTTGAAAATCTAAAAGGTTTATATGTTTTTAATGTATTCGTGATTTAAAATGATGCATCTGTCATTTGAATTTAATTGATCTAAAAATAAATTAAGAGAACCTTCAGATCCATGCCATATAAAAAACAGGTGAAACGCGTTGTGGTTTTTATGCTGTTAAATAACGTATTTTGGTTACCTCAGTACCTGCCTTTTTCGCCATATATTTTTAGTACTAATTATTATTTATTTTTATACTTTTACCTGACAACTGGACCTATTACCTACTGTGGACACGCAACCAAGGAAATCCATGGTGGGAATTATACCACCAAGGCTTGATACATAACCGCTCTATCTATTTTGTGATTTACCATCATTCTACTGTGTACCAAAACCAGAGGGATATCCTGCAAGTGGGGATTATAAACCATTGCATGCTGTTTTACCTAGAGCTGTTATAGCTCTACCATATGTGAGTTGACATCTTATCTGAGTGTTGTTTGTCCTTCCACGTACTACCATATTCATAGGCGTGCGCAGCCTATTGCATTAGGGTGTGCACCCTAAAGCACAAGCACACGCCGCATATATATATATGTATGTATGTATATACATACACATATATACACACATACACACACTACTGTGTGTGTGTGTGTGTGTGTGCTGTGTGAGGGTGCTGTTAGTGTGATGTGTGTGTGACGATGCTGGTAGTGTGCTATGTGGGTGAGGGTGTTTGTGTGTGCGTGCTTGTGAGGATGCTGTTAATGTACTGTGTGTGAGGGTGCTGTTGTGTGTGTGCGCTTGTGAGGGTGCTGTTAATGTACTGTGTGTGAGGGTGCTGTTTGTGTGTGAGGGTACTGGTAGTGTGCTGTGTGTGTGTTTGTTAGGGTCCTGTTTGTGTTTGTGAGGGTACTGTTAGTGTGCTGTGTGTGTGTGAGGGTGCTGTTTGTGTGCTGTGTGTGAGGGTGCTGTGAGGGTGCTGTGTGTGTTTGTGAGGGTGCTGTATGTGTGTGTGGGTGCTGTATGTGTGTGGGTGCTGTGTATGTGCTGTGGGTGCTGTATGTGTCTGTGGGTGCTGTGTATGTCTGTGGGTGCTGTGTATGGGTGCTGTATGTGTGTGGGTGCTGTATGTGTGTGGGTGGTGTGTATGTCTGTGGGTGCTGTGTATGTCTATGGGTGCTGGATGTCTGTGGGTGCTGTGTGGGTGCTGTGTGGGTGCTGTATGTCTGTGCTGTGTATGTCTGTGGGTGCTGAATGTCTGGGTGCTGTGTATGTCTGTGGGTGTGTGTCTGTGGGTGCTGTGTATGTCTGTGGGTGCTGTGTATGTCTGTGGGTGCTGTATGTCTGTGGGTGCTGTGTATGTCTGTGGGTGCTGAATGTGTGTGGGTGCTGTGTATGTCTGTGGGTGCTGAATGTGTGTGGGTGCTGTGTATGTCTGTGGGTGCTGAATGTGTGTGGGTGCTGTATGTGTGTGGGTGCGTGCTGTATGTATGTGTGTGCTGTGTGTGTTGTATGTGTGTGGGTGCTGTATGTGTGCTGTATGTGTGTGGGTGGGTGATTGTGGGGCTGGAGGTGGGGGTAAATTACTTGCTATCCCCCTTCCCTTCTTACCTTTTGTAGGGAGGGGGGATCGTGCTGCTGCTTCCTTCCCTGGTGGTCCAGTGGAGGAGGGGATCCTTGCTGCTGTGATCCCTGGTGGTCCAGTGGAGAGTGAACTCTAGCCCCCTGTGGGGCTAGAGTTCACTCTCGCGAGATTTGAGCGTTGCCGTGGCAACGCTCATATCTCGCGAGAGGAACCCGGCGGAGCTGCCGGCAAGAGCTCCGCCGGGTCCTCTCCTGCCTCCCTCCCTGCATGTGGGTCTGTGGGGAGGGAGGCTGAGAGCAGAGCCGGCGCTCGGATAGCGCCAGCTCTGCATGAGCCGACAGGGGAGATCCTGAGATCTCCCCTGCCGGTCTCAATACATAGGCGTGCCGCGGGATTAGGGTGTGCCCAGGCACACCCGGCACACCCCGTGCGCACGCCTATGACCATATTGCACTATTGGTTTGCCTCTGTTTTTGCTTCCTTTTCATATACTGCTATTAAGCGAAGCTACCAAGAAAGTCCCATACCAGAACTAGAAGCTCTATTGCCACCTTTGAAACTGTGCCGTACCATTTGGTATTTTATTCTATCAACTTTTATTGTGGACTATTTTTTTATATTCTGTGGGTTTTTTATTGCTCTTGTTGCTTTTATTGCTCTTATTAATAGATACTATTGTGTTTGGAGTATTTTTGATAAAGATAGAATTTGTATGATAAGCTTAAATCAATTTCATTGAAATGTGCAATATAATTACAAAATAAGGCGTAATTTGCATTGTTTTAATGTTTTGGACTGTACCACAGTTTATGAAAACAATTTGGATTACAGGGAAATAGCTAAGCCATAACCTTTTATTAAATAAATATTACAATGTGTTTCAATATAAAGTAAAATTAAAGGACCATTATAGGCACCCAGACCACTTTAGCTTAATGAAGTGGTCTGGGTGCCAGGTCCATCTAGGATTAAACTGCTATGTTTACCTATGGGTTAATCCAGCCTCTAGCGGCTGTCAAGGATTTTCATAGTGAGAAGACGCCACCGTCCATAGGAAAGCATTGAGAATGCTTTCCTATGGACTGACTGAATGCCCGCATGGCTCTTGCCGCGCATGCGTATTCAACCAAGGACGGGAAAGGAGGCGGAGAGAAAAGGTGAGTGTTTAACCCCTTCCTCACCCTAGAACCCGGCGGGAGGGGGACCCTGAGGGTGGGCGGGGACCTAGAGACCCTATAGTGCCAGGAAAACGAGTATGTTTTCCTGGCACTATAGTGGTCCTTTAATGACCAAAAACACCGGAGTGTCCCATTCAATCAAAGTTATTCACATTTATAAAGAAAGCTAAATCTAAATTACTTCTTCATAAAGTCAAACACCCTGTAAAATCAGAAAGCTATAGGAGAAAACATAAGGTAACTGAATGTAGTTTAGCATGCCATATAAAAGAACTTTCAGTAGCCACTAGACGTGAGCAGGGTACAGTATACAGTACAGCAATTTTATTATGATACACCAGGAAGTAAGAGAAAAGTTTGTCCCCTAGATTAATTAGATTAAATACTCCCTATTTTCTAAAAAAAAAACAAAAAAACTACAGACTGACCTTTATATCAGAATGTATAATAATATATAGTTCAATGCTTTCATATGGGGATTTCACTGACGTTGGATATCCTTATGCAGAACGTGAGGACGTCCAGCATCAGTTAGGAGACCAAAAGTTGCCTAGCAAGCAGGAAGCACCTCTAGTGCTGTCTGGTAGAAAGCCACTAGAGGCTGTCTTTGTGCTGCAATGTAAACACCGCAATTTCTCTAAAACTGCAATGTTTTACATTGCAGGACTAAGGGCAATAGGGGCACTGTACCCAAACCACTTAAATGAGCTGAAATAGCCTGGGTGCATATAGTGTCCCTTTAAATTAATTATATCAATGGGAGCAATCAATATGATGTATGCAAAGATTTTAAAAAAAAACAATGCTGCCAAAAGATTTAGTAAAGTGATACATTTTTATTACCTGGATGCAAAATAAAAAGCAATACGGATTGATACATTTGAAATTGTACACAAATTCATTTAATCATTATCAGTTTCAAAGAGACAATCCTGGTGTATGATCCTCATTAACAAAAATTTGACCATTATCATCTGGTAGGGTCAACCTCTTTCCAAATGGAAACCAAATGGACTCTAGCTAATGAAATTCATCACTAAATTCATCATCATAGCTCGAAGCTCCGAAGATTACACTGTAATCAGAGATTGCCATAATTACAAAGTACAACATCCAGGACTATATATATTTATATTGTATATATATATATATATATATATTTATAAAATACATTACTGTACAAAGATGTGGATGGAAGTTACTATGGTAACATGGCCTATAATCCACAGTTATGTAAACAGGGTTCATTTTTACATTGTTGTGTTGTTAATAATACCTTTATTAGGGCTGTCAAGTAGAATATCTCTCGCTCAACTCTGAATTATCAGAAACTTGCGGCAAGGTCATATTACCAAATACATTTACATTTTAGTTTGATTAGGTTTACGATTCCATTTCTTGATGCTGCAACTCATACAATTAATACATTTTAAAACTTAATGCTATGGATAATCGAACTCTCCATGCATGTTTGAATATAAAGTTACTGACATGCTTAGATATATAAATGCAAATCATGGTTTTATAATATAATTTGTGACATATTGTGTGTGTGTGTGTGTATACATATTTATGTATATACACACACACACGCATTGAGATTTATAGGAGAAAGAGATTACAGTTAGATTCTCAAAATTAAAAGATAAATTAATTAGTCATGGTGTACTGAATGTTGTATTGGACTCCTACCATCACTGTGACTAACATTTTGTAAATCAACACTATGGTGTTAGGAATACAAAATGCATTCTTAATGCTATAGTTCTGAAGTGACTGTTTAGGTGACTGTCCCCCCTCCAATCTCAGTAAAAAAAAAAAGTGATTTTACTGACCTTTTTCACTCACCAAAGCTGTGATGCAGCCATGATGATCTCAGCCAATCAAATGCTTTCCCATAGGAAAGTATTGAGAGGCTATTGCACCACTCAGCTCTCCTCTTAAATCAATGCATCTCTGTGGGGAATGTGAACATAGGTGCAGTACTGGACTAGGAAGCACCTCTAGTGGCCATCTGAGTGACAGCCTCTGAAAAGGCACCATTTACATTGAAAAGCCTGCACGGACAGGCTGTAGACACCAGAACCACTACATTAATAAAAAGCTGTAGTGGTTCTGGTGACTATAGTGTCCCTTTAAATAAGTGCTTATCAACCCTTTCATCAAGGCACACAGTCCAGGATTTAGGGATTACCCAAGTGTGTCTAAGGTGTTTATAAGTTGTTGTTTTTTAGACTGTTAGGTGTGCCTGGTGGAGAGGGTTGAGGAGCACTGCTTTAAATCATATACTACATGATTATACTTTTATCTATGTATTGTGCTAGCCAAAACATCTTGCAAATGCATAGCTTAAAAAAGTAGGGACATTTTTCTGAGATTCTTAGCCTTTATGGCATAGTTGTAGAGACTACTATTATTATTGAGTTCTCAAGCAGCTGTGCAAAGAATCTTGTAACTCCAAGCTTATACTGTGCTAAGGATGGTCAGAGGCTGTGCAAGTCATTGTAAGGGACAGGATGACTGAGCATGCTTCTGCCCTGTACATTGCCAGCAGCTGTGTTCCAAAATGAGATAGTGAGTATTATTTTGACCTAGCTAGTGGCACAGTCATTAAAAGTGTGGGCTAAATATAATCTATATGTGTGTGTGTATGTGTGTGTGTGTGTATATATATATATTCTCTCCCTGTTATATCAGCAGAAAAATGGTTACATATATACAGGGAACTTAGAAATACAGTGATGTAATTACCACCCGCTATTTTGGCAGTGTTCAATTTGCTGTGCTTCCAAAACAACACTTTTGCATGGTTTTAATTAATGGTTTGTTTTTTTCCATAATGTGCATGGCTTTTGGGAGTTCAGATTGTTGCTCTTCAGTCATGAGTGTAAGCTTAACCCCTTAAGGACCAAACTTCTGGAATAAAAGGGAATAATGACACACATGTTGCTCTTCAGTCATGAGTGTAAGCTTAACCCCTTAAGGACCAAACTTCTGGAATAAAAGGGAATCATGACATGTCACACATGTCATGTGTCCTTAAGGGGTTAAAGGGTTACTCCAAGCTTCCCTTGCCTGGTTCCACAGTAGTGGGGCAAAACGTTCAGCAATGGTTTGCTCCTTAAGTGGGTCCCCACTGGACTCCAGGGCTCCCTGCCGGACTCCAAGGCTGATGTGCTTCTGGCTCCTGCAAAGCTGCGGAAGCCAAATGCAGCGGCCAGCTGACCATTCTCAGCTAATGACTGACAATCTGTGTAATGGCAGTTGGTGGACTGCACATACAGACTCCAGGCACCATGACCACTTCATTTCACTGAAGTGGTCATGGTGCTTGGAGTAACCCTTTCATTATGCAGCCATGTTGGGAAAGTGTTTGGGATAACTATTGTTCACAAATCAAATATGTTCACACATGCATTTTAATAGACTACCACCAGTGCTTATAACGCCAAAATCCTTATTCTGCATCCATGGCCTAAGGGTAATGATATGCTCTCGATAAGTTTGCCTAGGCCTCTGGATGGCAGAACATAGACTCTCTTACAGACTATTTCAGATCTGCAGGGGTATTCATGTCTTATTGAAAAGTAATATGGGAGACTCTATTAGATATAGATAAAGGCGTCAAGGTAAGTAATCATAACAAACACAGTGTGATAAAGAATGTGGGAAAAGATAAGACTAAAAGTTACGTGAAACTCCAAGCATTCGCATGGCATGATGTAAAGAAGGGATAACAAGTCTGGTAAAGAATTGGGAGATTCATTAGCAAATATTCAAAAAGCAGCGGTGATAAGAAAGTGTGATGGTTATTAATTGGACAGTATTGATAATGCAGAAGTGTGATTTCAAAATGAATTCAGCTGAAGAGGAGATGGTCTGTCTGTGGGTACTAGAGAGAGGCTCATTATTTGTCAAAGCACTCTCAAATGGTTTACCATAAAACTGGGGGACTGTGCCCAGAGACATTTGGCAGCATAAGCATATTGTTTAGACATCCTCTCTAATTGTTCAATTTGTATAATACTGCAGTGTGCCTGCAGTTTGTCACTTTATGGACCAAAGTTCACTAATTACATATAATATCCCAATAAATCTTTTTGGAATGCGTGACCACATATTCCTGGTGCTAAAATTCTTTTAATGTCTCCTTGTGCCTCCATTATTTTTAAGACAACCTAAGTCGTATATTTTTAACAGTGTCTACTCATGGAAATTTTACTTGATAACACATGTGCTAGACAATTAATATTTTGAGCTAGGGGCCATTTTCTGGAACTAAACAAGACATTAAAGGAAGACTATAGGCACCCAGGTCATTTCATATCATGACGTGTTATGGTGTTCCTTTAATGAGTAACAATTGTAGCTGTGTGTATTTAGATACTGAATGTAAACACACTACACTGTGAAATAGCAATATATCACTGTGGCAGAACGACAGAAAAATATATACCTGGGATAATATGGTTCCGGCCTGATAAAGACGGATTGGAGAAATTGTAAATGAGTTCTGTATTGTAAAATGTCCTGCTCCTTGTAAATGCCAGACCTATGATACCATAAAATGAAAATGTAAAATGTAAAAAGTTTGCAAGTCAATAACAACTGATTTTGAAGCTTTTTTAGCTTTGAAACAAGGACATGTCTGTAGATACTGTAATCCAGATACAATGCTGGTGATAAGTGACAAACTGCATTGTTAGATTAAATGTATAACATCTTGGTTAGACCCGAAGCATTGTATTTTTATTTGCGTTTTAATAACCAAGATCCATCAGTTACTGAACTCAAAGTAAGGAAAATAAATATTATCGACATGTATGCACAGAATATGTAAGGGTCTAGAGTTATTAAAAGTCAAACTTATATGCAAGGTATAAAATATAAAAACTCTAATTGGTTATAAACTAAACAGTGATGTGATGAATTGGCAACTAAAATTAAGTTTAAGCCAGTGTTTTCCAAACCAGTCTTCAAAACACACCAGCAGTCCCGGGTTTAGACATTTCACAGTTCTATTAAACGGAGATCATGACAAGACCCTGAACCAGCGTCTTGTGAAATGGGCTGAGAATCATTGATTTAGGCCAAAATACCCAATTTAGATAAATATATTCCACTCACTTTTTTTCTAAACTTGGCTAGAAAGCCCAACACACTTGATGATATTTATATTATTCTCAAAACATTTGAGCAGATTATTTTAAAGCGTTGTTTTAATCATCTGATAAACCTCATTCCATAAATCATTAATACTGATCTACAAAGTCCTTGAGACAAATTGAAGGTGTTTACTGATCCTTTAAAAAACTGCCTATCTACTCTGGCCAAAACACTAGAGGCCTGGGCAGAAATTAAGAAAATCCTGGGTTTTACCCAATGTATTCCAAAGTCATGTAAATTAAACACATTGGAATTAGTTATTGAAGACCTTTCGTTGAGACACTGGGAAAATAATGATTCATTAACAATTTCCAATATTATGCAAGGGGATAATATTCTTTCCTTCCAACAATTAGTTGACAACTTACATATCCCGCCAAGAGAAATATTTACTTATCTTTGAATTAAAAACTTTATACATAAAAATGTTATTCAAACTTCTTCTCTATTGGCTAAGAATTTAGAAACTATATTCTGTAATCGCCCTGTTAACAAGGTTATTTCTATTGCAAACTCATTCTTGGATTGTCGGAATGTTATCCCCCATAAATTAATTAATATTTGGGAGCAAGAATTACATTTGAGGATTACATCAAAGGATTGGTTTGCCTCTTTACTTTACATAAACAAATACATTAATTGCCTGAATTTGATAGAATGCCATTTCAAAGTAATACATCGATGGTATTATATGCCGACAAGATTGGCCAAAATGTATGATACCTATGACCCTATTTGTTGGAGATGCGGCACTTATCCGGGTTCATACATACATATTTGGTGGTCTTGCCCCGTAGTTAGACCGTTATGGGCTTGGGCTTTTAATATTTTCTATACATTGTCACTTAATAAATTAAACGAAAATCCGGCCTCAGCTCTTTTGCATCTGAACTGGCTTTTTAAGTCTCATAAATATAACTGTTTAGCAACTCATTGCTTGATCGCTGTCAAAATCATTATTGCTAGACAATGGAAATCATCAAAACCATTTCAGAAAAATCTTCTAATTAATCAAATTGTTTTTCAATTATCCATGGAAAAAGATATTATTAATAATATGACAACACTCTCATGTATGCTAATTGGTTACAAAAATGCTCCCAGCTATATGGATAATCTATGCTCGTAATTATCCATTTAGACAAAGGTAGGGCATAACATTTAGTTTTATGTTTCTTCTTTCTCTTCTTCTCGTAAAATATCTTATAGTTAATAGGGGCAAAAAGTGGGTGTCTGTTGTAGTCATATATCGTTAAAGCTTCATTATTAAATGGCTCAATATTTTTTAAGGTAACTCTCCTGCTTTGAAAGGGTGTAGGGTTTTTCAAGGTGTTTTTGTCTTTTT
This sequence comes from Pelobates cultripes, assembly GCA_933207985.1. Taxonomy (NCBI): domain Eukaryota; kingdom Metazoa; phylum Chordata; class Amphibia; order Anura; family Pelobatidae; genus Pelobates; species Pelobates cultripes. The sequence continues at coordinate 90,103,345 of OW240920.1, forward strand.
TTAGTATGTCTAAACTTATTTATTTATTTTGAGTCAAACGTATAGTAAATGACGATGGTTTTTATGAAGATGTTTAACTCATGTTAATTGAATATAATATGTGATGTATCTGATTTTTGTTTTTTGTATGTGTCACTTATGGAAAAAAATCGCTTTAATAAAAATGTAATATATATAAAAAAAAAAAATAAAGAACTGTACTGTCTTTGAGTTGCTAGAACTCTACAATAAGCACCTACCTCAAGTAATATGACCCAGAACACACTAACGTAGTAATGCTTTACCTCCAGCTCCTGATTGTCAATCCACAGTTACCATATAAAACAAATACAGCATTGTAGCAAGCTGTTTGGCAATTGTTTTTTATGCACAATTACTCATAATTGGCAGCAATAGCTGGCATTCAATGCAAGTGCGTTAACCTGTAACAGGGTTTTGTAAAAGGCCTTTGTAAAAGAATTGTACAATAAATGCAAATATACATAACATATAATCAGATTAAATGTAGGCCATTTCTTTTGTATGAACCAATTTGCTCCTAAGGCTCTCTAAGTGTAGGATATACTATGTCACAATTTCCCGCTGTGTTGAGTTAAATGATATATTGTCAGAAAGAAACAGACAGATTAGTTATGCACTAAATCCATACTGTTAGAGTTCTACCAAATCTAGAATGGATAAATATAAAATATAAAAAACTCAGTCCTGATAACGTCAGAAAAGGCAAAAGAAGGATACGAAGTGAGATGTTTGGACAATTTGACTGGATTGCATCTCCACTGTCTCTGTGTCAAGTCAGTGGAGGAAAAATAGGCAATAGCAATTCAGCAAGGCAGAGTCCTCCAATAACCCAAGTGCCCAAAGTCTCTCATTATAAATATTTTGGACAGATTTCAAAAGTCCTCATTTTGAGCTTTCTGCCAGAAGGATAGGCTTTGGCGTATTGGTTTGGTGGTGCCAAACGGGTTGCCAGTGATTTAGCCCTGTTGGGAAGTCTTCAGAGATTCACTGTGGCTGATCCCTCCTATACTTCAGTGCTTAAAGACTATCGTCGCATGGCATGAGCATGCAATATATGCTCATGGCTTACAAAGATTTTTGATGGGCAATGAAAAAAGGAATTTCTATTGTTCACTATGACATCTCCTGTCCTAGTTGTAGGCTTAAGATGCCGGCGAACACTCCATTGTTTGGCAAATCACTTAAAAACAATTTGATAAAAACCAGACTGATGTGTGTAGTGTCCCTTTCAGTGATCAACCCAATGGCCATGGAGGATTCATTGGAAAATGTTTAATGAACCCATGATAAAAGGTGCAGAATGTCAGGTAAGTAACTGGGTGGTTGTTTTTTTTAATTAAAATACTGTTGAGAACTGAGGAAGTTTAAGCAGTGAAAAGTGTGTGTGTGTATATGTATGTACGGGTGTATATAAACATATATGTGTGTGTGTATGCATCTATGCATTTGTTAAACTTTTTTCTAAGCTCCTAATTGTATCTTGGATTTTGTGCATCACTAAGATACACAAATAAAGTAGATAGCTAGCTAATTAGCTAGTTATATAGACATACAGACAGTCACACAAACAGACAAGCAGATCAATCTATGTATTTAAAAGTTTACCTTAAGTTTAGACCGTGTAAATTATTGACATAATTTGTTTAAGTTGATTGCGGCAAATATTCAAATTTCAACAATAAAAGACATGAATAATGAAACACAAAATAGATAGTAAATAAAAAATAAAATAAGCAAAGCGCCATATTATTGTGAAAGATATTCTGGTTTACATGCAGAGATTCCTGTACATTCCAGTAGAGAGACTGCAATAGATATTCCATTATTAATACATAAACTTTGTATATATATATATATATATATATGAGTCCACATTTGTCACCATATGACTTCAAAGATAATCCTTTGCTTTGGGGATAATGTCAACTAAAGCAGGAAGTGTGTGTATATCCCAAAAGGCAATCCATCACTGTGCATTTAAAAGGAAACACACTCATCAGATATATCTTTAAGGAAACCGATGGTGAAGTGTTAAGTTTTCTAAACACAGAAAGCCACCAGGTGAAATCCTTGATTAGAAAAATGATTCCTGGTTCCAGATTGCACAAACTGGGATGATGGTAAACATCTGTTCTTCCTTGTCAGCAAATCTCCATTCCGCACTGGTATTTCATAGATGTACTGTTTGATCTTAAAGATTCACATTTGTCTACTTCACGGTAATGTTTTCATATTTCCACTCTTCTCAATCTCCGGAGCAAACTCATTCATAACTCTTCGTGCCAATGGATTGGTAGTCTTCAAAAGTTCTGCAGCTGAGGGACGGGATCCCAGGCTACTCTTGCTGCCCTTTCTTTGGAGAAGGGCTTTAAAGTCCTCATTTTTACTGGAGGTCCGCGTTATATTCAGGGTTCCACTTGAAAAATCACTAATTGTGGAACTCGAGGAACTTTTAACAGGTGACACTGAACTTTGCCTACTCCCAAAAGCATCTCCAGAATCTTTCCATCCTAGCAACTTCCTTTTAGACCTATGGAAAAGAAACATTATTCCATAGTTACATAGTAATGTAGCATGACAAAATACTCAAATTAATATAATTCAACCTTTCATGCATCATTTAATGCTTTCAATCAAAAAAGACAGCTAATGAATTTACTAACTTAACAGTATTACACTATTAGAGTCATTGGCCTTTTTTGTCTCCATATACCCACTGAGAATTATACCCATATGTACACCCAGGGTGGTGGGGCTCATCAAATCTGAGTTTAGTTAGCTGATCATCATGTGAGTTGAATACCTTAGGCTGCTGTAACAATTGTGAGAGCCATACAATATGTTTTTATATATGTAGTGATATTGGAGACCACATGTATACCCTAGGCAGGGTACTAACACCACTGCGCTTAATTCAGAGAAGAGTTTTACCTCTTTCACATGTAAGTGTAAGACCTATTGCTTTTTTTATATTTTGTACCACTCTATAAAGCGGAATTACAATATTATATTTTATTTCTTTTCTAAACACACTGCTGCATCAAGACCTACAAACAACATTGCTAGGTTTCTTTTTGGGGCAATAATTTATTTGAGCGGTTTTTAAGGTGTCAAACATAAAGGTTTGCTGACTGTTTTAATATTCTGTGATTAACACTGTATTAATCACTCACTTATAATAAATTCTAGTATATTTACACAATAGAAAACTAAGGAACCTACACCCACACTGCAAGGTGCACAAGAATAAGACTAGCACAACTTTACTGAATAAACATTAGTCTTCAAATTCGGATATTTTGGCCTATTTCACTGAAATTCTCAAAGTAAAATGTGATGATCAACACAGATCTATAAATCACAGCTTAACTAAGCTCTCTGGTCTTACCTGTGTATGACTGTAAATAGGTCTTCAGTTGTACGGGAACTCACAAACACTTCATCATCATATTCAGTAATGGATTCAGCTGTTTTCCTTGATACACTTCTATGATCACCTGACATATCTGTAAATGGTCCTATAGCATGTAGAAATGAAAAAAATAAAATTACCAATCAGGTACTGACCACATCTCCTTCATAACTAAAACTCCCAGTGGAAGCTTGACCTTCAATGCAATATGGGCAGCGACCAACCATTTCTGGTTGCAAAAACATAAAAATACAATATATTGGTTTGGTAAAGACTACTACTAGTTTTTCCTATTGGGGATTTAACTTAACATTATTCTACAGATAAGTGTGTTGGAAAAAACAAACCTATGTTGTATCTTATTAATATATTTTTGGTATTGCTCCTTACTCACCCCTTATTGATGGCAGCATGAGAAGCTGATGAGAAACATTAACCTTGTAAGTATTTTTTTTTAACAAAAGAAGGCTCCCTTTTCTTTCTATACGCTCCTATATATCCCCGATAGCATGTTTAGCAGTTCTTCACATATGTCAAATATCAATAAATCCATTCAATCACATGCTAAAAGAAATAATTGCATACTGGTCTGAATTTTCAGAACAGCTATTGGCTAATAAGAGCAGGAGGGGGAGCCAGTAGACCTCCACTTCCCCTAGTGACCTCTAGTAGACCATATGGTCTTGGCTTTCCATTTATAGAAGGACAGGCCATAAGCACTAGTTATTCACTGTACTCATTACACACAGCTAAAATGACTGATCATGAGAGCCTGATGAAGGTTCAGCTTGCCTTTCCTATGTTTGGGCCGGGTCCCTCCTACCTTCCTTCTGATTGGCTCCAGCCAATGCTGCACTACAGAAAATACTTTATGGTTTTTCATATTTATATTACATGTATTGCCCTCTAGATGGCATCAAAGGATATTTTTTGAGGGTCCAGGTTACTACACTGCACTTTTGAGAAGACTATAGATGAATGCACTAACCCAGAATTACAATGATTTGAAAAACAAACAGAAAAATGTAGGCAAAAAGTGCTGGTTTGGAAAAATTCTCCAACTGTGTTAAAGTCACACATTGTGCATTTCAGTTGTCAGTTTACTACAAAACGTTATAAACCTTGAATAATTCCATATGTTGCCTATGTCAATTAATATAAAGAGCAGTATCATAGGTGTTAAAAAAAAGGACTAATGTCTCATTGGGTTGTGGTTTCGGTAGTTAACGAGTTAGTGCCCGGGTCAAATTCAAGGGGTAGGGTCTAGCATTATCCTAAAACTTCTCTAACTGCCACTGAGTATTAATGCTGTTTTCAATGGCAAAGCTCCAAAAGGTCAGAAGCAAATCACACATTTCTATTGAGAGCTGCATAGGACAAGGCAGACCTGCAGGTGATTAGTTTCATTAATAAAAAAGTCACTGGGAGACATCTGTTAACTTGTGTTTCTCTCAGCCAGACCTGTTGTACATGGGTTTATAGAATAAGCAGGTTTACCACTTCTTAAAAAAGGAGACAAAGGGAAGATATTAAGGATTAAGTGTTTTTTGCATTTTTGTGTAAACCATATATCAAGTAGATAAATAATAATTTGCTTCACTCTGGATATTATGTTTCAGTTGTAATTCTGATAGAACCTTTATATTTATGTTTCCTCCTAAAGTAGACAGTCAAACAAACACATAAACACAGCTAATGTCATTCACCTGACAATCTGTCAACAGATACAAGGTCCGGTTGGGCAGCTGAAATTGCACCTTCAGTGTCATATTTCTGAAATTCAATAATATCAGGATACGACCTGGCTCTAGAATCCACAGCAATAACTGGGCTTGACAACATCATTTGTTCAGAATTGGTACATTCAGCCTGACCTGCTGGAGGTGGACTAGCAACTGGAAAGTGTAACACACTGGGTTTTTTTGGAATAGGTGGTGGAACCTTCACTCTCCTTTTATCTGAATAACTTAGACTTTGGATTGTGATTCTCTCTGGCATTTGTCTCCCTCTTGTCAGCTCTTCTTCATCAGCACTACTGTGGGAGAAGCTAATTGTCCCTGGTGGACCTCCAAGAAAGCAACGTTCAGAAGGAGGTGAGGGTTCAATGGAAGGTGGCGTGTCCATACGAGTATCTATATCATAGCTTTTCCTGTGCCTAATTGTCCCAATGACCATGTAGGCATCCTGAGGAGATGACTGGTCTCTAATAAATGTTCCAGGAGAATGTGGAGACATCACAGGAGATTCTGGTGTGACAGCAGGGGATCTATAAGCCAGATTGGTGGGTCTTCTGGACATAGGAGGTTTCTCTGCTACTGGAGGCTTTACCTTTTTGTCTGGCAAAGGAAAAGCTTCGTCTGCAAGTTCATCAATGGGCTCTATGCCATCCAAGTTGTCTTCTGGCTCTGATTTGCTTACTGAGCGAAGCCGTATAGATCTTAGATCTGATTGTGTCACCATTGGCATTATAGGCTGAACTGGACTACTCTTTTGATTAAGTTTAGTACCAAAAGTTGACTCTGAATGGCTCTTGCTGTTTTTTACTTTACTTTTTGAAGATCTTCTAACTGCAGTCAAGTCTAGATGAGTAGGTGGAGTCAATGGCAAATCGAAAGGCTGTCTTATCTTAGGACTTCTGTCAATGGGTGAAACAGCTGGCAGTGATGATTTTCTCTCAGGAACAACAGGTCTTACCTTGTTGCTTTGGTAAGGAGAGTGTCCAAGAATCATTGATGATGGGACTGCAGTTGGAGTTTCTGACTGACTAGAGTAACCACTTGAAGGAGACATCAAAGCAGGAGGTTTCCTAGGTGATGAAATCTTTGACTCTGGTTCTGTTGAGACCTGAGAAGGAGTTGTGGCTCTGGAGTTGGAAGGAGATGTTAAAGACTCTGAACTTCCCTGTGTTTTTGTATGCTCAATCACAGTGGTTCCTGTTGCAGTACTAGAACCAGACAATGACCTGTACAAATCATTGGATTTGCCATCGCTTTGATTCCAGTTGTGGGTAAAGTGCATGCTTTTTGCTGTTGGCATTGTTGCATTACCATGAAGGGATGTTTGAATGTAACTATGCCCCTGGCTATCAAATGCAATACAGAGACTCTTAGGCCTCTGGTCTTTAGGCATAGTAGCTGCGGGCTGTAATTTCTGGACACTATTATCCTTGATCAAGGAAACACTGCGTGCAGGAGGAGATGGCTTTTTCTTTGGCTTCCTCAAGGAGATGCTTCGAGACCTCCTTCTTTCCTGGTTCTCTTCAGTAGCAACAGATACATTTTCTGTGCTTGTGCTCTCCTCTGAGCTTCCACTAGGATAATTCAGGGCATAATCACCACTGCCTCTCCTGTTCTCCGAGTAGGCTATATCTACTGAGGAAAGGGAACCTGAGTCTGTTGGCATAGACAGTGATCTCTCACGAAATGTGCATTCTCCAGACCTTGTCGGCATAGTAGAAGAGATATTTATACCTGATTGTCCGGAATGGAAAATATTTTTAGATTCTGCTTCCTTTGTATGATCAAATGATGTAGTTGGAAGGGTGGCACTTGAACACATACCACTTCCATTGCTCCTTGTTACATTCTCTTTTCTCACCTTATAGGATCCCCCCCCTTTACAAACTCCAGGAGAGGACATTGTCAAAGTGGAACATTTTGTGGTGTCACTTCCAGTTCTTTGCTGACTTTTCACTGGGCTAGATGGAGTCATATAGTTGAATGTGCTTTCCTGTGATAAGGCAACAGCGTCTTTTGTTCCATTACAGGAGGGGCTGGCATACATTCCACCTGTACTTTCTGTGCTGGTAGGGTTTTGCAAAATATGTCCAAGATCACTGAATGTTTTTCTCAAAGGCAGCTGTTGAGGATGTGGAGTAGCTGCTCTACCCCCAGGGTGTCTCCCGTGAGATGTCTCAGGTTTAGGAGGGGGTGATTTTTCTCTAGATAGAGATTGTTCACTGCATGTCACACCATTCACATTGCCTAAAACAGAGAATAAAATATAAGTATATATTTACCCTAAAACTTTGATACTCATCAAAAAGAGAGAGTGAGTACATAGTCCATCTATCTATCTATCTATCTATCAATCATTATTATTATTATTGCCATTATTGTCACGAGAGAACAGAGTTACAGGGACAGAGTGATTGATTTTTCCTGGCACTACAGTATTAATAGGTCCCCCCCCACCCTCATGGCCCCCCTCCCGCCTAGGCTGAAGGGGGAGTAAGGGGTTAAATCACTTACCTTTCTCCAGCGCCGGGCTCCCTCAGCGCTGGGGACTCTCCTCCTCCTTCGGTCATCATCGGCTGAATGCGCATGCGCGGCAAGAGCCGCGTGCGCATTCAGTCAGTCCATAGGAAAGCATTCTCAATGCTTTCCTATGGACGCTGGCATCTTCTCACTGTGAAAATCACAATGAGAAGCGCCTCTAGCGGCTGTCAATGAGACAGCCACTAGAGGCTGGATTAACCCATATGTAAACATAGCGGTTTCTCGGAAACTGCTATGTTTACAGCAGGCAGGGTTAACCCTAGATGGACTTGGCACCCAGACCACTTCATTAAGCTAAATGGTCTGGGTGCCTATAGTGGTCCTTTAAGGGACCAAACTTCTGGAATAAAAAGGAATCATGACATGTCACACATGTCATGTGTCCTTAATGGGTTAAGGAAAAGTGTAGCCACCTCTTGTTCAGTTGCCAGGGGGAAAGCCTGAAGGGTAGGAAAGGCATGAGCTACGTGTGTTTGAGAAAAAGAAAGGTAGGGTGGGGAGAATTCTTTCCTTAGCTGTTCAATCTTGTCGGTAAAGTAGCATGCAAAGCTATCGGTTGTAAGGTTAGTTTGAGGGGTGGCCACAGACAAAGAAGAGAGCTAAAGGTGTCAAAGAGACGCCTGGGATTGTGGGAGCATGAACTAATGAAAGAGGAAAAGTATGACCGTTTGGCGAGGGCAAGGGCTGCACTGTATGAACATAATATGAATCTATAATGGAGAAAGTCTGACTGAGTGTGAGACTTCCTCCAGGATCGTTCAGCACAATAGGGGCATCTTTGCAGGTAGCGTGTTGAGTTGGGGCGTGTCCTCCTCAAGGTGCATGTTTGGAGCAGGGCTGCAGTGTTCAAGACAGGGGAGAGGGTAGTGTTATATGTGAAGATGGCCAGTGAGGGACAGGAGAGGGAAGGCATGGATAGGAGTTGTGAATCAATATCAGCTAACAGTTGTTGGAGGTCACTAGGATTAAGGATCCTCTTGAGTTGAGGGGGTGAGGCTGAGGTTGTTGGGTGAGGGGGTACTCGAGAGCAAATGACAACAAGTGGTGGTCAGAGAGAGGAAATGGAGTGTTGGAGATATTAGACACTGTACATGCATGAGAGAAAATGAGGTTGAGGATATTGCCAACTACATAGGTGGGAGAATTAGACCACTGCAATAGCCCAAGGGAGGATGTAATTGAAGTAGTTTAGAGGTTGCTGAGGTCAAAGGTGGGTTAATGGGAATATTGAAGTCCCTGAGAATTAGGGATGGAATATTAGAAGAGAGAAAGTAGGATAACCAGGCTGCAAAGTGGTCAAGGAAGAGGAGAGGGGAACTGGGGGGGTGGGGCGGAGGGTGATAAATAACAGCAATGTTAGCAGAGAAGGGTTTAAATAGGCGGATTGAATGGATTTCAAATGTTGAGAAAGAGGTGGAAAGGGGTGTGGGTAGAGGTTTGAAGGAGCAGTGAGGCGAGAGTAGAAACCCTACACCAACCTTTACATTCAGAGTGTAGGTAAGTTAAAGGCCACCAAAAGATAAAGATGCAGGGGTAGCAGTGTCAGACTGGGAGAGCCATATTTCTGTTACAGCTAGTAAATCTAGGGAATGAGAGATTAAGAGATTGTGCATTCCAGAGGGAAGTATTGAAGGAGGATTTAGAGGAAGAGTAACATGAGATGGGTATGAGATTGGTGTGGTTCCTTGAGTTAGTACGTGGTGGGTTTGCCAAGGTGGGACCGGGGTTTGGAGAGACATCACCAGCTGCGAGGAGCACATTGATAGAAAGGAAGTGAAGGTGGGAGTAGGACTTGAAAGTTTTATAAGAGGGTATGTATATAGAAGATTTGGGAGGAGTTGGTGGATATAGACTGGAAAGGTATTTGTAGAGTGCATGGGATAAATAGAGAGGGGAGGGGTGTAAAGTGGGAGCAATTAAGATGGTGTCACCAGGGACAGGTGAGCAGAAGGATAGGGATATTTTAGTAATGAGAGAGGTTAGAGTGAAAGTGAAAAATAGAAGGGAGAGCATTATTTATAGAAAATGTGTTTTGTTGTATAGATATGAAGATTATGCATATATACACACACAAACACATATACCTATGAGTATTTAAACCATGGTTAAGGCTGTAGTTTGATAACAAAGGGATTTCAAGTGAGTAGAGGTTCTATCAATGTATCTGTCTATCTATCTATACAATGATCTAAAAACAACTTGCACACTGTTTAGTACATTCTCTGACTTTCTCTATAATTCACACCTTCTGATTACTGCAAATACATTCTCATCTTGTCATTCATTCATAAGTGGCAGCTGAAAGTTCCATTCTAAAAGACAGAGGTCTGTCCAGCAAAGGTCAAATTGCATAACTTTACAACTTATTTAGCCAAGTAAAGAAGGAGCTTTTGTGCAAAGATGTTGTACAACCCATTCATGCTGTCTGATTTGGTTAGAGTTGAGCAAAGGTAAAAATATATGAATTTATTTAGACTTTTAGTTAATTTTCACAGTACTAATGCCTTATTCATGGTTAATACTTAACATATTCTGCTAAAGATAAGTCCTGAGTTATTTCTGACTCATGGTTTGTCACGTGGGTAGTTCATGCATACTTGGAGAAGAAATTATAAATCAAAGCAGAGTTTTGTTATAAATGCACAGTATTATTGCATTTTGTCCCACCAAATACTGGACCGTCCATTTCAAATTATGAAACCTGAAATTCCATTTATTGTATCGACTGGAAAAATGCTTCCCCTGTTCCTCTTACTCTCACCCTAATAAGTGGAAATCATGTATTTATATGGGGATGGTTTAGTGCTATGAAGGTAAGTATTAAAACACCTTTACAACACTGCTGGATACTGGGCAGACATCCTTCCATGATGCCTGGGTCCATTCAGGCATGCTTCGTGATCTGTGTCAAATGTGCCATACAAGCACGGCATCATGGTGGAGTAATGTGCTTGGTATGCCGGGATGTGCCTGACATTGTACAATATTTTATCTTTTTATATATCCCTAAAAAGCAATCTTGTTCTACCTTGTTCTGCAAAAGCAGACATTAGGCTGTTAGTGTAGGACCTGCCAAAGATGGGATACATTGTCGTTGTGGCAGGCTTATGCAATGTATGATCATACACTGTAACTGTATATGTACTGTAACCCCCATTATTTTTGCCTAGATTAAGTGTTTTCAAAAAAACTAATACAATCTGTGGGCTTTGACATTGCTGTTTAGTGCATAAGTGAGTGTGCTGGATCTTGTGTATTGTAAAAAGCAATCTTCACGCAAAAAGAATAGACTTTTTACTTTGCAAAGTACCACAGCAGTGAAGGAGGTGGCATTCATTTTAAACGTGGGGTCATTTATAATAACCTGCAGACGACTGTTTTGCATTAGACTCATTGCTAGTAGAACTCTTGCTTTCTCCTTGATCTTGTTGTGTATGATGTGAGAACCCAATTATTGTCCTCCTGCGCCGTAGGGTTGTTTTGGGGTTTACCGCTGTCTCAGTGTTGAACAGTGAGTGTCGGGAAGTTGCGTGTTTGTCAAACAATTCTCCTGCAATAAAATTGAACAGACAATAGGTTAAATGGTGGGTCATTGTCACGTCCGGATTCACATTACATGCATCTGTAGGCACAACATTCTCAAGCAATCCCATCTTCCAAATAAACATAAAAACAAGCAAACAAAAATTTGACTGTTTCAATAGGAAAAAAAATGTGTGTATATACACAAACATAGTGCATGTGCAGCAGATGTATGTACGTATAAATCTGTATAGATTCTGTGTGTGTTTGTATAGTGTGGGTCGCAGCGTGTGTGTGTGTTTGTAGCGTGTGGGTAGCAGCATGTGTGTGTGTTTGTAGAATGTGGGCAGCAGCGTGTGTGTGTTTGTAAAATGTGGGTAGCAGCGTGTGTGTGTGTGTTTGTAGAGTGTGGGTAGCAGCGTGTAGGTGTGTTTGTAGAGTATGGGTAGCAGCATGTGTGTGTTTGTGGAGTGTGGGTAGCAGCGTCTGTGTGTGTGTATTTGTAGCAGAGAAGGGTTTAAATACTAGTGTGGGTAGCAGCGTGTGTTGTGTGTTTGCAGAGTGTGGGTAGGAGTGTGTGTGTAACAAAGGCCTCAATTTAACATGTTTTCCAAAGAAAGATATCTCCAGAACCAGAGTAAAGTTTAGATAATTGAGAGCTCAAAGGGAGTTTTTTAAATTGGATTGTTTGATGAACATGAGATGATTGACCAAATTATATGTAGCATTAAAAAAAAAACGGAGAAAATTCCGTAGTTTTTTTCTATGAAAGTAAAGACTCCCATTTTCAATCTATAGATATATGATTTTTTTTATAATTTTTAGTAGTGCTATTTCTGTTGTGGCTGAATAATCTGATATTGGTTTCATTATTGCCATTGCTTTCTGGGAAAAGTCATTATTTATGATAACAGAACCTCCTAGGTCACCAGATTCAGTCAAGATTTAGCTAATAGTAGCCCTGATTTAAATCTTTTGAATAAGTTTTTCAAATCCTTTAATATTTTTGGATAGGTTCTTAAAATTATTTAATATTTGTGGAAAATATGTAATATTTTGATATGTTATTAATATATTGTATATATTATATGTTTTAAAAATGTATCCATTTATCAAATAAGCTTATCACATAGTATTAAATTGAGCCAATATTATAAAAATATACATTATAATACAATAATGTATTGTACCACATCAGGAGTTAAAATACTGCATATTTCATTCTGTATATTAAGCGCTATTTCCTACACTAGCCAAATATTTACGAGTACCTCTCTAGGTCCTGTCATAAAGGCTGGACCTCCCTTTTCTTGGTGTACTGCAGATGCTGGAGGAGCAGGCTTTCAACGAAACGCCAACTACACTCCTGGCAGCATTACCTGCAAGGCTACAAGTTACTCCCCCATCTAAGACATTTTTAGTCTTCTGTTTCTCGTTAATCTAGAGATATCTTTTACATCTCAACGGTATACTGTATAGAGTTATTTATTGTTTTTGTTTCAACTGTTTTTTACTTACAAACCCCAATTACACATTCCCGCTGCTCGAAATAGCGTACGAGGGAGTAACATATATGATAATGCCAGATGGTAAAAATGACTGTCTTAACTCTATGAACAAGTTGGGCTTGAGCAAACAATACTATATAATTGTTATGGTGACCAATAATATGTCAATATGTATGGCGATGGAACGAGAGGGAACAGTGAAACGTGTTTATTGCCTTAGCAAAAATGGAGGAATGGATAGGAGAAGTACAGTGCAAATGGAATGGAGCCCCCGATGCTCAAATCAGAGCTTGATACCTTATAGAAAAAGAACACAAAGCCTTGCCAAATGTACACTCCAGCATAAAATGCACATTATATAAATGGGTTTAAATAACTTTTCTATTAATGTCAGAGGACTGAATTCCCCACACAAAAGGAGCTGAAGCCAAAAGACATCAAGCTCATATCACCTTATATCAAGAAAGTCATAAATGTAATTCTCCAACCTTCCCGATAGACTATCACTCATGCTGTAAAGCAAAGAGAAGCAGGGTTTCCATTCTCATTAGGAACCAAGATGTGTTTTCATTAGTACATAAAATAGGCGATAAAGAAGGTAGATATTTAATAGTGGAATGCTATATTAATAATCTGTCGTACACTCTCATTTTTTAACGCAAATATTTGCACTAGTGTCCAGGTTCCAATTTACTGAGGTGATTACTAGAGGTGACACGAACTTTCTGTTGGATCACAAAATAGACTCCTCCTCATTGAACAGAGTTACTCTTCAGACTACTAGTTTAAGGCAGATAATAATTGTCCAAATTGGCAATAGTCTCCACAAACATATCTCTGTAGACCCAATGGGAATATACCACACCAACGAAACTGACAATACATACTACACCTCAGTTTATAATACGTATTCGAGAATAGACCTGTTGGATTTAAGACATAGTGAGACCTATCGTTATGACAAAAACTGAGGCAAATAACAGCAAAGGGTCAAGGTCATGAAGAATAAACAACTCCCTTTTGACAAATGAAGAGGTAGTAACCTCAATTAAAAAGAAATTACGGAGCTTTTTTACACTAAATAATACCCCAGAGGTATCAATTAACACAGTAAAAGCATAAATGCTTTTCATAATGCAACAAAACAGGGGCTATACTATACCTCCAAACTAAAAAAAAAGAAAATCACTCAACAAGGCTCAGACAACACAAGGAAAATATTACATATTTTGTCACATCTTGATAGATCACACAATGAGTACCTTTTCCTACCGCTATACAGGGAAAAGGCCTTTTATAGGTTAAATTGGGCATGCATGCAGGGAGTACTGCTAATGTTCGGTTTCCCAGTCACCATTACTAAATGAATTAAGGCTTTGTAAAACTCATCTTCAACCAAGATTTCAAAACACTGGATTTTGACCAATCCCCTTTAATATATCAAATAACATTAGACAGGGGTATCCCCTGTCTCTGCTGCGGTTCATTTTCTCCCTAGAGCTCCTGGCACAAACTTTTAGAATTAGAGGGACATAAGATTACTATAAATAGGAAGAATTATAAAATATCAATGTTTGCTGATTTCATCACCTTCACTATTCGAGATAATCAAATATTAATACCCACCTTACTCTCGCTTCTAATATGTATGGTCAATTGTCTTTTTACAAACTCAACCAGACCAAAACCCAGGTATTACCAATGAATCTTGGGGCCTCCCATGTCACAGGCATACACAAAATGTACAGGTTTTAGTGGAGATCCACTTCCATTACTTATCTAGGTGTTAAAATTAACAAAACACTTTATATCAACATAACTATTTGCCACTACTATTGTTTGGTAAGAGAGAATTAGGTGTATGGTGATCCTCTTATCTACCATTGGCAGGTGGAATAAATACCATCAAGATTGTTCTCCTCCCAAAAACCTTGTGTGTGTGTATATATACATATACACACAAACACATACACACAGCATGGTTCTGCACTCACTTTTCAAACGTTCTTGCCAAGGCACACCTCCAGCCCTACACATATATATTTCCATGAAGGAGTGCACTCACTGGTCTTTCAGTAATTCTCAATATTTTTCACAATTCCATTATATCACAATATTGACGTTTCAGTCTAACAGACTTTCATAAGGACATAAAATTTCTATGTCAAATAGTAAGATGACACTCATAGACACTGTCATATAAGATGACAGTATTTCATATAGTAAGATGACACTGCCGTCCTCGATGACAGTCAGGCCACACACTCCTTGTATATATTTCGACTCCTACCAATAGCTATACCAGCATTTTACTATAATGCCTTACAGAAAATATGCTTGGAGTTTATTTAGGACAGCCACATGGTATGTTTACCTCTTTCATTGCTCCAGAAGCCATTTTCAGAGGGAGGTATAGGTGCCTCCAATTTTGATATATACTATAAGGCATCAGTCATAGAGGCACAACACAATGGGTGAATATGGAGAAAGATAACTACAACCGGCTTCACTGATGGACACTCTTAGGAGCCAAAAACATACAAGACAAATCAAAGTTATGTTACTTCCTACTACAGAGCTCACCATTAATGTGTAGGAACAATTCCTCCTCTTAGTAGGATTATATAAACAGTACTTACCAGAATCCCCCATAACAGCACTAGCGACAGTAGACCCCAGGGCTGTCTCTACAGAAATGGAAAAGTGCAGGTATCATGTCAATCAAACAACTACTTTCCTGGGGGAAAGTAATGCCATTCCCATAATTACAGGAAAAATATTAATTGCCTTCTAGTAATATATTCTCATATCTATAAATTAAAAGTGTAGTGAAATCTACAATTAACACAAATACTGGGAAGGCTGTAACATACAAACCTTATTTTCAATTATTCACAGATAGATGTGAAAGTAATCCACAGAAACCTAAAATATTATCGGTCTGTTATAAAGCTTATAGGACGGAAAACAGGCCAAAACATACGCTTTTATGGATAGATGGAATGCAGAGTGTGAGACAACCCTATCTAACGTGGACTGGGTACAGTCATTGAATACTCTCAATGGATAACACAATGCTACCACCATATAGAAGCACTTTGCAAATTAGAGTGCCAATGATATCTACACCCAGTCAGTTACAAAAAATATACTCATCGGGCTCTCCCTTGTGTAAGAGATGTGGTACACAAGTAGGAACAATGTTTTACATTTGATGGAAATTTCCCAAAATTATCCTCTTTTGGGAAGAGGTAAAAGACTTGCTTCAAGCTCTATCTGACCACCAATTGCCCTTCAGTCCTTCTAGTTATCCTCTACTCCTGCTGCGAGAATTCTTGTAATTTAGTTAGAAAATACTAGCCTCACATGCCCTTTTATCAGCATGTCACCTAATAGTTTTTGGAGTGAAAAACAACGCTTAGCCCCATCATATTTGAGCCGGATAGACAGAATTAAATGTAATTATACCCTTGAGGGTATGTGCCGGGAGACCGTTTACCAAAGAGCCAGATTGGAAAAGGGTTTGAGAGCCATGTGGACACTTTTGGGATAAATGTCACAATGCATCAAGAGACCAACTGACCGAGTCAGATACACATCAATTGCTAAAGTCACATAGATTAATTACTTATTGACACACACTAGGGGTGAGTTAAGTGTTGTGATGCAGATCAATTAAGAAAGGGGACAACTTATACCTACATTACAAGATATAAGTATCAGGGCCTTACTATTGTTAGTTTGTTAATTTTTGTTCACTTTTGTTTTTCTTACACTATAACTACGTGTTGTAACTGCTTGAGAAAAACTACTTCATGTCATACAGTTATACAACAGTTTGTACAAAATATATCGCATGAAATGTAATTCTGTGTTGACATACATGATGATAACATCTCAATAAAGTACATATAAAAATTTAGAAAAAGGCTTACATTTTAAAAAGTTTTTACATTTAGCATCATCACACATAGCATTAATTCTCTATTAAAAGCACTGGGTTGCAGGGTGAGGCGATTGCTGCTCATGGTTCCTAATGAAGGCATGAAATGCATCAATGGTGGTCCTTTTGCTTCCCCTTGTATGTCCTATCTGCAAGACCTTTTTATTTGAATAAAGGTCAATAATGCCAAACTTTTGATTGATTAATCTGCCTTCGCTCCTTCTCCTCCGACATTGCCTAATGTCGGCAGGGCCGTCTTTAACGCGGGGCAAACGGGGCAGCTGCACAGTAACTCCTAAATTAAATTATTGCGGGCAGCGGGACCACATGCACTTAGGACCAGATGGCATTGTATCCTCAGGGATCTCGTCAGCGATGTGGCACTTTAATAGCGTGCCCAGCCCCTGTGATGATATCAGCGCTGGTACACAGTGACAGCCGGTCACTTCTTTCCAGCTAACACCAAGCGCCAAGCGAGAAGGAGAGAAGTGGAGGGGAGAACCTTTGACTCCCCACATCATCAGCCAGCCACTGGATCCCAGGGAAGCCACCATCCTGCAACTACAAGGTAGGAAACAGGAGGGTAGCTTTTAAAAAAAACTTTTTGCAAGTTTGTCTGTGTGTCTATCTGTGTGTGTGTGTGTGTGTGTGTGTGTGTGCGCATGTGTGTGTGCTTGTGTGTCTGTATGTATGTATGTGAATCTGTGTGTCTGTATTGGAATATGTGTCTGTATGTATGTGTATCTGCATGTATGTCTCTGTGTATGTAGGTGTATCTGTGTGTTTATGTGTATGTCTGCATGTGTGTTTGCATGTGAATCTGTGTGAGTATGTATGTATGTGTATATGTGTGCCTGTGTTTGTATGTGTGTCTGTATGTGACTTTGTGTCTGTGTGTCTGTATGTAAATCTGTGTGCATGTATGTGTATCTGTGTGCATGTATGTGTATCTGTGTGTTTGTATCTGTATGTGAATGTGTGTCTGTATGTGAATGTATGTCTGCATGTGTATCTGTGTGTCTGCATGTATATCTGTGTATCTGCATATGTCTGTGCATCTGTTTGCATGTGTGTTTGTATGTGAATATGTGTATCTGTATGTGTGTGTGTGTGTGTATCTGTCTGCCTGTATGGGTATCTGTGTCTGTATATAAATGTGTGCCTGTATGTGTTTATATGTGTATATGCGTTCCTGTGTGTCTACATGTGTGTCTGTATGTGAATATATGTGCCAGTGTGTATCTGTCTGTCAGTATATCCGTGTCTGTGTATTTATGTGCGTCAGTATATCTGCATGAATGTCTGTATATCTGTGTGTCTTATGTGTGTCTGTGTATCTGCATGTGTCTGTATGTCTGTCTATCTGTTTGTCTGTGTATATATGTGTGTATGTGTGTCTGTGTATCTGCATGTGTCTGTGTATCTGTTAGCCTGTGTGTGTGTGTGTGTGTATCTGTTTGTATGTATATCTGTGTGTCTGTGTTTCTATTTGATTGTATTTGTATATCTGTTTGTATGTGTATGTCTGTATCTGCATGTGTGTCATTGTGTGCCCCTATGTATCTGGATCTGTCAGTGTTTGTATCTGTATGATTGTCATTCTATGTAAAATGTGGGGTTTTTGTGGGGGGGTTTTTAGGGGAGGGGAGAAGGGTTGGTGGTGTTAAACGCGTGATTGCATGTCAGGGAATGGGTGGGGGTTAGAGCCCATAGGAAAGCATGACGCTGGATATCCTTATGCAGAGTGTGAGAACCTCCAGCGTCTGTTAGGTGACCAAAGTGATAGGGCAGCCATTAGAGGTGGAGTTAACCCTGCATAAGTGGAAGATTTCATTCCACTTCTGCTATTTTGGTCTTAAGTTGATTCTCACGTCATAACAACGCATAGTTGATTGAATTACTTGGTATCCTTATGTAACGAGAATATACCCCTACACGCAGGATCCAGCTAAACAGAGGCAAATACAGAGGAGAGATACGTCTACCGGACCTTAGAATGGCCGGACTCGACGTATATGAGAGGAGACAGAGCCAGGAACAAACCGAGGTCAAGGGCACAGAGAGACAGCGTAAACTAGGACAAGCCGGGGTCTGGTACACGGAAAACAGCAAGCCGGCAAACAGTACAGATAAGGATAAAGCGAAAACGAAGTCAGAATACGAAGCCAAAGTCAATACGAGAAAACACAACTGAACACCACAAGCGCTAAAGGGAACTGAAACAGAAACCACGATAGGGCAACGAGCTAAGGGAAAAAGGTAAGTTTAAATAGCTTTTAAACGAAAGTGATTGGCTCCTGTCACTTCCACACCCCCTATAGGTAATTGTATAGGGAGTGTGGTATGACAGGAGCCAATGGGAGCCTTTTGGCAATTAGGCTCCCACTGTCTCTTTAAGAGCGCGCCCGAGACTCGCGGCGCGCTCTTAGTTTCAGGCGGGACACGTGACCGCTTCACGCGGTCACTGCCCGCCTTCCATCCAAAGCAGTCGGATGAACCGCGCGCGGCTCGTGCAGCCGCAGGACCGCGCGCGGCTTGAAGAGAGGACCGCGACCGGCCCCCGGTTAAGGTAAGTAACGCTACACCTTAAACTGCAAAGTAATTATTTGAGACCAAAAATTGTAATTGGTTAACTCAAGACAAGGTGCTGCAGCAACTAAAGAAAGTTAATATAAACAAAGCTCCAGGGCCTGACGGTATTCATCCACGGGTACTTAAGGAACTAAGTGTAGAAATAAGTAAACCTCTGTTTTTAATCTTTCAAGATTCTTTTCTTTCAGGAAGTTTTCAGGAGGATTGGAGGAAGGCAGATGCGGTTCCTATATTCAAAAGAGATTTAAAATCCTTGCCTGGAAATTATAGACCTGTGAGCTTAATTTCTGTGGCTGGAAAATTATTTGAAAGGTTATTAAGGGATAATATTCAAGAATTCCCTGAGAAGAACATGGTTATCATCAAAAATTTAGCATGGTTTTATGAAGCACAGGTCATTTCAAACGAACTTGATTGCATTTTATGAAGAAGTAAGTAGAAGTATAGATCAGGGTGTTGCTGTGGATGTGATCTATTTGGATTTTGCCAAGGCATCTGATACAGTTCCACACAATAAATTAGTGTTCAAACTCAAAGAAATCGATCTAGATGAAAATTCTTGTTCTTGGGCAGAACACTGGCTTAAAAATAGAGTACAAAGAGTTGTCATTAATGGTAAATTTTCAAGCTGGACAGAAGTGGCAAGTGGTGTCCCTCAGGGTTCTGTTCTGGGATACCTTCTATTTCTATATAAATGATCTTGAAAAAAGCATTGAAAGTCATGTTTCAGTGTTTGCAGTAAGTAAAGTAATATAATGTGAGCAAGATATTACTTTGCTGCATAGGGATTTAGATAGACTGGGGGACTGGGCACTCAAATGGCCGATGAAATTTAATGTTGAAAAATGCAAAGTTATGTACTTTGGTGTAAAGAATGCACAAGCAACATATACCCTTAGTAGAAGCGAATTAAGGATAACAACACACGAAAAGGAGTTGGGAATTGTTTTAGACAACAAACTATGCAACAATGTGCAATGTCAATCAGCAGTGGCTAAGGCCAGTAAGGTATTGTTATGCATGAAAAAGGGCATTTATTCTCGGGATGAGAATATAATTTTGCCTCTTTATAAATCACTGATAAGCCCACATCTTGAATATGTTGTGCAATTTTGGGAACCTGTTCTAAAGAAGGATATTATGGCACTAGAAAAAGTGCAGAGGCGGGCTACAAAATTAATAAAAGGAATGGAACATATCAGCTATGAAGAAAGGTTAACAAATTTAAACCTCTTTAGTTTAGAAAAATGTCACCTGAGGGGGGATATGATAACATTATACAAATATATTCGGGCAAATACAAATCATTGTGTGGAAATCTATTCACAAACCAGACTTTACATAGGACACGAGGTCATGCATTTAGACTGGAAGAAAGAACATTTCGTCTAAGGCAAAGTTTTTTTTACTGTAAGAACAATAAGGATGTGGAATTTTCAGCCTGAAGAAGTGGTTTTATTAGAGTCCATACAGATGTTCAAACAGCAACTAGATGCATACTTGCAAAAACAGAATATTCAAAGATATAATTTTTCAATGTAGGGTAATAGCTTCTTGATCCAAAGATAAATCTGACTGCCTTTCTGGGGTCAAGAAATAATTTTTTTCCTAGTTGGTTGCAAAATTGGAAGTGCTTCAAACTGGGTTTTTTTGCCTTCTTTTGGATCAACCGCAAAAAACAAATGTGAGGAAGGCTGAACTTGATGGACGCAAGTCTCTTTTCAGCTTTGTAACTATGTAACTATGTAACTTCAATGAGCTGAAGTGGATGCCTATAGTGTCCGTTTAATGTCCCAATATTTATCTTTATTCCTCACTGCATTATTTCAAAGAAATGGCAGGAGAAGACTGAAATGGGAAAAAGATTTAACAAACTGTATTGAAATAAAAAAGGGAATGAAATGACTGGCCTGAATACACATAAATGTTCAATTGTAGTAAGCTACCAATTGACTATTTTATATATACCAGAAAAAGCACATGTGGTCTATACCTATATCACACTATGCCCTGTCCATTTAATTTGTGCAATATTTGATTGAATGAACAAAAAGGAAATAAGTATTGTTGAGTGACATTATTGACAGAAAATTTACAACCTTTATTTCACGACTATATGTTGAATTGTAATTTTTTTTATGAATTACATTTTACTATTGATAGAATCAAATTAATTCTTCATATAACTTTTTCATTTAACAACTATTATGTTTATAAAGTTATATTTTATTATATACAATTTTTTATTAAGCAGCTAATTCATAAGTAGGATGGCTTTTTTTTTTCTTTTAATTTAGTTTGGACTATTTCAGCAAATTGTGCAAACGTCTTAAAAACGAGTGCTTGATTTTGACAGTATTATAAGAGTGATATGGATAAAATAATATCACAGATATAATCCAGTTCACTTCCATTCACAAGTTATGAGTCCCATTTGATTACATTTATAAAATCATAAAATGTGTTTTGTGAGTTGACGGTGTGCCCAATCAGCTGCATAGACAGACGAGGCCAACTGGTAGAACTAATATTAACTGAGCTGCTTGGCATTTGATCAACGACCAAATGCCCACTATTATTATTGGTCGACTACAGGGTCAGCATTTGGTTACTTCCCTAAATTCTACTCCTACTTCACTAAGCTGCTTTCAGTGAGTAATACACCTGACCTATGATTTGCAATTAGGTGTGAGGATAACACAACCTGCCTTTTTTAGGAATAAGGGGCATTTAGAATTAAGAAGATTTTAGGGGCGCTTAAGGTTTAGGATGTTTGGGTTTTTGGCTTTGTTCGTTAATGAGTATTTAAGTATCTGGGGTGTTGTTGGGGTAAATATGTGTTTATGGTTAGTGGATATTTAGAGTTCAGGTATCTTTAAGGTGAGACAGTTTTATGATTTAGTTTAGGGTTTTAGGCTTTTCTTAATTTTAATCTTTCAGCTGTTTAGCAGATTACTCTCTAATTTGCTACCCTTACCTGTGATTATCATATTTAAGGATAACAAATTAGGAAGCTATCTACTAAACAAGTGAGAGAGTAAAATTAAGAAAAGGGCTAATTGATAACTTTGTGACAGTCACCTTCACCGATGGGAATAAAGGCCAACCACATTTCGAAAATTAACAAAATCTGCGGCAGAATTTTGTTTTATTATTATTTTTGAATTTTGGATGAAACTAAATTTGAAAATTAACACATCAAAATTGAACATAACAAGACAAATGTTTACCCTGTCCCCCTACTTCTAATCATTCTGTTTACTGTTAACTTAAGTGTGTGCGTGCTTGCA
Organism: Pelobates cultripes; assembly: GCA_933207985.1. Lineage (NCBI taxonomy): Eukaryota > Metazoa > Chordata > Amphibia > Anura > Pelobatidae > Pelobates > Pelobates cultripes. The sequence goes on from OW240920.1 coordinate 90,125,910, forward strand.
GTGTATATATTTATATCACATAGATTGAAGTCTGAGGTGGACAGAGTTAAACTCCCAAATCTATTGTGCTATTTTTTCTGTAAAATTAAATAATACAAAATATTTGGTATATTCAGTAAAGTGAAATGTCTTTGTGTTCTACATATAAATGATGAATTATGGCTGAGTTTCGCTGCATAAAACAAGGTTGCTTTCACCTACCTGAAACATTAATGGGCACAATATTGGTCTGAATGGAGTTAGATTGATGCCATCGCCTCTCCTCTGGTATAGGAAAGGGGAATGCTTTAATCCAGGCCACTTGCTTGTCAGGTGTGGTTGGTAGACTTAAACACGTCTCTCGTGGCCTAACTCCTACTGTGGTTGTCTCATCTTCACTCACCCTCCTGTTGGCCGGCTGTTAATAGACATCACATTCATCAGAATAGCTTAAAACAATTATTACCACCAACATTAGTGTGGCATGTTGACCCATATGTTCATTCAATAAAAATGCTTCATTTATGACGAAGTATCCAATATATTACAAAAGTTATACAGGGTTATTAGCCAAAATGAGAACTGCAGAGAAATCAACGTCAATTTACTGTGAAATTCCAATTGAATGCCAAAGAAGCCGAACTGAAAGCATAGCTAACTGGGAGAATGTTTTCAGTTTGCCTATGTAGACCTTTTATTTGAAATCCACTTTGAACTCAATCTGAATTCCCTGCAATTCTCATTTTAGTGAATGTCATAATTTCTCCATGTTCTTCAAAATGCACTTGTAATCACCAAGAGGCTACATATATCTTCAGGAACTGACTTAAAACGTGTGGTTAATGTAAATCACAGAAATTATTTGGAATGTTACTGACCTATATAAAGCTGATGGGCACAATGCAAAAACCCAAAAATTACAACCTGGTTGTCTTCAAAGAGGACTTCAAATGAACTAGGTAACTCAGTTTTACACTCCAAGTGTGACATATTAACACATTCAAATAGAGGGCCGTGGATGGAGAAAGCAGTTAAATCAGGTCCAATATGTGTCATGCTCTCTCTACAACATTCTACTGGGATGTGTTGGTAGGTTGAAGTAGACAATTAAAAAGAGTTACATCACGTTTGTTTTCACTTGCTCTAGCCATGTCCAGTCATATACAAAACAGTATATGCATGTAGAATTGTAGATGGATAAATCATAATGGAGGCAGATGGCTAGGTTTCATGAAGAATATTATCAGGAAGGATGCTCACTGTGGGTCTCTTTTCACATAACAATCCGTTTTGGTGGCATTAAAACAATTGTCAAATTTAGGCTAACATAGCTAGTTTGAAGATTTCATTCCACCTCGCTATTTTGGCCTTAAGTTATACCAACTCGTGGCTGATTGAATATTATTTGATGTATTAGACACAGGTATAGACTGACAAGACTGATAAACAGTTTTCCTATTCAAAGTACTCACCAGGTAGACAAACTCAAGACGCCTGGGTGGATGTCTTGTAGGAGTTTCTGGTTGAAGTGTTGCAGATTGTGAGAGGGCTGAATAACGAAATGTCTGCCCTGTAACTTTTGTATCTATATATCGATCTTCAAATTCTTCAGAAAAACAATCAGCTATATAAAAAAAAAAGGTTTAAGAAAAAGTTATTGAGGGAGTCAAGTGTCCTGTTATTATGTTCAAAAACACAATATATTGTAATATTATTCAGGACAATTTCAGCTTAGGTTTCAATCTTTTCCCATTGTAGACCTGCGTTTTACATACTTACGGCTCAAACTGGTGCTAGTTTGCTGTGGGCGCACACACTTTATCAAAAGCTATTTGAAGGACATCTTAACATGGAAATTTAGTGATTGTTTTACTATAACAATACGATTAGCAGAAATAATGTTATTCTATGTGCAATAGGTCGTGGCAAACATATATTTATTTAACATGAAACAGTGAGACACTTGTCTAATGTATCATATACAATAAAAAATAAGGAATACTAACAGGGTGCGAGGGAATACTGAGATGGAAAAATAACGGAATACTAACTTTCAATGCACAGAGTTATTTGTGCTCTGTTAGCGAAGACAAGTTGGAGATAGACTGACACTGCACTGCGATATTTCTACAAAATCAGAGAGAATTGACTTTGGATGTTTGGGTTAGCCACTTTTTTTGATAAATTATTTTTTAAATGGCGGGCAACACCCAAAGACTTTCTTCACTAAAAGCATAACAATAATGCTTAAAGCTCTAATAAAGTGAACTGTCAAAGTATGGGATCTTTTCAGCACAGTTAATATAAGGAATTCATAAAGATTTTATGTTTTTGAAAGGGTGTGGGGTTAACAGTGCCGCTTCAAAGTTTGCATGCTGTAGAAATTATCACTAGATTGCTCCTTTTCCTTTGGCTTCCATTTGTTTTCCTCCAAGTTATTTTAATTATACATTTCCTTTTATTTTTGTCATGATAATTATGGGAAATTGGCAACTTCTTTATATTGACTTTGCTCACTTGTATTATGAATGTGGGGAAGAGAAGCTAATCTCAGCCTGCTAAAAGGAGATAAATATACACTATTGGCCAACGATTTGACCCACACTGCGCAGTAACGTAAGTCATTGTGTTCCATGTCTCAAAATCAGTGGGAGAGACAAAGAGGCGGACTTCATGAAAAATCATGCTTGTACAAATTCTGACTGTCAAGTTACTGACTCTAAAAGCAATCTCATAATGAGAACCACATCTATTTGTGTGGGCTTTTAAGCACTGTCAGCAACAGTAGGTCCCTATATAGAGCAAAAACTAAAAGAAGTACTATTAGACCAATAAAAACTAGATCACGTGGGTGGCTCTAGAGCCCAAACTTAGGAGAGGAACACATACATCCACACAAATGCAGATGCAAAATTTTCAAATATACCTTTAGTGACAAATACCATCACACAATTAGGCATGCTTCTACAACACTGACACCCTGATTCCTGCCTGGTGCCAATTAAATGCCCACTTGTTTAGCAGGCTTGACAAGTGGGGACCACAACATTTTTAAAACAATTTGGATGTGTAAAATAGAAAATCTCTCATGGGGGGAGGGTAGGGAGGAGAATTTGCCCTGGTGCTTCCTTCCTGGGTTCACCACTTATCACATCAAAATACAACGGGATAGAAGTGAAATGATAAGCTGGATAAGGACTTAGGGGATAACATAGAAACATAGAATGTGACGGCAGATAAGAACCATTCGGCCCATCTAGTCTGCCCAATTTTCTAAATACTTTTCATTACTCCCTGGCCTTTTCTTATAGTTAGGATAGCCTTATGCCTATCCCACGCATGCTTAAACACCTTTACTGTGTTAACCTATACCACTTCAGCTGGAAGGCTATTCAATGCATCCACTACCCTCTCAGTAAAGTAATACTTCCTGATATTTTTAAACTAAACCTTTGCCCATCTAATTTAAGACTATATCCTCTTGGGATAGTTTTTCTTCTTTTAAATATAGTCTCCTTTATGTATTTAAATGTTTCTATCATATCCCCCCTGTCTCGTCTTTCCTCCAAGCTATACATGTTAAGTTCCTTTAACCTTTCCTGGTAAGTTTTATCCTGCAATCCATGAACCAGTTCAGTAGCCCTTCTCTGAACTCTCTCTAAAGTATTAATATCCTTCTGGAGATACGGTGTCCAGTACTGTGTACAATACTCCAAGTGAGGTCTCACCAGTGTTCTGTACAATGGCATGAGCACTTCCCTCTTTCTACTGCTAATAACTCTCCCTATACAGCCAAGCATTCTGCTAGCATTTCCTGCTGCTCTCTTACATTGTCTGCCTACCTTTAAGTCATCAGAAATAATCATCCCTAAATCCCTTTCCTCAGATGTTGCGGTTAGGACTCTATCAAATATTCTGTACTCTGCCTTTGGGATTTTATGTCCAAGATGCATTATCTTTCACTTATCCACATTAAATGTCAGCTGCCACAACTCTGACCATGGGACATGTAAACACTTGGTAAATTCAGTTTCTGATGAGAAGTTTTTGTAACTTCTGCAAGTTCTCCAGAATTTATTGGCAGCTTACTTCAACGAGGATTCAACTTGTCTGCAACTAAATGCACATGAGTTGCTGGAGACTTCCTTTGACTTATCCAGTACGGAGATGGTCTGCTTAATCTAGTGCAAAACCTTGACAAATTCTCCCCACAAGATGGGGTAAGTGAGCTTTTCTGCTAGATCAAGTAAAAAAAGGGCTTGATTTAATATTTTTTAATTTTTCAAATTATATAATTTTTTTGATAATTTTTAGTATTTTTCTAAAAATATTAAAATATAAAATAAATTCTATATATATTTAAAAAATATCAAAACATGATGAATTGACAACAGACTTGCATATAGGTAGTTGTAGTGAAAAAAAAATGATAGTTTAAATTTTGCAAGTCATCTCTAACTGTTTATAGAATGGACAGCAACTGTATCAGTGAAGGAACACTCTGATTACCATAACAACTTTATTTGTTATGATGCCAGGAGGTCCCCATGTGCTCTCTTACCTTAAGGGGTTAAACTGCATGGTTTAAGCCCAAATGCTTCTTCCAGCGCTTGATCTCCAGGGCCCCCAATGACATCTGGCTTCTGAAGCTGAGTTTCGAAATCCAGGGTGTCGTCTGGCAGGGGTTTTTAGAAAGCGATGGGCAGGGGCACCGCTGGTTGGCTAGAGCTCGTCAGCGTCCACTCTAAACCAATCAATGGATTCACATTCATAGAAAAAATTGCATGCATTTTTTAATGAATGGGAAGCTTCTAATTGGCTTAGAGCATCAATTCACTGCTCTAACCAATCAGCAGCGCCCCTGCTCTGCACTCCCTGAAGCTAAGTTTCAAAAGCCAGATGCCGCTGGTGGACCTGTGGAACTGGCACTGGAGAAAGCCTTTGGGGTTATAAACCATTTGAGAATAGTTTCATTATTTAAGATAAGAGAGCGCCTGGGGGCCTGAAGCCACCATAAAAACTTCATGTAGATGAAGCTGCAATGATGACCAGAGTGTTACTTCAACTATAACTGAAACATAAGCAAATAAATACCAGATTAGTAAACAATACAAATGTTAAAGGACCACTCTAGGCACGCAAAATCACAGTGAGAAGACGCCAGCATCCATAGGAAAGCATTGTAAATGCATGCGCATTCAGCAGAAGAGGAGGATCGGAGGCGGAGAGGAGGAGGAGAGCTCCCCGCCCGGGGCTGGAAAAAAGGTAAGATTTAACCCTTTCCTCTCCCCAGAGCCCGGCGGGAGGGGGACCCTGAGGGTGGGGGCACCCTCAGGGCACTATAGTGACAGAAAAACAAGTATGTTTTCCTGGCACGATAGTGGTCCTTTAAATGTGTAGAATGAAAGTCCAAATTAATTGGACTTTGCTAAAACAAAGTTAGATTTTAAACATTAAGGGTCAAATGATCAATATATTAAAAGTATGACTTGCTGTCCCAGTAGCATCTTGCTGTTTGCCCGACTCTGCATGACATTTTCACTACATGGATACACTGTCTTCTTGCTACATTAGTGAAATATGTACAGGAAGGCTTGACGACAGGATTTGTTTCATATTCTCTTCAGATGTGGACAAAGATTATTTAAACCCCAGATACCAGATAATATAGTAGCACAGATGCAGGTTCAGAGACTATAAGAAAACATAAATTAACTAGTTTTGTTAACACCTCAAACCCTTCAAAGATAATAAGGTTAACCTATCTAAGAATTTGCAATGGTACACTTAGAGAAAATATGAGGGCATTTTCAAGGCAAACTTTGGTAGGCTCCAGAGCAACATTAATCATATGGTGACTTTAGGCAGCCAAGGGACCAGGGGTTACCTTGCTTGACCCCAGTCACCATCCCTATGTAAAGAATGAAGGGTTACCAAACCGGTAAGCTGCCTAGGTAGGGTCCTGTGGGATCTTGGCAGCTCATTAAAGACCATTAAAGGTACCCAGACCATTTCATCTCACTGACGTGGTCTGGGTGCAGTGGCCCTTTGTTTTTAACCCTGCAATCAATAGATTGCAATTTATTAGATTCTGAAATGTTATGATTGAAGCATTAACACACATTTAGTGGCTGTCTCCAGAGTAGTGTGCACCCAAAAAGTGAATGGTTTGTAATTCAACAATGTTCTTATATTACTCCTTGTATCTGTCAACTTTATTCTTCACATGTTGTCAAAATCCTCCAGTGTTTTTTTTTTATTCTTTCTTCATTAGCCTTAATTAACTACTTATCATATTCGAAGACTTCTTTCATGAATCCCATCCTGTCTCTTCCCTGTGGCATACATGTTAAGATATTGAATTTTTTTTTTTATTATTCTTATGAATAATGCCCTCAAAACATTTTTTTTGTGGAACCTCTTTGAAATATCATAATTACTAATACTAATATCACTAATCAAAATATTACATTTAACAGGCCTTAGGAGTGACACCTGTTGACCTTTACGTTGTTCTTCCACTGAACGAACGCCATTAATTATAACACTGTATCACATATCAAGTCTGAACCCAAGACAGTGGCGGAAATGCCGCCAGTGCAACCAGTGCGGTGGCACTGGGGCCGTAAGCTGGGGGGCTCCCATTGAATGGCCCATGCACTTAGGGCCACCTGATTGGTATTGCTGAAGAGGGTTATATCCCGGTAATATCATATATGTGTATATGAATTTGTGTGTATGTGTCAATGTGTTTGTATGTGTGTATTGTGTGTTAATATGTATGTATATCTCTTTAAGTTTGTATGTATGTGGTGGTGTATGTGTGTATGTGCATACATCCAAGCAATCAAACACCAACACAACATGTGCATACAAACCCACCCCTGCATTCCAACTCCAAAATTCTATACAAACACACCCTTCACTCAAATACCAATACTACACACAAATGTACATCCACATTTCAAAGCTAACATTACATCCAAACACACTCATGTATTAAAACACTACATTTATATAAAAACACCCCTTCATTCAAACACCAACACTACACACAAAAGCACACCTAAAAAAACAAACAAAAAAAAACATCACTACATACACATACATCCCTACATTACAATGCAAACACTACTCACAAGTACACCACTGCATTCCAATGGCAACAGTACATACAAATACACATCTACATGCACACACATACTCTATACAAAACATGCTTAACATTCAAACACATAAACACTGCTAGCAAATACAACCCTGCAAGGACTGGCAAATGGTAAATCCCCTGCTGGCATGGGATTGTAAGACAGATAGGGATCTACCTTTTGGCCATTCTTGCACTAGAGGGCGCCCAAAAAACTTTCTTGCACCAGGTGCCTCTATACATTAGTAACCCCACTTACCCAACACATTGTTTTTAGAACAGCGTATCAGTGTGTATATATACACACACACACACTCACACACATATATTTCATCAATTCCTGCTGGACAGTAGTTAATGGAATAAAATCAGAAGAAACAGACCCGGATAAAATGGTTGAACAATCCTCTTCCTGGTCTGGGTGGTGCTCTCAGATGATGGTTGCCTGTTGATCAGCACCAGCTACAGTAACTTTATAAACAGACACACTGTGAGGGGATGGGGAGCCTTAGGTGCTGAAGCCCCACATGTGGGTCTCTTTAGCTCTGGAACGCTACAGTAGTGTAGGGGAAGGGAAAGCAGGTCACTAGTGTTTTACTACTTTCCAAAGTAGATAAAAAAAGATCACTAACATAGTGCTTCTCTAGGCTGCGATGGAGCATGGACCCCGGGAAACTGTCAGAAGGGGATGCTGGGCAGAGGGGCAGTGCTAAGTAGGATTTACATTGCTAGGCAGGATTGCATTGAATACATGGCAATGCGGCATATTTTAGTTTTTGGCTATTTTTTAACTGACATCTCGGCTTTCATAGTTTGCCAGGTCTGAGCTTTGGGTCATTAAGTTTTGCTTTTTGGGCTCAAGCCCCAGTGTTTATGGAAGCCAGCAAAGCCCCTGTTTATTAGTTATGATCTTTTTTTTACGTTTTATTCCTATAGCTATATCAAAGAAAATGGAAGCTACTTTTAGCCCGAAGTGTTTTTTAAGTACTGCATGATTTTTTAAGCCTAGTTTACAGGCTTGAAACTGCCATAATCCTTATACAGCCCATTTGCACTATACAAACATTTCTTTAGACATCTTGATGAAACTTCTCATTACATTTGTGACATGGTAACAACAATTACCAATAAAATTTTTAGTACCTATGGTTATATCTCATCTGTTTTTAATTTTCATGTATCCCCTGAAGTGTCATCATTTGTAAAAGAAAATTCTGGTTCACAGATATAAGTTGCATGTATACATATGTTTGCAAGCTGGACCATGCAACACGTACACAGAATCTAAATTGTCATACTAAGGATGAATGTCAAATTTCTTGATGACAGCTTTACTTTAACATAACCAAAAATAAGTCATAGTACGGTTCACAAACCTACACTCTCTAATAAACTTTATTTTTCTAACACAGTCCTACCCTTTTACAGGTGGCTGCACAGATGGGTAATCTTTTTTAGATTAATGTAGTAGAACATAAATGTTTTTTTAACAACAACAACAACAAAATATATCTATTCCAAATTAGTGGGAAAATTGAATTATTCAGTGTCATGGATTTATTCCATTCAAATTGCCAAATCTCATATTTACATATAAAGAAAACAAATTGCTGTCTGTCAGTTACTTTGATAAATCATTTTTTCATAATGTACCAGACATGTGCTTCCTTTCCTCTTATGCTCCTACAAGGAAAATATGTGAATTATTCGCACAGACAAAATTTAAAACGCACCTGGGACCAGCTACACTACAGTATAGTGCGCAGAGGCTACTGAATGTCTCATAATGACTCCAGAACAGTGACAGAAGAAGAAAACAGTACATTTCGTAAGAGGTCCATTTTAGGGTCAAGAATGAATTTTTTCCTAGTTTGTTGCAAAATTGGAAGCGCTTCAGACTGGGTTTTTTGCCTTCTTTTGGATCAACAGCAAAAACATATGTGAGGGAGGCTGAACTTGATGGACACAAGTCTCTTTTTAGCTACCGTGTTTCTCCGAAAATAAGACCGGGTCTTATATTAATTTTAGTCACAAAAAATACACTAGGGCTTATTTTCAGGGTAGGGCTTATTTATTTACGTTACCAGTATGTACAGCTCTTTCTCTTTGCACTCATCTTGTCTGGGGATCAAAATACCATACTGTCTAATTAATCCACCCCCCTTTAATAAATCCACCCCCTTTAATTAATCCACCCCCCCTTTAATTAATCTCACACCCCCCTCTAATTAATCCAGCCCACCCTTTAATTAATTCACCACCCCTTCTAATTAATCCAGCCCACCCTTTAATTAATTCATCCCCTTTAATTAATTCACCCCCTCTAATTAATCCAGCCTACCCTTTAATTAATTCACCCCCCCTTTAATTAATTCACCCCCCTCTAATTAATCCAGCCCACCCTTTAATTAATTCACCACCCCTTTAATTAATTCACCCCCCGCCCCCTTTAATTAATTCAGTCCCAGACATAAAATATCTACCGGTACTCACATTTCAAAGATTCCTTGCCGAGTCCGACCACTGGGTGCCTCACCACCCGGAAATGGATCCTTCCGCTGAAGATCCGTGAAGGCAGACTGACGGCGCTGCGAAATGTCGTCATCACGTTGCGCGATGCCGCGGCCCGCAACGCTCCTCCTACAGTAGAAGAAGGAAGTCTCGCCGCAAAGGTGCAATGCCTAGGTCTTATTTTCGGGGTAGTGCTTATATTGCAGCCCACCCCGAAAATCCGACTAGGGCTTATTTTCGGGGTAGGGTTTATTTTCGGGGAAACACGGTATGTAACTATGTAATCTGGATT
>OW240920.1:90135938-90232049 GCA_933207985.1 Pelobates cultripes
GTGAAAACTATCAGGACTATGGCTTAGCCTTTGACATGTTTAGTGGCAGCAGGGATAGCTGAACGTTTTGATATAAGATTTGTGTAGGTGGGCCTGAAAATAAGGGAGTGGTGGCAGTTTAAAATCATGTCCTGATTTTTCAGCTTTTGGCAGCTCCCACTCTAGCTTTGCCATTCATTCCTATGGGACAAATTGCGCCACAAAAACGACGATATTCCGTGAACCATTCGGCGAAACGTTCCACAAAGTAATAGCAATCCGGTCGGGAACAATCTGCACGTTTTGGTAAATTTTGGTCTATGTAGTGTAAAAACTGTGGGAGGAGTTAGGGTGGCAAAATTTTGCTATAATAAGAATAAGAATAATAATAATAATATATATGTGAGATAACATTAAGTGGTCTTGCTATGCAAGAACACTTAATAATAATAATAATAATATATATGTGAGATAACATTAAGTGGTCTTGCTATGCAAGAACACTTAATAAAATTTTTAGTACCTATGGTTATATCTCATCTGTTTTTAATTTTCATGTATCCCCTGAAGTGTCATCATTTGTAAAAGAAAATTCCGGTTCACAGATATAAGTTGCATGTATACATATGTTTGCAAGCTGGACCATGCAACACGTACACAGAATCTAAATTGTCATACTAAGGATGAATGTCAAATTTCTTGATGACAGCTTTACTTTAACATAACCAAAAATAAGTCATAGTACGGTTCACAAACCTACACTCTCTTTAAAAAAAACTTTATTTTTCTAACACAGTCCTACCCTTTTACAGGTGGCTGCACAGATGGGTAATCTTTTTTAGATTAATGTAGTAGAACATAAATGTTTTTTTAACAACAACAACAACAAAATATATCTATTCCAAATTAGTGGGAAAATTGAATTATTCAGTGTCATGGATTTATTCCATTCAAATTGCCAAATCTCATATTTACATATAAAGAAAACAAATTGCTGTCTGTCAGTTACTTTGATAAATCATTTTTTCATAATGTACCAGACATGTGCTTCCTTTCCTCTTATGCTCCTACAAGGAAAATATGTGAATTATTCGCACAGACAAAATTTAAAACGCACCTGGGACTAGCTACACTACAGTATAGTGCGCAGAGGCTACTGAATGTCTCATAATGACTCCAGAACAGTGACAGAAGAAGAAAACAGTACATTTCGTAAGAGGTCCATTTTAGGGTCAAGAATGAATTTTTTCCTAGTTTGTTGCAAAATTGGAAGCGCTTCAGACTGGGTTTTTTGCCTTCTTTTGGATCAACAGCAAAAACATATGTGAGGGAGGCTGAACTTGATGGACACAAGTCTCTTTTTAGCTACCGTGTTTCTCCGAAAATAAGACCGGGTCTTATATTAATTTTAGTCACAAAAAATACACTAGGGCTTATTTTCAGGGTAGGGCTTATTTACGTTACCAGTATGTACAGCTCTTTTTCTTTGCACTCATCTTGTCTGGGGATCAAAATACCATACTGTCTAATTAATCCACCCCCCCTTTAATAAATCCACCCCCTCTAATTAATCCACCCCCTTTAATTAATCCACCCCCTCTAATTAATCCAGCCCACCCTTTCATTAATCCAGCCCACCCTTTAATTAATCCACCCCCTTTAATTAATCCACCCCTCTTTAATAAATCTACCCCCTTTAATAAATCCACCCCCTTTAATAAATCCACCCCCCTTTAATTAATCCACCCCCCTTAATTCAACCCCCTTTAATTAATCCACCCCCCTTTAATCCACCCCCTCTAATTAATCCACCCCTTTAATTAATTCACCCCCTCTAATTAATCCAGCCCACCCTTTAATTAATTCACCACCCATTTAATTAATTCACCAACCCTTTAATTAATTCACCCCCTCTAATTAATACAGCCCACCCTTTAATTAATTCACCCCCTTTAATTAATTCACCCCCCTCTAATTAATCCAGCCCACCCTTTAATTAATTCACCACCCCTTTAATTAATTCACCACCCTCTAATTAATCCAGCCCACCCTTTAATTAATTCACCCCCCCTTTAATTAATTCACCCCCCGCCCCCTTTAATTCAGTCCCAGACATAAAATATCTACCGGTACTCACATTTCAAAGATTCCTTGCCGAGTCCGACCACTGGGTGCCTCACCGCCCGGAAATGGATCCTTCCACTGAAGATCCGTGAAGGCAGACTGACGGCGCTGCTAAATGTCGTCATCACGTTGCGCGATTCCGCGGCCTGCAACGCTCCTCCTACAGTAGAAGAAGGAAGTCTCGCCGCAAAGGTGCAATGCCTAGGTCTTATTTTCGGGGTAGGGCTTATATTGCAGCCCACCCCGAAAATCCGACTAGGGCTTATTTTCGGGGTAGGGTTTATTTTCGGGGAAACACGGTATGTAACTATGTAATCTGGATTGCTCTATAAAACAAAGCAAGATCACACAGCACTGTGCTCATTAGATGAAAACATCAACTGAGCACTCTCAGCCAATTAGTGTAGTTCTTCATCGGCCAGGTTTTAAATCTACAGAGACATTCCGCTTCAGCATCTGAGAAAGGATGCAGTTGCAGGCTTTGGTGGTTATAGTTCTTGGAGTATTTCTTAAAGAAAAGGTTAAAAATCTATATAATACAAAGAATTTTTCAGAGATGGTACAGTAAGGATATGTTTGCAGATGTTAGAATCACTTTAAGAATATGAGTTATTTTAATTTATACACACAACTCAATTCCAGAAGTGTCAATAAACCAGCCAAGCTAGAATTACTTGAACAAATGTCGCACAGTCACTGATTCAGACCTTTTTCACTGACTTATTAAGCTGAAAATAGAGGGATGTAAAGGTCTCTTAATAATCATATTCTGATTAATAAATGAATCATAGTGCTGTTATTTTTAATCCTATCCTTTGTTTTAATTTTAACTCTGTATTTATTTATAAAGCACAGCAACAGATTCCCCACTGTTACTCTGCCCTCCTCCAATCATTTAATTAAATTATACTCAGTGGATTGAGTTAAATATAAAACATTTGAATGAACAATTCGATATGATGTGATGATTGTGTGTGAGAGATATATATATAAATATACGTAAATATACTTCATCTGTCCAATACCTGGCCTGTTAAAGAAATAAAGCTGAGAAGCTTTATGTATAAAGAGTGTCTCTTTTTTCATTTTGCAAAAAGTGCAGATTTCAATAGAAATTAACACTTTTGTATATTAACCTGGTTACACCCCCCTGGCTTTCAAGTAGACAACCGGTCCTGTTACTTCCTGGTTGTTTTGCTCAGTGGTGCTAAAGGCAGCCATTGCCCAGAGCACCTGCCTTGCAAATACCTCTCATTGAGCTGCATTGGGAGTCTTTAATTGGACAGTCACAGAAAGTCTGGGTGGGTTTAGAAAGAGGTCTGGCAAAGGCAGCAGACAAGAGAACTGCAGATTTTGCAAGCTGTCATTGAATATACCCCAGTGAAAAAAATGCATAAATAAATGCATTCATTTTTTAATTTGGGGTATATCTACTAAAGTGATTTTCTATTTATATTGTATTTGGGCAGTGGAGTGTCCCTTTAAGGCAAAATAATGACATTATGTAGACACACACATACAATATCTATTGCGGTATAGCAACCCACATCTTGTAAATACAAACCAAAAAGAACTCTGTTACAAACAAATAGCAAATTTGGAATATTGTGTTTCCACAAAGCTTACAGGCATGGGTCGGCTAGGCCGGGGGGCAGGGAGGCAATTGCCCCCCAGGCCGCCCTAAATAATTTTAAGACCGGCCGCTGCAGGGCCGTTCCTAATGCTGCAGCCGCCTGAGCGCTCTGTTAAGAGCCTCTGGCGGCTGCAGCACAGCTTCTCCCCTCCCCTGTAGCGTGGCCGAGCTGCTCTCTGGTCAGCGGTAGCTGGCCGGAGTGATAGGAAGGTGCACACTCAGTCACTCAGTCACTCAGTGTGCAATTCCTGTCAGTCCGGCCGGTTACAGGAAACAGAAACTCCACGCGGAACTGGAGTTTCTGTTTCCTGTAACCAGCCGGACTGTAACAACAGTTGACAGAAGTGCACACTGGTGTGCACCTTCCTATCACTCGGCTTGGGCACCTGGAGCACCCAGGAAGGAGCTTCATCTGAAAGAAAGCATAATGAGGAAGTAACTGAAGGAGGAGGAGTGAAGGGGAGTAACTGGAGGGGTGACACAAGGGGAGTAACAGAAGGAGGGAGTAGCAGAAGGGGCAACAGAAGGAGGGTAACAGAAGGGAGTAACAGAAGGAGGGATAATAGAAGGGTAACAGAAGAGTAACAGAAGGAGGTAACAGAAGGAGGGAGTAACAGAAGGAGGGGAGGTAACTGAAAGGGGTGACTTGAAAGGAGGGAAGTGACAGAAGGAAGTAACAGAAAGAAGTGTGTAACAGGAGGAGGGGGAGTAACAGAAGGAGGAGGGAGGAGTAACAGAAGGAGGGGAGAGTAAGAAGAAGAAAGGGGGTAAGAAGAAGAACGGGGGTATGAAAAACGGGGGGTAAGAAGAACAAGGGGGGAGAAGAACACAAGAAGGAGGGAGAGAGTAAGGGTGAGGAGAAGGGGAGATGAGGAGAAGGCGGGACTGAGAAGAACACAGGGAGGGTGGGTGGTGAGGAGAACACAGGAAGGGGGTGAGGAGAAGGGAGATGAGAGAAAACACAGGGAGGAGAGGGGTAAGAAGAACACAGGGGAGGTGGAGGAGAACACAGGGAGGGAGGTAGGAGAGAACACAGGAAGGGGGTGAGGAGAAGGGGAGATGAGGAGGACACAGGGAGAGGGGTAAGAAAGAACACAGGGGGAGGAGTGAGGAGAGAACACAGAGGGAGGTGGGGAAACAGGGTGGGGAGGTGAGAAGAACACAGGGAGGGGGGAGGTGAGAAGAAAACATGGAGGGGGGAGGGAGGGATGAGAAGAGCACAGGGAGGGTGGGTGAGTGTGAGAAGAGACCGCTAGGGGAGGGTGGGGGAGAAGAGAGACCACTAAGGGGCAGGGGAGAGCTCTAAGGTACAGAAGTGACAGCTCTATAGGACAGGGAGCAAGACAGGGAGCTCTTTCACACTACGCGCACACACACACAATGCATCCCTATACATACACAGAAACACACAATGCATCCCTACACACAAAGAAGCACACAGTGCATCCCTACACACACAGAAGCACAACATGCTTCCCTCACACAGAGAAACACACAATGCATCCATTACACACACACAACCGTTACACACAAAGACAATGCATCCTTTGCACACATACACAGAAACACACAATGCAAACCCTTACACACACATGCAAACACACACACTGCTTTTCTTACATACACACAGAAACACAATGCATCTCTTACACACACTCAATGCACACACATACAGACACACACACCTTGCATCCCTTATGCATACAAACACAGATTCACACAATGCATCCCTTACACACAACCAGAAACACACAATACATCCCTTATACACAAATACACACTGCTTCCACTACACACAAACACACTGCATCATCTACACAAACTGGTATCCCTATACACTACATACCATAAGCACACATGATAGATCCTCTACAATAACACATAACACATCCCCTACACACTCCACTCCCTGTGAGCGAACTCATGGGTGGGTGGAATATATAAGTGGACTTATGAGTGGGCCTTGTGGGCATACTCACGGTCAGGCCCTGGGGCCCAGACCTTGAGCTGTGTATGGGGCACCAAAAAATGGAGCTGCTTCCAATTCTCCCAGAACATTGAATTTTGTGACCACAGTTGCAAACAGCCTCCAGAGATCCTGTTCTACACCAGACCAGTGGAGCCAAACTGCAGCCCATCATCATCCTCATCTGGTTGTAAGTAGGCAAACTAGTATATTATTAGTGACACTTATCTATAATTTACCTCACATTAAAGGGACACTATAGTCCCTAGAACCACTTCCGCTTAATGAAGTGGTTCTGGTGTCTATAGCCGGTCCCTGCAGGCTTTTTAATGTAAACACACACTGTGTGCAGCACTGGCGTTAGTTCATATGTTAGATCATATGGGTGGGGCATTGTGATGTCACTTGGGGGGGCAGCAAATTCAGCTGTTCCCCATGCAGCCACAGGTGCCAATGTGCTGGGAGAGTGTGATTACTCTTCACTTCCTCCCACCCTACAGAGCAGCGCATGGGAGAGAGAGAGGAGGAGGCATGATTTAACCTTACAACAAATCCACTAAGCAAATCTTTATAAATTTGGGGGGGGATCAGCTCTGTTTCCACAGTTTATTGGTATTTACTCTGATGTCTGTATTAATATTGAGGGATTTCTAAGTAGTGACATCAGTGTGTGTCAGCAGGGCCAGCCGTTGGGGTGTGCAAGCTGTGCGGTCACGCAGGATGCCATGACAACAGAGGCGCCCGGCGGCCAACACAACTCACAAGTTGGGGACACCAGCATATTCAATTTAAACGATTCGCTGGTGGTCCACTGGTGTGCACCAGCAGTAGGTGCAGTCAGATTATAGCCTCTCCTTCGTGCTTCCGGCGCTCAGTTAGTGAGTCGGAGCACAGGCTCAGAGATTCTCATCCTGCGCTCTGACAACATTAAAAGTCAGAGCTGTGAAGGAGTGGGTATGGCAAAGAGCTACTGGTTAGCATAACATCAATATCCGTTACCAGGAAAAGGTGGGCATGGATGGTGAACTGATTTGGTGGTGCAATGGGCCACTTGACTGGTTTTGCCCCCCAGGCCTAAGGCTGCCAGTCCCCCCTGCTTACAGGGTGCCATGGCAATATGGTAATGAGCAACAAAGTCCTAAATTCCTATGGGTTACCATAGCAATAGCCTACTACTTGTGGTTTCTGTTTCTTTGAATTTTTTATTTTATTTTTATTATTATTTACCCAGCAATTTCATTATGCCATTGGACATTTGGTGCATGTACATCCTAACCCACTTGTTCGGCACTCCAAAGGTTGTGTACTACATCTCCTATATTGCTCTTATAGCAATAATGCTGGCAAAGCATCACTGGAGAGGTAGTCCACAATATCTGGGGTTCTGCCTACCCCTGTATAACACAAACATGAGCCAAAACCTGCTTCATGTAATGCATCAATCTGTTACCAAGGAAACCAATATAAATATGAGCAACTAATCTAATCCTAATTATACTGCAGCTTGCATTCACTGCATTGCACTCTGCAAGTGTTGTAAAAATATAAGCTTCTGTGTATAGGGTATTTTTAAAGCAGCCTTATGGCACATTAATGTCATATAGTAATATATGGGAATTTGAATGAGTGTTGGGTGTCAAAGTAAGTTTTATTTCACCACCATTATATTAATGTTTATTTTGAAGATAGATTTCCACTAATTAAACAAGTTAGCATTGTGCCATATTGGGGAGACACAATCTATTTTAAAAGTTATATAGTTCTGGCATTTGATAGATCTATTAAAACGCACAGGAATTTGATGTCATATCATAGCTGTAACATGATGAGCCTGGCTCAGTGGCAATCTACACTGGTTTTGGCAGGTCCTCAGCGAATTAGCTACTTTCAAAGACAATTGTGACATCACGGTGGCGCTTAAAGGACCACTATAGTGCCAGGAAAACATACTCGTTTTCCTGGCACTATAGTGCCCTGAGGGTGCCCCCACCCTCACCCGCCCGGCTCTGGAAAGGGGAAAAGAGGTTAAACTTACCTTTTCCCAGCGCTGGGCGGGGAACTCTCCTCCTCCGATCCTCCTTCTCTCTCCCCGTCGGCTGTATGCGCACGCGCGGCAAGAGCTGCGCGCGCATTCAGCCGGTCACATAGGAAAGCATTCATAATGTTTTCCTATGGACGCTGGCGTGCTCTCACTGTGAAAATCACAGTGAGAAGCACGCAAGCGCCTCTAGTGGCTGTCAATGAGACAGCCACTAGAGAAAATAGGGGAAGGCTTAACCCATTCATAAACATAGCAGTTTCTCTGAAACTGCTATGTTTATGAAAAAATGGGTTAACCCTAGCTGGACCTGGCACCCAGACCACCTCATTAAGCTGAAGTGGTCTGGGTGCCTAGAGTGGTCCTTTAAGGAAAGCTCCACTTCCTCTGTTAAACTAACAAAGGGTGAAACTTGCCGTAAGCTACACCATTTGTCAAAATTCCAAGTGTAGGAAAAATACATAAGAGAAATATATCAGAAATGGAGAGAAGAAGAACAGATTTTAAGAGAGGAAGAGAAGAGTAAATGCATGTGCAGCAGTGTTGCGCTCCTATTGGAGGCTAGCTTTGAGAACCAAGATTGACTCAATTCTCGCAGTGAAAGAGCCTCTAGTGGCTGTCAGACAGACACTAGAGGCACATTTAACTCTGCAATGTAAGCATCGCCGTATATTCTAAACTGCATTGAGATGAAGTGTTCTAGGGGTCTTTAGTAATCTTTAAGGTAAGATGGTACCTCATGACTCCCACACTCTGTTTTGGCTCTAGTGAATCCACATATTCCCAGAAGGTAAAATTGGCCCATGACCAAATTGCCAGTGGCTTTTATATTGCATATTCATGTTGGTGTTAAATTTAAGGGTAACCAAAGAAGCTCACATAAAGCCTTGTTGGTGTTAAGGATTAGCCTGGGACGATGTAGGTAAGATTTCTCTGCAGGAGGTTAAAGTTACAAAATACAAAGGCTTCAGGCTATCCACCCTTATATAGTCCTACTCTCCCTACTGTCACAGTTCGGCTGGTTGCAATACCAGGTCCACCATGAAAACGAGAATGGGGTAAATGGTACTATAGCCACACCACATTTTGTAATTCTTTATAAATCAACTGTATAGCTCATTTGGTGGAAAGTAGTTTTGTTTCTTCCCTTTATGGCTGCAGCAGTTATATTCTGTATTAGGGATCAGTGGTTGGATGATATGATGTGACAACGGCAAAGCTATTTGGGGCTTGAAAATATTAATTGTATACTAGCTGTTTTTTCTCTCTTCCTTCCTCTCTCTGCCTATCTGACTCTATAGTAAGTTCCCAAGGGACCCTGCAGGATCTGTCCTCAGTTGGCTGGCGTGTGGGATTGACAGCCAGCCTGGAGTATATTCACACCAGGCTGAGCTGCTATCAAAGAGACAGACGATTGTGGCAATAGCCCACCCGTCCCCCTTTACCTCCCTCCCACAGGAGTCCCAATGCAGGCACACACATATAGTTATACATATGCGGTTGTCAAATATGAATATATGTTATTTAGGTGTTTTTGGCATGCAATGTCTAGTTAGTCAATTTATTATACTTACTTTACCTGCCTTTTTTATGTTGGCAAGCAGTGGGCGCCTTAGCTTTTTATGCCTACAGGCAACTAAGATGTAAATCTGTCCCTGCTCATGGACCAGAACAAGAAGTCATGGAAAACGTCAGTCAGAAGATACATTGCTAACTACTAGCCTGCATTCTACAGTATGTGCAAAAGAACCAGCAGGCCACAGAGGACTATCACCAAATGTGAATGATCAGCTTCCTGGTCAATGGCACCCACAAAGTGGGTTAACAAAACTTCAATAGCTAAGGTAAAACCTGCACTGTCTAACAAATATACCAAACCTCTTGCAGACCTGAGAGATAGAGGCCTACCAAGATACACTGTTAACACTAATCTCTACATTGGAGTATCAGAAGATCACATACAACTTGAAGCCCCATCACAGCAGCAATCAAAGACATACACAAATAGATTATTACATCAAACCCAGTGAAACAAAACATGGATAAAACTGAAGTTGTGATCATCAAAGCCTGTTCAAACCACCAGATGAACCAAGGCCAGCATCATGCCACCTCCCCAATACACAAAAAGCCAATGGGTACTATATGGGAGCAAATGGCAAACTACACAAAGAAGAAGCAACAAAATCCTGCACTTCCACAACTATTTTTTTCAATACAATTACAAGTCAAAATTTGTGATATGGGTAATAAAATCAAAATCATTATCAACTCAAAACTACACTTAACTTTTGTTATCATTGTTAATTCCACAATTTCCAATTTAATATGCCAACAACAATGGAAAGTTATAGGCAAACACAGTGATAATTATGTCGGCTTTATGATGTATAAAATGCTTCACGTTTCATCATTTTGGGGGTATTTGATCATTTGTGCAAGTGTGGTCATAAGTTTATTAAATCATTTGGATATCATAAAGTGGAAAGTCACTCCGTTATTGTGTAAATTAATCTTCTTCAAAGTGATTGTGATTACTCGAGCTTGACTGCTTAATATTGCGTATATCTTGCTTTTTTGCTGAACTGAAAATGCCAAAAGTTTTGTTGAAACAAATATGAAATATTTTTTCAAATCCTCCAGAACGATCCCCTGTTTGATTTGGGGTTTGGAGGGACGGAGCAATCAAGTGTGACTTTTGGTGGGATTATACCCTTACTCCTTTGATTTTATTTCTGGAGGGTTATGTCTGCACCTTTGGAACGGAACCAAACTAGCCTGAAACGCCTGCTTATCTCTTTTGAATTGACACACTGTTTTTAAAGGACCACTATAGGCACCCAGACCACTTCAGCTTAATGAAGTGGTCTGGGTGCCAGGTCCAGCTAGGTTTAACCCTTTTTGCAGTAAACATAGCAGTTTCAGAGAAACTGCTATGTTTACCTATGGGCTAATCCAGCCTCTAGTGGCTGTCTCATTGACAGCTGCTAGAGGCGCTTCCGCGCTTCTCACTGTGATTTTCACAGTGAGAAGACGCCAGCGTCCATAGGAAAGCATTGTTAATGCTTTCCTATGAGACTGGCTGAATGCGCGCGCGGCTCTTGCCGCGCATACACATTCAGCCGAGGAGGAGGAGAGGAGGAGGAGAGTCCCCCGCCCGGCGCTGGAGAAAGAGGTATGTTTAACCCCTTCCTCACCCTAGAGCCCGGCAGGAGGGGGACCCTGAGGGTGGGGGTACCCTCAGGGCACTATAGTGCCAGAAAAACGAGTATGTTTTCCTGGCACTATAGTGGTCCTTTAACTGTTTGTTAACACCACTTTAAACATTAGCATCTCCCTAATGAAAACCATATTCATAGATGATTACAGTGCTTGATGCTTTAATGTTATTTAAATGGAATTTAAAAAATATAAAAATAAAGCAAGGTAGGCACACTCAACTATTTTCTGTAAAATAGCCCCTAAAAGGAGCTCTATAAGAAAGTATTGGGTGCTCACTTACATGAGGCTCTGTCCCCAAAAGCCCATATACATGTGAATACAAATAAGTAAGGAGCACAACCTTGAATATTTATATACGGAAAAATACTTTATTGAATGGGTACACACTATTAGAATATCTCTTTAAATATGAAACAAAAAAAGTAAAAAGTCATAATGCTATCAAACAACTACCAGAAAAAATTCCTGGATATATATAAATGCCAAATGTGTAATAAAGAAATGACAAGAATATTCGTAACCTAGGCAAGTAAATAAGATACTAATACAGACCCCCCAAAAAATACAACATACAAAAAAAATACAAAAAGCATACCAGACCTGTGAGAAGCAGGGACAGAGTCAATCAAAAAGCCCCCAACGTTTCGGCAAAAAAGCCTTTATCAAGGGAGCCTGTGTATTTAAATGGAATTTGTCATCTAGGGTGTTCGGATACGTAACGAAAACACCCGTTCTGTTGTTGCGAACCTGCTAACTTTCCAATAAAATTTGGGGGGGAAAAAGATGAAAGATGTTTCTGTTATCACATTGAAATTGCTAATGGCTTATTTGCATATTTTCACATGTAGATATTTGTCAAGCAATGGAGCGTGGCTTTAATCATCACTTAAGAAACTATGAATGAAACACCTTAGTACAAAGTACATCTTTTGGATGACCACAACCTCAAAATCTTCATAGTATCACTGCTAATGACACAGTTAGATAATAACACAACATGCTAAATTAACTTTTCTTACTCCTACAGGAGAAACAAAACACCATAGTACACATCATTACAGGGAATGATGTACATTACAGGGAACAATATACTTTGTAAAACTCTTCAACATGATTCATAGAGTACTCCATCACAGTGGATGACAATGTCTGCAGGATATGTATATGTTTAATGCCATCTCTTTTTCTTAGGTCCTCAAATGTAGCACATATTAGGGTCAAGCATTTAAAGTACGCAAATAGACAAGGTGGATCCCCATTGATGCATGGTGCATAGCTATGGAATCCAATATCCGAAGCCTCCAGCGCAACCGTCATCTCGAATTTCAGATGAAAACAACTTGGCTCTTGGATATGACCAGGGGTCAAGTTCTGCCCCCCTCCCCCCCCCAAAAAAAATAATAATAATTATATGCTCGTATGCAGGGGCTGAGTGGGGACAGGGGCTGAGTAAGGTTGACAGGAGCTGGGGGGGGGGGGGACAGGGACTGAGGCAAGGGACAGGGAATTAGGAAGGGGACAGTGGTTTAGGAGGGGGTGGGCAGGGGCTTAGGGAAAGGGACAGTGGCTGAGGAAAGGACAGGGGCTGAAGGGACAGGGGATTAGGAAAAAGGACAGTTGCTTAGGAGGGGGCAGGGGCTTAGGAAAGGGACAGTGGCTGGAGGAAAAGGACAGGGGCTGAAGGGGACAGGAGCTTAGAGGGGACAGGGGCTGAGGAAGGGGACAGGGACTGAGGAAGGGGACAGGGGCTCATGGAAGGGGACAGGGACTGAGGAAGGGACAGGGCCTTGAGGAAGGGGGACAGGGTTGAGGGAGGGACAGGGGCTTAGGAAAGGGACAGTGGCTGAGGAAAAGGACAGGGGCTGAAGGGGACAGGGGATTAGGAAAGGGACAGTTGCTTAGGAGGGGGGGCAGGGGCTTAGGAAAGGGACAGTGGCTGAGGAAAAGGACAGGGGCTGAAGGGGACAGGAGCTTAGAGGGGACAGGGGCTGAGGAAGGGGGGCAGGGACTGAGGAAGGGGGCCAGGGGCTCATGAAGGGGACAGGGCCTGAGGAGGGGGACAGGGCCTGAGGAAGAGGGACAGGGCTGAGGAAGAGGGACATGAGCTGAGGGGGACAGGGCTGAGGAAGAGGGACAGGAGTTTAGGAGGGGGGAAGGGGCTGAGGAAGGGGGACATTGGCTGAGGAAGGGAACAGGGGCTGAGGATGGGGACAGGGACTGAGATGGGGGACAGGGACTGAATAAGGGGAAAGGGCCTGAGGATAGGGACAGGGACTGAGTAAGGGGATAGGGACTGAGGAGGGGGACAGGGACTGAGTAAAGGGGACAGGGATTAAGGGGGGGGCAGGGCTTGAGTAAGGGGACAGGAACTGAGGTGGACGGCAGAGAAAGAGGGACAGGAGCTTAGGAGGGGGGGGGCTGGGTAAAGGGACAGGGCCTGAGGAGGGAATTAAAAAAAAACAACTAAAGTGTATTCCCCCCTCCCTGAGGCTTACCTTGGGCCAGAAGGGGTGGGACAGGATCTGGAGCCAGCAGTCAGTGAAGTTGGCCTCTCCTGATGATGTCAGTAGGAGGGGGCGTGACTTCCTCTGCTCTTCTCCTAGACTCCCCAGCGGTCCAGGAAGAAGAGCAGTGAAAGTCACGCCCCCTCCTCCTGACATCATCAGGAGAGGCCGGCCGACTCCACTGGCTGCAGGGAGAGAGGTGAGTTTAGAAATCCGAGTCCCCAGCCACAGGCAGAGGATTCTAATTTGTGCTCCCCCTGCTGTGGCGGCCACTTGTGCCAGCTCTGGGTCCTGCAGGACTAGTAACGGGAACGGCGTTCCTGCTGTGGAAAAAGTTCCTGCAGGACTCGAGCCTGGATATGACCGTCTTTTGTTTTAGCCCTCCTTCTTTAGAGGTGCTCATTAAAGACAATTAGTTGGGGTTATGCGGGTTGTAATACATTTTTATTGTGGCTGAGGAAATTAAGTTAAAGTAATGTAAAATATGATGGCATTTGAAAGTTTTGGCTTTAAAGGTTTTTTGGGGGGGTTTTGAGGGACCTCTGTAAAGTCAGGAATAACTTTGTGAATGGGCATGTGTCATTTATTCATAAAATTCACACCTGGTCTTAGAACATTGTGAAAAAGCCATGACTTGCATTCTTACCTTGAAGAAGACTCTGCAAGTTGAGTTCTGCCTCTTGATGAAGTTCTTCGACACAAGGAGGCCGTTTAGAAGATAAAAATACATTCACTGGTTGTTGCTGCCAGTTTGCTGACTTGGAATGGTCCACAGGAACAGAAGCAGCTATAAAAACAGAGAATGTAAAATGTTATTGTGTGTACATCATTTATAGGTCACAATCAGTGGTGGATCCAGGGAAGAGTATCATGGCACATATACTCTCCAAGAAGTCAGGGGGCGTGTATGTATAGCTTGCAGCCTGGGCTGAATGAATGACAACCAAACGCCTGTATCCATGTTGCATATATCAACCTGTGTTGTATCTGTCTGTCAGTGGATGTATGCAACTGCATTTGGGCATGTGTATGAATATTGTTGATGTAGATAGTTTAGATGTAAGTAATTGTCACTGTAAGTTTGTGTATCAGTGTTTGTGGAAATGTATCAGGGATATTTTCTAAAGTGAGAATTGTCAGAAATCCTTTGACCTTTAATTTGAAGTTTACTTTGAATTTATTTTGAGTTCGCAACAATTTTCACTTTAGTAAATTACCATTAATGTGTCCATTTTCTAAAGATATCTGATACAAATTCCAGCAGTGCCTCTTCCAAACTAGGACTCTGGATCAGCCACTGGTCAAGGGGCAGTCTGGTTCATTGGGCATTTGGTCATGGACCGAAGGCCCAACACTAGGAGGGGGACACCACCTGGCAGCAAACTGGGCAAGCCTCCAGACAGTCTGTCTCGCTCTCATGCTGGGGTAGGGGGGAACCAAGCAGCTTATGGTCTTCATCTCTGCTAGGTCCAGACCATGAGTAGCTGTCTCCCCAGCTCCAACTATCCAGAGCCTTCCTACAGGTTACCATAGTAATGCTATGACACTCTAAGTGCTGGAGCTTGCAAGAGTATTACTCATGGTCTGCACCCGGCGGAGGTGCAGAGTACATACCCAGCCCCACTTGGTACCAGTGTAAAAAAAAATCCTTGCACCAGAAGGGGTCTCCTTGATCTCTTATTTCATCTGGGGCCCTGTGAATAGCCATTCTGCCTCTGCCCTGGTCACAGCCCACCTTAAACTAATAATATGAAGAAACTAGTTATAGTAATCATCATATAATCATAGAATATATCTCTCAAGTGTCCCTGTTTAGGATGGACAGTCACGATTTTGAGTCAAAATTCCTCTGTCCTATTTCTTTTTGCTCCTAATGTCACTATTTTATAGGAACTACATATTGCTGGTGTGTCTGAATATAAAACAGCTCAAGACTGACTAAAATCCAATAAAAAACTAGCTTATAATGACTCGTAATGAATGCGTACATTTTCCATAAAAGTAATAATCTGTTATAGCTGTTTGATCACCTGGTTTTGTGAAAAAAGGCATCTAAGAAATCTGCATATACTCCTAAACAGTCACTATTAGTTCACTGGTACTGGTACTATCATCTATTAAATCATCATGTAAGAAGTTAATGTAAGATACAATATTATGTGAACTATTTACATAACTAAATCATTAATTGTTTATAATTATTTCTGAAAATGTCCCGTTACAATTACAACTGTTTCTGTTTATTTAAAATGTACAAGTATATGTGTAACCCACTCTATTGGTTGTATATCTTGTTGTAATTTGCAATGCGTAATACAACTGTAGTATAAAGCAATGTGTAATACAACTGGTTTGGGATTCTGGGAGAGGAATAGGATTAGTTATTTGTCATTAGCATCTCATGAATAACCAATTCTAGGTTTGCGTCATTGTTGTGCTTAAGTGAAAACATTTGCAGCTAAAACGCACAGGAATTATTAAGTAATGTGTATAATAGGTCATATCAAATATGTGATGTGATTAGTTGTTGCAATAGTGACTAACACTGTCTCTGTAGCCTACACAAACAAAAAAAGCTGTGTTACTGATTGAGGCAGCAGGAGCCTACAGCAATGAGAGTTGAAAAGATGGATAACTGGTGTTGCTGTCTGTGTTTACTTGTATGTTTATAGAGGTATTCTGAGAGAATCTTTCAGAGCTGCTGTGTGCAGGGCAAGTTTTGACTAAAATTTCTGTGTCGATCTAGTACTCTTGCATTGGGGTGACGGACGCAAAAAATCTTTTTTTTGATTATATAACTATGTAGTAAATTATATTGCGGCAATTACTTGGATGAATAAATCAGAGGTTATAAGTAAAAAGCTTTCTTGTCTTTACTGCACTACTGTGTTCTGGGTGACTTCAACATCCTAATGGCGCATGCTTGGGCATCAGTGGAGTCTATTTGCACAAGCACATGTGTGTGTTCTCTAGTACCTTATAGTGCCTTATATGTTAAAAGAACACTCCATTGAAATGTATTTACATTTTTAAAAACTATTTAGTAGATATACCCCATAGAAAACATGCATGTATTTCTTTCCTCATTTTTAAAAAGAAAGCTTGCAAAAGCTGTCGATGTGCTACATCATTTGCAAGCCTTCCATGTTTATCCTGTATGAAATTGATACATAAGACATTGAAATATTGTATAACTTTCTGTGTTTATGGCTGGTTTCACAGCATTGGATCACCTACTTGAGAACAGTATGATAATTATCAAAGCTTTCAGTTGCTTTTTACAGCACCCATTTAAAACAACAATAGTTTACATCCCTCCATCAGTTCTCCTGCCAACCAGTTGTCCATGCATGTTATCAGAGAATGTCAGAGTAACTACCATCTTGGTGTAACAATGCAAGTATTTGTTTAATCAAATCATCCTGTCCCCAAACCTGAGGAATACTCAACCTACCCAAGAATCCACCCTAACTGGTCACATCTTACAGTATATTCTAGTATAGGGGAAGAGATCAAAAGGTAAAACATTTAAAAACCAGACCAGTCTGACCACAAGGGGGCGCTCCAAGGAGGTCAGCTCTGGGCTGGCAAGTGGGTTGTGGGCTGCAGCCTCAAGCCATTCTCATACGGCTGCGGTATAATGTATGATGTCCCTGAGCATGTTTGGAGTCAGTGGGAGTCAGAGTTTCTTAGGTATGCACAGATCTTGGTGAATGTTCCGTCATACTGTGCGGGTCATACTGATGGAGGTTGCCAAAAGTTGCAATCCTCCCCTGGTCATTTGACAATTCTTATTTATTGCAAACCTTGTGCAAGTTAAGGAAAAATATATTTTGTATTAATTTCTTATTCCCCCCCCCCAAAAAAAAAAACAAAATAGATGTAAAGAATAAATAGTTTCAACATTCATTTTTTTATGTATCACTGAACCCCAATCTGTGGACAAAATACTGTTTTGTCCTAAATTTCTGTGCCAGCAATGCATCCGATGTTTTGAATAAATGTTATGCATTAGTTTTAAAATAAAATGTGCTTGGCAGTGAAGAGTTTAATAGCTACATGAACCACCAATTAAGTATGATTACAGCTCTCTATTTCCATCGAAAACAAAGAGATACAAAAATCAACATCAAGACCTTAAAACAATGTATTAGCCTTGGTGAGTCGTGACTCCTGTATCTGTTCTTCTATGTTTGTGACCAATTGCTATATATTTTTATACTACTAACATTTACACATGCCTTCTACATTTAGACACATTTTGTAGTTTCACTTTACTATAATCCGCATGACTGTACACCTTTTGGTGGTTTCTAAAAATTTAAGCAAATACAATATCTAGTTTTTCTCTAAACCTTTTTTTTTATTGCAAAACTTCTTACTTAAAGGACCACTATAGTGGCAGGAAAACAAACTTTTTTCCTGGCACTATATAACCGTTAGGTCCCCCCACCCTCAAGGCCCCCCACCAGCTGGGCTGAAGGGGTTAAAACCCCTTCAGCCACTTACCTTTATCCAGCGCTGGGCTCCCTCGGCACTTGTGACCTATCCTCCAACATCTGCTCCCGAGTGGAGCCGAATGCGCATGCATGACAAGAGTCGCGCGCGCATTAAAAAAGCCCATAGGAAAGTATTACTCAATGCTTTCCTATGGACGTTCTGCGTGCTCAATGCAATTTTCGCATTGAGCATCGGGGAAGCACCTCTAGCGGCTGTCAGGAAAACAGCCACTAGAGGCTGGATTGACCCTGAAATGTAAACATAGCAGTTTCTCTGAACTTTGTCATTGAGCTATGCACATTTACCTCCTTCTCATCCCTGACAACACTCATTTTAATTCCTTGCATATATTCCCCACCACCATTGAATACATTTTGTAAAAGACACAAACATATAACAATAAAGGCATGTTTAATATCAATACATATTTTAAAAAAAACATTGTACAACATTTTGCATTTAATAAAGGTATACCTGCTTACATTAAAGGACATTAAGCACCTTAACAACTACAGATCCCAAATATCCAAGGGCCTTTTTGCTTTGCAGTGATATTCTAAAGTGCTATCCATAGGCTAAATGCTCTCAGTCCATGAATAAAGTCCAAAGCTGCTATGCACTGGTACATGCTAATGTGGACATATGCACTTCTGTTCACAGAATTGCAGGCTGAAATTACTGTGGACACCTGAGAGAGCAAATGGTTTGACAGCTTACTGTGGGATGTTACCAGGGTACTCCAGGAATCATGACCATTATAGAGTGCTGTAGTGGTTATGGTGCTTTGTGTATCCCTTTCAGGAAGATTATTATTATTTTCATTCAGCAACTAAAGAGCTACTAAAGAGGTAATTAAAAAATAAAAATAAAAAGGCCCACAGCTAATCCCTCCTTTTAGTGATTTCAGTACAACAGTAAGAAGACAAAATGAACAGATAACCATGTTACACAATTTGTAGATAGATAACCAGAAAAAGGAATCACGTGTTTGCTGGGAGGTTTTGTGTTTTAAGCAAAACATTGGTTATTTAAGGGAAAATATTTATTTTCTAAACAAAGATTTTTATCAATTCTCCAGAAGGCATATCATTTACTTGAAAGAAATAGTGTACTCAGAAATCATGTTTTGTGGTACAAATTGTGCACAGCAACAACATAAATATTGATCTTGTTGGTGACGGTTTCACAGCTTGGATAAATACAAATTGTATTGATTACGTTTTCACTTGACCAATGGTGAACAAAATTTAAACCCTGGCAAGAACAAATGCACTCCAAACGAATATGCCATGGACTCATTCAGGCTTGCAGTGGCAAGTAACTTTAAAGTCATGGCTAGTAGCAGGACACAACATTTTAAGTTCCAAATTCATTGTTTATTGACAAGAATTTGTAAAACATGCTGTTTGGGTTCGGAATTTGATGTGGACTTTCAAAGCTCAGGCAGACATTGAACCTTAGAAAAGCAAATGTTTTGATTTAAAGTGAACTATGTCACCAAAAGTAAGTGCTCCTATGACATAATCCAGGTATAGTAGATGCAGTGGGTATATTTGGTTTTATTGTCACTGTGTTTAAATAGCATCAGCTAAGAACCTGAAGTAAACTGTGCTATGATTGAATAGTGTAGATGTGTATGCTATTAGCATTGTACAAGTAGCTCATTAAGCACAAATAAAGATATATTAAAAGGGTCTTACAGACTTTATAAACATGGAAAATGTCCCTAGTTTCAGGTCATACACCAGGAAAGTAATAGTAGCAGAGTTGGTGTAAATACTTAAAAAACATTGTGCTTAGGAAATCCATTATGAAGTAAATGACATAGAAGATAATTATATCTAAAAATGCTCTGACTGGTGTTCTTGCAGGTAAGTACAAGATTTAATCCTATATAAAGAGAACGAGAACTTTAAAGGAACACTATAATGTTGGGCATACGAATATGTATTCCTAACACTATAGTCCCAGAGTGGCTGCGCCGATGACCTCAGCCAAACCAATGTTTTCCTATGGGGAGGCTATTGCACATGTGCCGCAGAACTCAGCATCATTCAGCATCTCCTCATAGAGATGCATTAAATAAATTCACTGTCTCTATGCACCAAACTAAGAAGCACCTCTAACGGCCGTCTGAGTGACTGCCACTAGAGTTTTTACTAGCTAGCAATGTAAACACTTTCTTTTGCTGGAGATGACGTTACACCTCCTTTAGCAAAGGGATAACACTTTGTATGTGCAGCATTTCATAGCCAACATGTACAGACTCCAGGCAAAGTTATTAGAATTAGTTAAGACTGAAAAGGGGAATTTGTCTAAATGGAGATCCATTCCAAAACATTGTAGCTTTTTAAATAAAATGAAAAATGTTGCTGAATATCATCTATACAGTCTATACATCTTACAGTTGGAGGGAGTCTCATACATCTTCGTACAGTTGGAGGGAGTCTCTTTTAAACAGTCGCAGGGAGTTTTAAAATAGGATCTAGGAATTGATATAAACTTTGAGTTAATGGAATGCTGTACCTTCGGTAACCAGATCTATTGTACAGGTTCATAAGCTAAAGGAACCACAGCTGGTTCAAATGTCGACTTTTCTGTGTTTACTGAATTGGGCAGAGTGGGCTTGGATAGGACATCATCATACCTCTGAACACTGCAAATATTCTGAGAAATTAATTTATATTATTTCTTTACTTACACAAATACAGATACAGTAAGTGTTATTGCTGTGGAGAGCTGTTATTCATTCATTTCTCAGATTCTAGACAAGAGGAAATAAAGCAAAACTTTAGACTTTAAAGGATCACTAAAGGGTCAGAAACACAAACATGTATTCCTGACCCTATAGTGTTAACACCACCATCTAGCCCCCCTGGGCCCCTCATGCCTCCATAACTATAGTAAAAATATTACTGTATTCAAGCCTGAAGCTGTAACTCTGCATGCTGTTAGACTCAGAAAAACAAGCAGTCTTATGACATGTGGTAGCCTGATCCAATCCCAGTGCTTCCCCATAGGATTGGCTGAAACTGACAAAGAGGCAGATCAGGGGCAGAGCCAGCATGATTAAAACACAGCCCTGGCCAATCAGCATGTCTGCATGCAGAGGGAGGAGACACAATGAATCGCCGGATGCTGTGCACAGTGCTGCCCTGTGCTCTGCTGACAGCAGATCTGAGTGGATGGAGGCATATTACTCCGAAGTCCCTCTGGTTCACTCTGAGTGACTGCAACTGGAGGTGTTCCTAGCTTTCAATGTAAACACTGTATTTTCTCAGAAAATACAGTGTTTACATGAGAAAGGCTGCAGGGAGCTATAGTTCTCACTTGAACAACCTCATTAAGCTGAATTTGTTCACATGACTATAGTGTCCCTTTAAACGTTTCTGAATCCAAAATTTCTAATGCCCATTCTGAAGAAACAATGTACGTGGCCTATTCTAATGCCAAGATCAGGTAACCAGGGATGATGTCAAACTAAAGTGTCTTGTGGTACTTGTTTGGTTTTATTTTATGGAATTTTGTATAAAAAGAATCTTGAAATCCTGCACTCTAAAGTTTCACTTAGCTAAAAAAGGCCCACTATGTTTTCCTTTGTGGAAAAGAGTACTTGACCTCTATTTCCCCCCCAGAGAGAAGCCAGCACAAGGTGAAAGTACAAAATAAAAGTGTTTTGATTGTAACATAATTAGCCTGATTAGTCAGTCTGCGCCATTCAACAAGCAGCAGTTCATTCTAATTGAGCCATACATTAGCAGTACATGTTTGCTAGTGTGAAAAGTGCATCTCTATCACCAGATGATGATTGGTACAGCACGGCAATTGCCACACATGCGCACTAGCATCCAAATGCTTCTGATAGGGAAGCAATGGATTAGCTGCGTTCATAATTTTCTGGAAAATTAGGTAAGTAAAACGTTTTTAATTAAAATGCTCGATAGCGAAGGGTTTTGTGGAATCTCATATAAGATAATGTCTTGTCACATTATGTAATTGCTAACCACAAAGCATAAAAATACAGGTAAACACTAGTTAGAAAGTTTTGCACAATTTATGCTTCATCATTTATCATAGAACAGACACTTGTTTATTATTTGACTTGTCTTTGCAACATTTTCTACCAGTTGATACACTTCCTATTGTGTAATTTTGTATTTCTTAACACTAGTGTTGCGTTCCACCCTGAAGAAGAAACAGATATGTTTTATTTCAGGGACTTCTTTGTGCTTTATCTTGAATATGTTGCATTCAAATGGTCACTTTCAGCATCATAATCACTATGGAATGCTGTAGTGGTACAGTGCCAGGAGTGCCCTGGTTCAGTCCATATATCGTGTTAGTATGGTTTGACACTTAACTCAGTCCCCCAGACACCCAAGCCTGGCTCCCTCTCCAAATATCGCTATAGTGGAAATATCCATTTCTGCACCAGTAGGCCCTAACATAGAGAGGGCCCTGGTGCAAGAATGTTTTGAGTTTCCCATCCCAAGGATGGCCAAGAGGTAGATCCCCATCTGTCGTACAACTCCCACAATGCTTTGCCAGCTGATAATCTACCATTTGCTTATCCTTGCAAGGTTGCATTCAGCAATGAGCAGTGTTTGTGTGTTTGAATGTAAGCATGATTTTGTACAGCGTATTTGTCAGTGAATGTAGGGGTGTGTTTGTATGTAATGTTGACATTTGAATGCAGGCATGTATTTGTGTGTAGTGTTGTTTTTTTAAATGCAGGGGTGTGTTTATTTATAATGTTGGTGTTTAAAAACAGATCTGTGTTTGTATGTAGTGTTGACTGGGCACTCAAATGGCAGATGAAATTTAATGTTGAAAAATGCAAAGTTATGCACTTTGGCGTAAAGAATACACAAGCAACGTATACCCTTAATGGAAGCGAATTAGGTATAACAACACACGTAAAGGACTTGGGATTTGTTATAGACAACAAACTATGTAACAATGTGCAATGTCAATCAGCAGTGGCCAAGGCCAGTAGGGTATTGTCATGCATGAAAATGAGCATTCATTCTCGGGACGAGAATATCATTTTGCCTCTTTATAAATCACTGGTAAGACCCCATATTGAATATGCTGTGCTATTTTGGGCACCTGTTCTAAAGAAGGATATTATGGTACTAGAAAAAGTGCAGAGGCAGGCTACAAAATTAATAAAAGGAATGGAACATATCAACTATGAAGAAAGGCTAACAAATTTAAACCTATTTAGTTTAGAAAAACGTAGTCTGAGAGGGGATATGATAACATTATACAAATATATTCGGGGCCAATACAAACCATTGTGTGGAAATCTGTTCACAAACCGGACTTTAAATAGGACACGAGGCCATGCGTTTAGACTGGAAGAAAGACGATTTCGTCTAAGGCAAAGGAAAGGGTTTTTTTACTGTAAGAACAATCCGGATGTGGAATTCTCTGCCTGAAGAAGTGGTTTTATCAGAGTCCATACAGATGTTCAAACAGCTACTAGATGCATACTTGCAAAAACAGAATATTCAAGGATGTAATGTTTCAATGTAGGGTAATAACTGCTTGATCCAAGGATAAATCTGACTGCCATTCTGGGGTCAAGAAGGAATTTTTTTCCCACCTTGTTGCAAAATTGTGCTTCAAACTGTTTTTTTTGCATTCTTTTGGATCAACAGCAAAAAACAAATGTGAGGAAGGCTGAACTTGGACGCAAGTCTCTTTTTAGCTATGTAACTATGTAACGATGTAATAGTTTATTTGTGCGTAGTGTTGGCATTTAAATGAGATCTATGCACACATACACATACATTGCCATACACACTCACATTGATACACATACACACTGAAATACACACACAGATACAAACGCTGACACACGTACAGATACACTGATGCACAATGACACACATGCAGATACACAGACACAAAGATACAAACCCTGACACCCATACATATACACACTGACATACATATAGATACAGACACACAGATACACATACTGACACACATACAGATACACAGACACAAATACACACACTGACACAAATACAGACAAACGGAAAACCCAATGACACATATACAAACTGACATACAGATCCACATACAGATCTACAGACACATATACTGGTCAATATTTTAGCAAACCTCCAGTTTCCTACCTTTTGGGTACAGAAGGTTGGCTTCTGCTGCCTGAGGCTGTTGGGATTTAGAGACTGACTGCAACTCTTTGCGCAGCCTCCTCTCTGCTTTCTCCTCCTCATGTTTGCTCTGCCTCCCGTGAGGCACTGACTCTCACTTCCTACCAGCATTGCTGCTGCTATGAGAGGGGCCCGGTCACACAAGAGCGCCTCAGACCTTGACAGGGTTATTTTGTGCTTTTAAGTACACAGGCCACCCAATGGGTCGCCTGAACGTGTGGACCCACCCGCACTGGTGGTAGTTCCGCTGCTGTTTGGCATTGGTAACATATAGGGATGTGCATGATCAAAAAATTTGGTTCGGTTTGGAAATTCGGGTAAGAAAAAAAATTTGGCACTTCTGTTTGGTTTGGCATTTCCGAAATTCGAGACTTTGGCAATTCTGAACCTCGGCAGTTCAGCACTTTCGTAATTCGGGACTTTGGAAATTCGAGACTTCGGTTCGGGACTTCGTCAATTCAGGACATATGTAGGGCTCCCTACCCATAACCCTACCCTACCTCTGTCATCATTCACGTAATTTTCCCTCGCTATCTTGTTTTGCCACTTTTCAGAAATCTGAAGCACTTTGGTTCAGCACTTCTGAAATTCGACACATCGGACATTTGGAAGCATCCGAATGTCAGAATTGCCTTAAATTTGTCCAAATTCACATTCAGACTGAAACGAATTGTACATGTCTAATAAATTCACAATGTCTTTGGATGGAATTCATTGGTCTGCTGCTGCTCTTAGCCAATGAATTCCACCAGAACAGGGACAAAATTGGTATATCCAGTGCAAAAGAAAAATTACTGCTTTAGGGTATCTGAAAACAGATCTGGCTTGTGGGAGCCCAGATGAGTTTCAACCTATTTGAAAATCGTTTGACCACTTACAGTTGGCATGGTAACAAGAGATTCCTGGCACCATAACCACTACAGCACAGAGTAGTGTACATGGAGCTTAGACTTCCACTTTATATATAATGACCTTATTTATGGCACAGTTCTGCCACCTCCCTTTGTTATAAAAACCCCTGTGTATTTTTAGATTAGCTGCAGAGTACCGCTCTTCCTTAATCATGATAGTGATTTTCATTCCATTCATAACAACATGGCAGATTCTTAAGAAAATCTTACAGAATCTGTAATTCTTTTGTTATGAGATTAATTAATACACACATACACAAACAGGTGCGTTGCTTTCAGAGGCCAATTTTTCACATGGCATTCAGAGTGGTGAAACAAATAAGAATCTAGAACCATCGCTTCTTAATAAATGAGGCAGGGTGTAGGGTCTAGGCATGAGAGATGTAGTATGTTTTTTTTTTTAGGTAGGAACATTAATATTTTGCACTGTAAAGGTTCTGTTGCTGATGGTGTTATTGTTAACATGTCCCCCATTGTATATTTGGAATGGGGATGAGGTAATGATGGTGATCTGAAGTTCCTAATACTATGATATATGAAAGCAGGACAGAGAGAGCATCCCAGTGATGCATTGAGTAGCACCACAGAATTACACAGTGTTGTAATTTCCCCATGATTCCCAGTTTTGTAATTTCCCCATGATTCCCAGTGTTGTCATTTCCCATGATTCCCAGTGTTGTCATTTCCCCATGATTCCCAATGTTGTCATTTCCCCATGATTCCCAATGTTGTAATATTCCCATGATTCCCAGTTCTGTAATTTCCCCATGATTCCCAGTTTTGTAATTTCCCCATGATTCCCGGTGTTGTCATTTCCCCATGATTCCTGGTGTTGTCATTTCCCATGATTCCAATTTATTGAATAAACTTTGTAATTCTAACATTGCTATTCACTAAAGTGGGAAATGTTGAGAGCTGACCAGAGAATTTATCTTTTAAACTGGAAACATTTCTGCTTTGAGAAAATCTTCCAATTCTGCCATTTGTCCTAAAATTCAAAATTCCCTGGTGAATTCACAACAATCTACGAAATAATTACTAACTCCAATTGAGAGTGTATACGAAGAAGACAAGTTTACGGAACATATCTTATGAGAGATATCTCATCTTGGATGCATCTGGGACTGAAAGAGAAAAGGCAGAACCAGCAGATTACAATGTTATGATACACATCATTTCAGTTTGGGGAAGTGACAGTTTATTCTGTTATGGGTTTTTTTTTCACAATCCTTCCATTTCCTTCCTAGAGTCATTTTCCGGAGATCAAAACATTTGCCAACAAAACACAATCGGTTCCTCTTTTGTCAACCCAGGTTGACAATTAAACACATTTAAATTCTAAACATTTGCAACTAGTATTCTCTGGTTTGTATAAATAACTAGCACTCCTTTGAGAGAATGAAACGCCTCTTTAGAATTACATGTGTTTTTTCATAGCAAAGGTCACGTAGTTACCAAATGCCAACACCACTCCCAGCAACACAGATATTGCAAATTTCCTGTACAGATTTCAGTTACCCCAAGGGTGCAAAACAACGCTTCATATACCTGGAATCTGGACACTAAATATTACATGTTTTCTTCTTTATTTGTATAGCAATTGTTGTTCTCTGCATAGCAAGATTGTAGACAGAGAATTTTCAGTTTGTTGGGGGGTTTTTTTGATCCACAATTACATGCACACAGAAGGCAATTTTATTTCTGTTGTAGCTCATTTGAATTGTTTCATTCTTGGATGCCTTAGAAGCTACAGCAAAAATGTTGCAATAGCTCGGTGTAAATAAATATTAAATAAAGATAAATATATGAAATGAGCCCATATATATATATATATATATATATATATATATATATAATTTGTTAATGCAACACTGTTTTTAATATGTATATCATTAATGGATTACTCCTGTCCTTCTGAGGGAAGGGGGGAAGGGTTTCAGTGCAATATATATATATATATATATATATATATATATATAACAGACAGTTCAGTTAGACTTGTCACTTAAACAAACTGATTTAATTCATTAGAGGTGAAAAGGTGAAAGGTGACCTAAAATCCTGACCTAATTGGGGTTTACTGCACAGCACTCTTTAGACTTCAAACTGCATCATCTCTATTATTTTGGGGGGGGTTTGCTGTCCCCACAAATATCACCCATCGTCCTCTTTGAGTGCTTAGAGCCAAATAGGTGCCATCTTTATAGAGGTGTGGTTTTATCATTTGAAGGCTACACGAGTAACTCTTCCTGTTGCTCTCTGAAATTGTTCGTTCTATCTAACTCTATTGCTGTAGATGACTGGTCAGTACAACAATTTCTGGTATATTTTTTTCCATATGACTGGTCATTGTACAACATTTAGGTGTTCTATTTGATTGGTAATTGTACATTTTTCTAGTGATCCATATGACTGGGCACTCTGCTACTGATGGGTGATATTACCAGGTTAGATATCAATTGTATACAATATCCACCTTGCACTGTGCCGTCATAAAAGCTTATAACAGCTATTATGTGCTGTGTTTCTACTTGAAACACTGCACATACTGAGAAATTTTTAATTGTGTGCTGGGGGCTAGTTGCACCCTCAGCACTTATGACATTGGCAGCCCAGAACTCTGTTCCGCACTGCCAATGTAAATTCTGTGCATAATTTGCTTCTCCCTCCCACTGTGTGCTCCCTCCTACCTCCCTCCATTGAACTAAGTATATGTTTTTTTTCTTAGAAAAAAGCACTCCCTTCCCTCGCCGGCGCAGAGAGCTCTTTTGCTATGAGCTGGCAAAGCAGTCTAATCACAGGATTCTCTTTGAGAAACCTTTGATTGGACAGAGCGAGGACCCTGTAACATCAGAAGGGGTATGGACATCAGAGCCGGGAGCATCACCCGGCACTGGATTCTAGACACATTTTGTTGTAGGTTTTACTGCAGGGAGGGGTAGAAAATTCTTCTAGTGCTCTCTTGGGTAGATTGCACTGAAAAGCCCCCCCCCCTCCCCCCCCCCACCCCAGAAGGATTGGAGTAGCTCATTAATGATATACATTTTAAAAACGTTGTTGCATTAACAAATGATCCATCCATTCGTATTCAATAAATCTTCTCTTTATTTACACACTCTGTTAACTAAAATTAGAAATATTACATAAGGATTAAATCTGTCATGAGTATATCCACCTCATGTGATGCAGTGCAAATGCATAACTTTAGCATACTTTATCATTACCCAATGCCTGTTTCTCTTGGTCTATATAAGACAGCAATATACATAATTCTCCTGTTCCTTGTAACTAGTCACTATATCACTTTCAATGCATTCCTGAGAGTAGTCTCTATACCTATTTCTATCATTCCGTGTAACTGACTGCTATACATTTCTGTTGCTCCATGTCATTGGACACTATTATTCTATTATACTATTACCTCTTATAGGTAGTACAATAGTATATTAATCCTCTAGTACCTATTGTGGTATTAATAGAGTGAATACTATTAATATTACTTTGTTTAATAACTGTTTCTCTTGACTACGTGACTAGTCATTTTAAGTAATGGATTGGGAGTTACAGATTTGTAAAGCCACCCTTGTTGTCAGCTCAGGGTGCTAATGATTTTCAATTAGTGTACCCTACAATTAGCGATGTGCACTTGTCCAGTCCAGGACTGTTTCTCATATGATCAACAGCACATTCTTTTCTGCTCGGTATATATACTTACTGGTTTCAATAACTAGCGTATGACTCAGATACATATTATTCCTGCAATTATCCATGATTTCAGTTCCCATAACAACTCCACTTCTCACACTATGCTGTGTCCTCAATGGGAATCCTAATAGGGCAGTTTCTATGTCAACAGAACAGAATGTTTTATACTGCGCATGCAGTAAAATGTACACATAAAAATAGCATGTTCTCTGATCTGTTTACTTACTGTACATAGAGATTTATAGACAGTGACCTGAAGCCATGCAGGTACTGGCTGAGCCCTGTAAAACCGTGCGTAGCTACGAAGTTTCTAAAGCTTGATTTTGTTTTCTTTTGCATAAAAAAAAAACACTGTGTTCCAGAAAGATAGCTAATTTAATGAGTATTCTTGGTTAAAATAAACTGCAAAATTACTATGCAAATAACCGAGCAAGTATTTATCTTGGGAATCAAATGCATTTCATCTCTTATTGGATTGCAGTTATTAAAAATTAGGAAATCTTACTTCAGAATGAAAATATTTTAAAATGTTAATACATGACAATTATAGTTATACATTAGGAAAGGGCCAGCCTCTGTTAAACACATTGCCTTGCAGTTTAGTGGAGCAATTTTACTCGGCTCTCCCGATGTGAACTATGTCTCCCATGATACTTTGCCAGCATTATGTGAGATGTAATCCACAGCATCTGGAGTGCCAAAGAATAGTTCAAGGTTTGGGCCACTTGCAAAACTCCATATTTTGTTTGACTAAAACTTTCATCATTGTCGACTACAGATCCTATCATTATTAATGAGATGTCGGCTCACTGAAATTCATTGAACTTGGTATTTAAGTCTTAGTATACAGTCACATAAATATAAAATTTATGTCATTGGCACTTTTTTTTTGGACTAAAACTGTAGTACCATAACGGTGCCCCACACCCTTGACTTATGTGGGTCTAATCAGGATTTTCCAATCCTTACAGACCAGGTGCCCCTTATAATAGATTTCTCCAGCCAAACACCCCAAATTGAAACCCCCTTTTAAAAACTGATATTGTTAATATAGCACCATCATATTACACAGTGCGTATGTTTTAACTGTGGGAGATATAAGCAGCAAATACGAAAGCAAATGATAACATGAATAGAACCTTGCTTAAATGAGTATACAATGTAGATCAACATATCAAACACAATTTGTTCTCAAAATTAGATTGTTACTAGAAAAATCTGTAGCTCTGTAAAAAAAACCAACAAAAAAAAACCCACACAGGGTGGAAGATTTGTTCCTACCTTTTCCTTGAACTTTTTGCTCAGCCTCTTAGGTTTAAAACTTTTGAATCAGTCTGTTGCTGCACAGTGACAAAGTCTATCGTCTAAAATCCTAACACATCTGTCAAGTGGCTGAAACCTCACAATACACACCCAGGTCCAATATGTTAGGGGAGGAACGGGACAGCAGTTCCCCCTGTGTGTGGTTAAAAGGAAGGGTGTGTCACGACACAGTTACTATCTCTTTTTATATTTTTTATATCTTTCTAACATAAAAGTATCTTATTCATTTCTTTGCATAAAAAAAGATAACGGTTGCAAATGTAAAATGTGAAAATTTACTTTCGAGAAAGATATAAGCAGAGTTCGCTCACCCAAATATTCATTCAACGACTATTTGCCACATGTGGTAAATGTGTGGTTGTGGTTGTCTGAGTATCGCAGGAGAGAACATTGTAACAAATAGTAATGTTCCTACCGCCCAGCATTTTTTACTATGATGTACAAGCTAGAAGGTGGGATGATGTGCATTGGTGTACCTTCCTCGGCATTGGAACCTGTGCTATCTGTGAGATGGATCTCACTGCACAGGTAAAAGGGAGCAAGGAAGAATGGCGTATGTTCCCAAGTCAATAGATTCTCTGCCCATCCCACTATTCTGCTTGTTAAACTAGAGTCGAGGGGATATAGAATCCATGACTCCTGGTACTCAAGGTATCAGATAAGGGCCAGTTGGCTAGAATGTCATTCAGCTATCTGTTATTATGTGGTACTAATAAAAGGGAAGCAAGTTTCTATAAGCCAGCCGCTGAAGTTTTTTGGTTTTTTTCTACAATGATCTGGAAGTTTCAGGACAAAGGTGAGGGGCTTTGGAACCTGGAGCCCCAGACGTGGGACTCTTTCATCCCAGAGTTCTACGGTAGAGGAGGGACTAGGAGGATATTAGAAGGTTTTTAGTGCGTTCTGTTTTGTTTTTAATTTAAAAAAGAAAGAATGATTCGGAAGGCTACCAAGCTAAAATAAACTAGATTAACATACTACAGTCTTTGTGTGTGTCAAAACAACCAAAACAAAGACTGTGTCTCTTTAATTCTGTAATAGTTTTCATTTCTGCAGAGACCATCCCCTTTCATTGGCGGCTGCTTGGAGAAGCTGTCTTGAGAGCAACTAGGCATATAAAAAAAATGGGACATGGTTTAAACCTGTTCTGTTTCAGCAGGTTTTCCACATGCCTAGTTTCCTGTAAGATTGGATTTTAGAGGCTTCTCATTGACTTGCCATTCAGGTAGTAGTTCCAGCTGCTCATGAGTGGAGACATGCTATTGGACTCTTTTTATTAAGAGACCATCATTGACTCATGGCATGGGAAGGGAGTAGAGGGGTGAGGGATGGAGTGCCCACAGAAGAGAGAAGGAAAAAGCAATTTTGGAAATAGCACAGCAGCAGCAACTTCTGGCCCCTGCCAAATGTACAATATATTTTTCTCTACTCCAATAGGATTTCTGACAGCACTGTGTTAGCAATGTGTTAATAGTTAATAGTGTTAGGAATACAAAACAGTATTTCTAATGCTATTGTGTCCCTCTGTCCTAAAACTGTTAAAAAAGCACTTTAAACACTTACCTCTTTACAGCGCTAAGCTCCCTCGGCACTGGCTCTGTCTCTGCCTCCTCCAAGGTTGGCAATGAGGGGAACCTACTGAACATGTGCAACGAGCAATGCATTCCTATGGAAAATGCTGGATATCCAGATGCAAAGCATGAAGACGCTGAGTTAAACTCAGTGAAACGGCAGGAAGAGCTTTTAGTGGCAGTCCAG
This sequence comes from Pelobates cultripes, assembly GCA_933207985.1. Classification (NCBI taxonomy): domain Eukaryota; kingdom Metazoa; phylum Chordata; class Amphibia; order Anura; family Pelobatidae; genus Pelobates; species Pelobates cultripes. The sequence goes on from OW240920.1 coordinate 90,167,784, forward strand.
TAGACAGACACTAGAGGCAGTCTTAGCCCTGCAAGCTAAATATTACACTTACTCTGAAACTGCAATGTTTTGTTTGTAATGAACACATTTTGTTCTTCTGTGAATTGTTTGGGTTTCCATACAATATATCTTTATAATGGTTTATTCAAATTTGTTTGTGTGTTTTATGTATCTCTCTTTCTAAAGGGTAAAAATTATTTACACCTCACTTTGATGGAAAGGAATAAGTATCAATCTCATAATAAATGACCTCTTTATTGAGGAAGCCATTGCTGAGGAGTAGGTCACCAACATAACATGTAGGGGTGATCATTATGGTCTTGCTTCTATATTTAATCTCTATTGTAATCCACTTCTCAGTGGTCTTACGTGTTCCCAACTTGCCCCGTTACAGTCTAGTATGAATGCGGCGGTGAGGCTATAGGTTAAATGGGCAGGAGGCATCGCCTTGGAAAGCCAAAACTGCTATGTTAGATGGAACTGTCTGTACCGTGAAGACCATGAGCCAATTCCTCATATCTTTCCATGTAGAGTCAAGAGTTAAAACCGCAAAACTGCAATGGAGTGCAAAGCGTCTAATATTCTCTTTACAATTGTGATGGAAATGTATTATTAGAGGACCTCATTAATAATCAAAAATTACAATTATGTTGTAAAGTATAAAAATACATATATCAGATACTATAAAGCTGTAGTAAAGTATAATACAAATTCTAGGTCATTCTCTCTGCTAAGGCATGGACCCTGTGCCCACTGTGCTTACCATGACCACAGGCCCACGGGCCCACTTCTCATTAACCCTTATTTATGATACTATGAATTAATGTGTCACGACTCATTTGTTTCATTCTTACTGATCTATGTGCAGCACTTTAGAATATGGAATTTATTGGTGCTCTATAAATAACAGTAATAAATCTATAAGATAATGAAAACAATATCTAGAAACATTATACACTGCTCAAAAAAATAAAGGGAACACAAAAATAACACATCCTAGAACTGAATGAATTAAATAGTCTTCTGAAATACTTTGTTCTTTACATAGTTGAATGTGCTGACAACAAAATCACACAAAAATTAAAAAATGTAAATCAAATTTTTAACCCATGGAGGTCTGGATTTGGAGTCACACTCAAAATTAAAGTGGAAAAACACACTACAGGCTGATCCAACTTTGATGTAATGTCCTTTCAAACAAGTCAAAATGTGGCTCAGTAGTGTGTGTGGCCCCCACGTGCCTATATGACCACCCTACAACACCTGTGCATGCTCCTGATGAGGTGGCGGATGGTTTCCTGAGGGATCTCCTCCCAGACCTGGACTAAAGTATCTGCCAACTCCTGGACAGTCTGTGGTGCAACGTGACGTTTGTGGATGGAGCGAGACATGATGTCCCAGATGTGCTCAATTGGATTCAGGTCTGGGGAACGGGCAGGCCAGTCCATAGCATCAATGCCTTTCTCTTGCAGGAACTGCAGACACACTCCAGCCACATGAGGTCTAGCATTGTCTTGCATTAGGAGAAACCCAGGGCCAACCGCACCAGCATATGGTCTCACAAGGGGTCTGAGGATCTCATCCTAATGGCAGTCAGGCTACCTCTGGCAAGCACATGGAGGGCTTTGCATCCCCCCAAAGAAATGCCACCCCACACCATTACTAACTCACTGCCAAAACGGTCATGCTGGAGGATGTTGCAGGCAGCAGAACGTTCTCCACAGCGACTCCAAACTCTGTCACATCTGTCACATGTGCTCAGTATGAACCTGCTTTCATATGTGAAGAGCACAGGGCGCCAGTGGCGAATTTGCCAATCTTGGTGTTCTCTAGGAAATGCCAAACGTCCTGCACGGTGTTGGGCTGTAAGCACAACCCCCACCTGTGGACACATGCACATTTGTGGCCTGCTGGAGGTCATTTTGCAGGGCTCTGGCAGTGATCCTCCTGTTCCTCCTTGCACAAAGGCAGAGGTAGTGGTCCTGCTGCTGGGTTTTTGCCCTCCTACGGCCTCCTCCACGTCTCCTGATGTACTGGCCTGTCTCTTGGTAGCGCCTCCATGCTCTGGACACTACGCTGACAGACAGAGCAAACCTTCTTGACACAGTTTGCATTGATGTGCCATCCTAGATGAGCTGCACTACCTGAGCCACTTGTGTGGGTTGTAGACTCCGTCTCATGCTACCACTAGAGTGAAAGCACCGCCAGCATTCAAAAGTGACCAAAACATCAGCCAGGAAACATAAGAACAGAGAAGTGGTCTGTGGTCACCACCTGCAGAACCACTCCTTTATTGGGGGGTGTTCGCTAATTACCTATAATTTCCACCTGTTGTCTATCCCATTTGCACAACAGCATGTGAAATTGATTGTCACTCAGTGTTGCTTCCTAAGTGGACAGTTTGATTTCACAGAAGTGTGATTGACTTGGAGTTACATTGTGTTGTTTAAGTGTTCCATTTATTTTTTTGAGCAGTGTAATGTTTTATTTATATTTTGTTTATTTATATTTTGTTCTGGTGCATCTCATCATGCCAACCAAGACCAACAAAATGTCTCTAACCTTTTCTATTCCAAATGTTAACTAAACAAGCTATACACTGAAAAGATAATTTCTATATATTTTTAAATGCTGTGTATTTTATCTGTCGAGCAGAATATGGAATGTCATATCTTTGTTGCTATTTGATGGCTGTTTTAAGAAGTGGAAGGATTTAGATTTTGTTTTGTCTTATTTTTGGAGGGTAATGTTTTGTCTTATTTTTGGAGGGTAATGTTCAAGTATTATATTTGTGGCATATATTAATAGTTTAAAGAGTTACATATTCTTTTAATGGATAATGTACGTTGACATTTTTAGGCTAGAATGTCTGATGAGCTATCGCCATTAGCAAACTCTTTGGACATATTTCACATAGAACCATAGAGTGTGTTTTGTGAATATCATTTTTGTTTACTATCTAATAAAGGAATACAACTGTAAATGGGAAGGAAATTCCCTGAGGGTTCCGTTATTTCCTGTAGGAAATACCACACCTGCTAATACAGATGAAAAAAAAGAAAATTTTCCCATTGTTTTAAAAACTTATTTTAGTCAATAGGTCCAGCAGCGTTTGCTGAATCATGTAAAATACAGAACGATGCAGAGTACAATCAGTTCACATGCCTTGTCATCAAAAAGGTTTATTTAAGCTACAAGAATTGTGGCATTTTTAATTAATGACAGTAGTGGTTTGGATATTGCGGTGAACGAAAATTATCATTATTATTATTATTATTATTGCCATTTATAGACACACACTTCTTGGGACCAAGGCACAAAAAAATCATTTCTAAAGCACACCTACTTCTTTTATACACTTCTAGACAAACTGACCTAATAGTTTTAATTCGACAATTGAGAATCCTAACTGTAACCCTGACACTTATTAAAGGAACACTATAGTCACCTAAATTACTTTAGCTAAATAAAGCAGTTTTAGTGTATAGATCATTCCCCTGCAATTTCACTGTCATTTACGAGTTAAATCACTTTGTTTCTGTTTATGCAGCCCTAGCTACACCTGCCCTGGCTATGATTGACAGAGTCTGCATGAAAAAAAAAACTGGTTTCACTTTCAAACAGATGTAATTTACCTTAAATAATTGTATCTCAATCTCTAAATTGAACTCTAATCACATACAGGAAGCTCTTGCAGGGTATAGCAAGCTATTAACATAGCAGGGGATAAGAAAATCTTAATTAAACAGAACTTGCAATAAAGAAAGCCGAAATAGGGCTCTCTTTACAGGAAGTGTTTATGGAAGGCTGTGCAAGTCACATGCAGGGAGGTGTGACTAGGGTTCATAAACAAAGGGATTTAACTCCTAAATGGCTTGAGCAGTGAGGCTGCAGGGGCATGTTCTATACACCCAAACTGCTTCATTAAGCTAAAGTTGTTCAGGTGACTATAGTGTCCCTTTAAAAACTAATTTTAAGTGTTGCATGTAACCCACTACAGCCATAGGGTACGTTTGTATGAAACAACTTTGTGGTAGCTTGAGGCACCCCAAAATGCTATGGCACAATGGTTGAAAACCACATGTATCGTAAATAAACCAAATAGTGGGTGGGCAAAGTGTCCCATTCTCTCACACATCAAAAGCCATAAGTACAAAATACTTTATTGGAACATGTTGTGCATTCACATTTGGGCCAGAGTTCTAGTTTACTGAAATTCTCCAGTGACAATTTTACCTGATAGTCTATAAGAGATAGCAGAGATACATTTCTACCTGTCCTTCACCAGCTAAGCTGCATTAATTAATTACATAACTACTCCAAGCACCACCACAACTTCAGTGACTTGAAGTGGTCATAGTGTTTGGAGTCTGTATGTGCAGCGTTTCCGTGAGAAACGTTGCATATAACAATTAAAATCCTTGACCGCCTCTGCCACCGACTGCGTCATTAGTCAGTCTGGCTAATGTCAATTCATGTGCCTCAATGTCTTCCCCGCAGCCAGATGTCCCACCTCCTCCAGCAAGAGGATGTGATTTAGCTACAGGAGAATTATGCTGAATGAGAAATTGGTATTGCTGTGGGATAGAAAGGTAAGTATATTCCTTCTTTCTTTTTAATTTTACTGTGGTGGGGAGGACTATACAAAAACAGTGTTTTACTTTGGTTGGAGTAACCATTTAAGTGTCTGGCTGTAATATATCAATTATTCAAAGCAAGGGCTTTATCAATATAGGCCAGTAAGTATTGCAAGTGATATGGATGCAAGTACAATCCCAACCCTATGGTCCAATCTCTCTCTTTGTCTCACATTCCGATCTGCTCTCTCTCCCCAATGTGATGAGATTAGTTACTAAACAGAGAAGTTTGGGCTGGGTGGCAAATCTAATATTTATTCAGTTCCACTCGAATGCCATGATCAAACAAATTTAGCTTAAAATTAAGTTATTGTTTTTTTTAAATATACATGTAAAATTAGTAAGGAATATTTACAACATTTAGACATTTGTGTGCGATTTCTGAATTATAAAAATGGTTCTTAAACAACCGTGCTTGCTCAAAAACAAAAGAGGGCCACTTCTGCTACATTTTTGTTTTTAAAATTATCTTGTCAGGAAAATTAATCCTGAGGTCATCAATCTTATTAAGTCAGAGCCACAAACATTCCCCTGGGATGTGCTAGCAAGGAGGTACAAATAAATATGAAAACATGGTTTTCTCATTTGACTGGATGCTGTTCCACCATAGTCATTAGCCATGTTCAGGATATAACTCACATTTCAATGGCACAGTGCTATATATACTCTTGCTGAGCTATATTTATTGACCTGGCCTCAATTTAATATTTTTGGATATTGCTTTTAAATGATTTTATATTTTTTGATACATTTTCAAATTGATTTCACATTTTAAAAATATTTTAACATTTATATATTTTTATTTTTTTATTTTTATATATATTTATTTTATAGGATGTATTTTTGATAATTTAATAAGTTGAAAAAATAATTTTAAAAGTGTATCCCAAAATATTAAATCATTTGAAAAGCTTATAAAAATTATTAAATCAGTGCATATGTTGGTAAATTCAGTACTTGCTAACACTATTTTGATGGTGACAAAGGCATGGGCTACCACGTTGCATTACTGGCACCCTCAAATTTATCCCAGTACTCATGCAAGCTTTTCAGAAATGTTAAGAAAAAACCTTAACATGAACACTTCAGTCAATAAAAATATTTAAACGTTAACTGTCACTTGCAGAAATCTTTAAAAATTCTTTATTAATCTGTGAATTATAGTGAATATAATACCCACTACAAATTACAGTTAATGTACGAAATGATGTGTATTACCATAATTTAATATTTTAGTTTGGTATAATAAATGTCTGTTGGCGATAATGTGAAAGTAAAGAACAAAATCCTAATATAATATATCCTTTTTTGTATGAATAAAGAATCTTATTGATTATGTATATGTATGGTGCAATAATGTACAGGAAGAGTTACAGGCTGACTGTACATTCAACATTCCGATACTGAATAGCTTCACGTTAATTTTCTCAATAAGCAAACATAAAAGAATAAAGGCAAACATATGTGTTGGAGAGTTTGGATTGCGGGGATAGATCAATGTGACTGCAAAGAGCGTTAAGACGGTTCCTTAATGGATTTTATTTCTTCTTGTTTGGTCAGCCATAACATGAGTGGGGGACACACTTTTTTCTAGAACAAAAGATTCATGTTCTTAGCAATGTTCAATATATGAATGGTGAGCGATGTCTTGATCATGATAGTATTATGAAGTAATAAAAGCGCAAGCAGAAATGGTGGGGGTTGTCACTACACTTGCCAATAATGGCATGTATTATCTTCCAGTATGAGTCGATGAAGATACAGCTCCACCAGATATGCAGGAGTATTGCCATGTTGGTGTTGCAAAGCCAGCATAAACCATCTGTTTGTGGATCTATTGTCCTTAGTATTTGTAGAGTGCAGTACCAGTATGATGAAAGCTTATAAGCTATCTCTTGGACTTTGCTCAATAAGAATCATCTATTCTATCTATTTGTAATCTGAGTGTTCTAACCTGTCCTGGACACATGGTGTATCGACCTTGGAATAAAGATTGATGTGTGAGCATTTGGGATGCTTAGGGTCAAGTGCCACCAGTATGAATACAGGATTGTGGAGATAGAAATGAGAAGAGGTAATTATTCAAGTTAATAGGGTGCCAGCCAAGAATGGTAGTGATTACACTAGTTTCTTGATAGCAATCTGATTTATCCACAACAGGTGGACAGGTTGCATAGTTTGAATTTTTTTTCTCTTTCCTGAGTTAACATACACTTCCTTTTCTCCATTACATGCCATTAAGCAAGTGGTAAGAATGGTAACAAAGAATAAATTCAAAGACAGCTAGACATCCTTTCAGTTTAGGTAGGGTCAGTTGACAAACATTAGACTTCATTCTGGTATTCAGAAAACCTTTATCATCCTGGAATCATCAGGAAACAGTGTTTCCACCACATGTTAGCCTCATATTAAATATGATAAAATGATGCAGAACAGTTATCGATCCTAATAGTTGTCTGCCCATACCTTTGTAGACCCCACAGAGAATTTATGAACTAACAGACATTGTAGTTTAAAGGCATAATTAAAAATGAACTAATCGTGTAGGAAATAGGGGGATAGACCCTGGGCTTTGTTGTTAACATTTTATGCCTCTTACACCAGGTTATACATATTGACTGCATTACCATAAATTACAGCTTTGTAAAGCATCATGACAATGTTGTGGAGATTGGTTAAATGTGGTGTGCATTCAACTGTGTACATTTTTTATTGAGGCTTCACTTTTTGTGGTCTATAGCAACTAACCTGTAAAGTGTTCATCCATTCTTGCCTCTGCCCATACATTACATATGCTTTTGCCACTCTCATCATATAAACCATTTTTTTTTTTTAAATAATGCACCTGAAATTTGGGCACCAAATTTCTCCTACAAATAATGACCTTCTATATTAAAACTTCATATATTTCCCAGTATTTCAAGACGTATAAGTCTGCTGATTTAATGGCAACTCAGCTAATTGGTACTAAATGTACTCTTTCACAATTGACAACATAGTTATACAAGCTGCATTGACAGAAAATAAATATCTACTCATTGGCACAAAACCTCTGCCAAGGAAACCATAGAAACATGCCACTAGCTCTTTACTAAACAGGTATGCACCCTCTGAAACCAGATTTGCAGATTTGCACCTTCCAGTTACCTGTGTCTCCAATATTTCAAGAGATGTAATATAAACACATTTCCTTTTGCTCCCTCCGGAAAATCACATTCATAGCCAGTGACACATTTATTAAAGGAACACTTTCGGCACCCAGATCATTTCAGCTCATTGAAGTGGTCTGGGTGCACCATCCCTATCCCACTAACGCTGCAATCTAAAACACTGAAGTTTCAGCTTAAGAGACTTCTTAATGAGAAGTATCTGATTGGAGAGGCCCGGCACAGACAAAAAGTCTTTCTGTGGTAAAGAAAGGAGGGCTTGCAAATACTACAGACATGAGGTCTGCAGGTTTTTCATGCTATGTTTATGTACCCCCAAAGAAACAATGCATAAATAGATGCATGCCTGATTTCATTGGAGGTCTGTACACTAAATAGTGATTGTTATTTATTTATTTTCAATGCAGTGTTCCTTTAAGAAAACCATGAATTTATATTTTTTGCATTAATACCAGGCTCAAATCACCCTCCAGTGACATCAGCTCAAATCGGAAACTAGCTAAAATCCTCCAGACGAATTCTGATGCAGGTACAATAATTATTGAAATCAATTAAACATATGTGTATTGCAGCTAATTCCAGGATATTAACCACATAAAATTAAAAAATTTTTTTAAAAAGAGTGAAGGAAAGTCACGACTTCGATTCATTTTTTTCCAGGTAGATGAGATGACGTAATGGCTGCATTGTACATGAATAAGCTTTTACCATTAACTTAACCCCTTAAGGACACATGACGTGTGACATGTCATGATTCCCTTTTATTCCAGAAGTTTGGCCCTTAAGGGGTTAAACGAGAAAAAGTTGCCTTTGTCTTTATGGAAGCGTGCTTTGTTATGTTTACTGCTAGTCTGAAATTTCTCCTACAAATAATGACCTTCTATATTAAAACTTCATATATTTCCCAGTATTTCAAGACGTATAAGTCTGCTGATTTAATGGCAAGGTCATGCATACTTGAGTTTCCTGAAATAACACTGGTATCTACTATTTATTTGTCAAATGTCTTCAGGTTTTAACACAATAAAACCAACATCTTTCCTTGTTTCCATGGAAACTTTGCAGAGCCTCAATACACACACACACAAACGTGTACTCTTAGACTGCATAAACATACATTAGTCAAAGACTCTCTCAGTTCCACCTCCCAGCACAGCACAATTTAGTATTAATTTCTGTGATTTCATAAAATTATAAAACCCATGCAATTTGAGGCAAATATGTTTCCCATATCATTTAATTTCTCTTTTTATTTGTCTTGCTCTAATATCTAATCGATGCAACAAAATATCTCAGACATAATTTGGGTTTTGTATTTGACACAACATAAAGGGACACTATAGTCACCAAAACAACTTTAGCTTAATGAAGCAGTTTTGGTGTATAGATCATGCCCCTGCAGTCTCACTGCACAATTCTTTGCCATTTAGGAGGTAAATCATTTTGTTTATGCACCCTAGTCACACCTCCCTGCATGTGACTTGCACAGCCTTCCAAACACTTTATGTAGAGTCATCTAATGTTTACACTTCCTGTGTTGAAAATACTGTTTAATTTAGAATGTCTTATCTCCTGCTCTGTTAATTGCCCTCTAGACCTTGCAAGAGCCTCCTGAATGTAATTAGTTTTATTTACAGAGCAGGAGATAAAAACTTTTTTTTTTATTCTTTATTTTGTTTGTGCAGCAAATTTGACAGCAACTGAGTCAACATTTTCATACAGTAGTTACAAGATTTCGGTTCACAGATGATTGTGATAGCGGAGATATTATAATCTTAGTTATACATTCGATACATCTTGCAAGGTGCATCAAACAGAGTTATTGATTTGCACATTTCTGGTGTCCGGTTGGGTTGAACTGGGTTACTGGGGTGTGGAGTCATACCACTGCACTACTTGAGAGGGGGGAATATAAGAGAATTCGTGCTTCTGGTTGTTCCTCTTAGGTTCATGTGCGTTTGTCGTGTGGGTCGGGTATTGTGTAATTTGTCTTTGTGCGTGGGTTTGTCTTCTGTCCGGTGCGTGTCTTTTGGGGAGCGGGCTATTTGTCGCTAGCATAGTCCACGGACTACCTTCCTGTTCTGTGTGTGGTGGGGTGTTCAAAGTTAGGGCGCAGTAGTGACATTGGGATTTTGTCTGAGCCCTGGCTGTCTTAGGGTAGTGTCCATGCTGTCGGATGCGTCTGTTGTAGTGCGTGGGTTGTCTCAGGGTTGAAGGTTGTGGGCAGTTTCGCTTCGTCCTTTGCAGGACTAGCTTCTTGATGGTGTGGTATCGTGTCCACTTGTGCTGCGTTTTGTTCTTTGTGTGATGTTATTTGGCTAGTGGGCATGTGTGCTTGGGGTGCCCGGAGTTTTCCCGGGTCGTGGGTTCATAATTTTTGGTTTGCTATGGTGTATATGAGATGAATTAGTGAATGCCGGGCTGTGGCGAAGTCTCGTGGGTTCCGCTATTGGGGTAGTCCGTGCTGGTCATTTTGCGTATGTCCGTGGACATGGGGTGTGGTTCTCTTAGGGTGGTGTTGGCTTTTGGCTGTCTGTTCATGCGTGTTTGTGGCGGTCGTGGTATGAGTCCGTGGTTTGGGGTGGGTGTTGGGGCGAACAGGGGGGGAGTATGGGAGGAAATAGAGAGGTTGAGGTGGTGTAGTGGAGGGGCGGGGGGAAATAGAAAGGGGGAGAGGGAGAGGGGAAGAGGGGGAGAAGAGAAAAGAGAGAAAGGAAAGAAAGAAAAAGGAAGAGGGGGTGGGGGTGGGGGAGGTCATGGCCGGTGTAGTGTTTATGGTTGGTTAATCTTTGGTCCGTTTTTGTGTGTTGCAGGTTGTTGTTTGTGTTATGCGGAGAGTGGGAATTCATAGAACCATGGGTCCCATATTTTGTGAAAGTGTTTGGTTGTGTCATGAACCATTGCAGACATTTCATCCATTTTGATTGCGTCTCTTTTTTTCCGCCGTACCACATCTATGGATGGCGTATAAGGGCTTCCCCATTTTTCTGCGATTGCTCTTCTAGTTGCTAGCGCGATCCTAGCGATTAGTTTGTTTTGGGCTCTAGGTGTGGAAATAAAAACATTTAAAGTAAGTTACTTCTGATTGAAAGTGAAACCATTTCTTTTCATGCAAGCTGTATGATTTACAGCCACATGAGGTGTGACTGGGGCTGCATAAACAGAAACTAAAGTGACTTAATAACTTAACGGCAGAGACTGCAGGAGCATGATCTATACACCAAAACAGCTTCATTAAGCTAAAGTTGTTTTGGTGTTAAAATACTTACATCTCTAATGAAAAGTTATTAATACTAAATATGACATATATATCTATATCATGATCTACACATCATTTCAACAAGGATATCATGTTTTCAATCCAGTATTGTGCATTTATGTCTAAATGCATAGTGTGGCTGTCACTGTGCATTGTAGCTATCCCAAACCTCAGGGCAACATTCGGACATACACTCCCCTGGCTGCTATAATCATAAGGAGGAACAGTCCCTATATCATCCCCAAATTCATATATTCCTCTTTTCCCACTAGTGTCCCACGTTTGCTCTTTTCTAGGAGTTCCATAGTGTTGGTGTGTCTGAGTGTATGACAGAGATGCACTGTAGTAATACAGTACTCACAATAATGTTTAGAAAGCACTATGTGTAAATAAGATACATTGTTTTTGTTTTAGATTACATTTTAGTTGCATAATATGTTATTAGTAAGTCAACCATAATTTCTCAGAACAGCCCCGCCCCTGATCATGCCCCCACACCACTGCTAATATTAAAGTGTCCTGAATTGTTAAATATTGGGAGGTATGTATAACTATCAACTAATTTATTAAGTAAAGGAGCCGGCTTATTTCTGACATTAGAGGTACTTCCTTACTATTTAAATTTAGCCCCCATACTAAAATAATAAAGATTTACTTATCTTTAGACCATTGCAGCATAGGTTCCTCCAGGCTGCCACTTCTTCCCTGGCTAGGGTCATTAGTGACAATGATTTCAGCCAAACCCTACGGACAAACACTGGGAGGATACTGTGCATGCGCTGCAATCTCTGCTTTGAGTCAATCAACGTCCTCATAGAAATGCAATAATTCAATGCATCTTTGTAGCGAGCATTTTGAGTCTTCATGCAGAGCTTGAAGACACCAAATATTGGTCCTGCAAGAATTGTCTAACAGTAGTAGCCACTAGAGGTGTTTTTTTGGACAAATGGAAGCACTGCTTTTTCTCAGAAAAAGCAGGGTTTACAATTGACAGACTACAGGGACTGTTTGTTTGCACCAGAACTACATTTTAGCGGCTCTATCACCCCCAACCCCGACCAAAAAAGAACATTTCATACAGATAAAATCTTAATGAAATACTTACATAAACTGTGTTGGAAGTCAAAAGTTATCATAAGACAAATGAAGGACTACTTTGTCTTATGTATTTTTCCTACACCTGGCAAAACTTGACAAAAGACGGAGCTACTGCTGTCAAGTTTTGTAGTTTCCCCCAGCCATCACTAGTGACGGCTGTGAGGATAAAGACATTGTCTATAAATGGCAGCACGGCGTATTGGTAGATGAAGTGCCAGAAGCTTAAATGACCACTATAGTGCCAGGAAAACATACTCGTTTTTCTGGCACTATTGGTCTCTAGGTGTCCCCCCCCCGCCCCCCACCCTTAGGGTCCCCCTCCTGCCGGGCTCTAGGGCGTGGAAGGGGTTAAACACTTACCTCTCCGCCTCCTTTCCCCGTCATCGGCTGAATGCGCATGCGCGGCTTGAGCCGCGCGCGCATTCAGCCAGTCCATAGGAAAGCATTCTCAATGCTTTCCTATGGATGCTGGTGTCTTCTCACTGAAAATCCCAGTGAGAAGCGCGGAAGCGCCTCTAGCGGCTGTCAATGAGACAGCCACTAGAGGCTGGATTAACCCATAGGTAAACATAGCAGTTTCTCTGAAACTGCTATATTTACAGCAGAAAGGATTAATCCTAGAAGGACCTGGCACCCAGACCACTTCATTAAGCTGAAGTCGTCTGAGTGCCTATAGTGGTCCATTTAGAGAATCTGCAAACAGTTAAAGTGGCAGCCACTAGGGACAGCTTCAGACAAGTAAAACTTACCTCTGCTGCATCCACAGGCCACTGCAAAGCAGTGCTAGCTTAAAAGCAAAAATGCAATTTGTCTCACATACAGTAGGTTTGACAAAAATATATAAATAAAAATGGTCAAAAACCTTCCTAATAGGTATTTGTACTTGTAGTGCAACTAAAAATGTACTAAAATTGCAACAGAATGTAAAAAGAATGTCTGAATTTGAGCATAATATACATATACAGTAAATACAGTTAAATCATATATTTAAAAAAATACATTTAAAAATGTTACATACATTTTTAACAACATTTGGACTGCTAATGTAATGCTGACAGTGAGATAGTAGAGTCCATTCATTCCTCTCCCCTCCCTGACTGTAAGAATGCTATCACCCAGTGAAACTTCCTTTGGTATTTGGAAGCAAGGGTGAGCTGACATTTCCAGAAAATTTACATTAATTATATCAGTAACTTGTGACTGCTGGCAGAGAAATGTGTTCCTCTTCTGGCAGGTACTTATAACTAGAGTATAAATGGCACCCGTAAGGCTACCCCATTCTTACGTTAAACAAACCCAGACACATGCCATTATGTGATCATGTGATTGTATCAGTGCCATGCTTATACACCCAGTACCCATCTCTATTTGCTCTTTTTAATCCCTCCTCTTTTAATATCTTTTCTATACTTACATTTTTTTAAATTCATTAATTTCCTGTCCCTCATAGTGAGGGACTAATATACATCATTCTGAATTGTTTGTATTGCGGGTCACGTGACATCTGACTTGGCACCATATTGGAACTCCCTCACAAAAGAAATGTTATATGTAATGTTTATTTTGCTCATTTTTAATTGTATATGTATATATAAGAAGTGCTAAACTTCCATTTTTGATCTCATATTGTCTAAATTTAGTTTTATAACATATATAAATGTGTTATTGTGTTTAGGTCATGTGATGATGACGTGACATGACCGGCAAATTTAATTGTAATTGTACCTATACAAGGAGTGTTTGTCCAGCCTGCTGTAACACTTTGAAAAAAAACCATATTTGGTGAAATGCATTAGTGTTGCATTTTACTCTATTTATTGTTTTTAGTTTATTCTGTGTCAGAATAAAGTTACTTTAATTATTCGAGACACTATGGACCCTCTTGCTTTTATTCTATTTCCTGTTGGACGTTACTTTCTTTAGTGGGAAATATACCATCTAAGTTGTTTGGATCTAACAAATTCCATTTGCTCCATTTCTGTAAATATTTTCTTTTTATTTGCACTAATTAATATCACAGTGTACACTATATATTTTTTTATTTCTGTTTTATTGCATACTACACATATGGAGAGGACCTTTGCTCGCCAGGACCCCAGGTTTGGGATCATAACTCCACGCTACTTTTCAGGAGCCAGAACACATGCTTTATAACGTGTGAGTGCAATTCCATTTTATCACGTTATCAACACCATCCAGATATATTACACTAGATTAGTCTCGCTCTGTTTTTTTAAATCTTTTATACATTCCAGTACACTGACTGAGACTGAGGAAAATTTCAAGAATCCATAAGCGGGGACTGTTCCACTCACGCGCAAACAAGTGGACCTTTCAAAAGCTCCAAAAATGTGTAAGTGTATTTCTAACTCATTCTCCCATTGTATAAATAATACTACACTATATACATCCTTATTTCTCCATTCTTGTTACATATACGCATAAGGAGCCTCCATAGCTCTCTATCTGGGACATCCTTATCCAGAACTCACTCCTTTATTACCCCTTGGGATCCAGAACCTTGGTTCATTCAGGAGCTGACTCAGAACATCTTGGAGTCCCTTTGTGGCAGGTCTTTTGACCTATTGATGTGCCTTTCTGGCCACTGTTAGTTGTGGACCACTTGTGAGTGCATTAATCCCCTTATCTTTTATCATTGTATCTAACAGTTTTACACTATGTTTTGTTTTATGTTTATGTTTTTAAGTGATTAAAAGCTGGAATATAAATTTTCTAACTGGAGTACTACCAGTATATTTCGGAGACTGATAAACAGTGTATGTATATTATCTCATTGGTGATCCTCACACATGTAATTGTAGCACACCACACCATTTCTTTTGCCTTTTTTGTTGTTACATATACTACTTGACAATACTGTAAGGCACTACCCCTTCCTCCCTGTACCAACATTTATAAAATTGTATAATTTACACATGTATATACATTTAATATATGTATATATAAATATACATACAAATATATGTATAAATGCATAAAATTCTTATATATCACATAGATTAAAACAAATTTTCTTTATGAAACTTTTTTATTTTAAGGAACACACACATAATATTTCATGTTCTATTTGAGGAATAGATACACACACATATTGACACTCAGTAACATGCCGTTTTACTGACCAAGACATACACGCTCATATCCAGTGCTTAGTAATAGTGAAATCCTTGAAAACTGGGTGGTATGAAAGATGCAGGAGGCATGACCAAAGAGGAGGCATGCATGAAGATGCAGTGTACTGCAGTCAGGTGTTTTCAAGCCAAAATAATACCTCCTTGTATTTTATAATTAGATAAGGATTAGGAGGTGTTTCAACAAGAGCAGTTGAGAGCAGGGCTGCCATCAGTACACCGTGATACCATTTGGTCTCTGTAATGCTCCAGCAGTGTTTCAGGATTTTATCAACGATGTGCTAAGGGAGTTTATACATTCTTTTGTTGTTGTTTACCTGACATTCTGATCTATTCCCATGACCTGCATACACACCACATTCATGTCAAACAAGTACTACATACACTTTTAGCCAATAGTCTTTATTGTAAGCTCGAGAAGTGTTTATTTGATCAGACTGAGGTGCAATTCCAGGGTTATGTATTCTCTTCTTCTGGTTTTCGTATGGATCCTAAGAAACTCTCTGCTGTCATTGACTGGCCCCTTCCATACAGACTAAAAGCCATCCAGCGCTTTGTTGGCGTTGCAAATTATTATAGAATGTTCATTAAGAACTTTTCTTCCATCATTGCACCTATCACCTGTCTAACAAAAAAGGATGCTGATTCCTATTCCTGGACCTCTGAAGCACTTTCAGCTTTCCAATTTCTAAAATCCGCGTTTTCCACAGCTCCCATCTTGAAACACCCAATCCCATCCTTGCCATTTATATTGAAAGTTGATGCCTCTGAGGTGGGTGTGGGAGCTGTTCTCTCCCAAAGAGAGTCCCCTGACAAGCCTTTGCATCCTTGTGGTTTCCATTCTAAGCAATTGTCTAAAGCAGAAAGGAATTACGATATTAGCAGCAGAGAACTCCTTGCTATTATTGTGGCCCTTAAAGAATGGAGACACCTCTTGGAAGGATCTAAGGATCCTGTTATCATTTTTACAGATCTTAAAATCCTGTCTTACCTCAGAAAAGCTAAAAGGTTATCTTGTAGACAAGCCAGGTGGTCTCTGTTTTTATCCCGCTTTAACTTTATCATAACCTATAGACCCGGCAACCGTAACACCAAAGCTGACACTCTATCAGTCAGACAATTTGAGACTACAGACACCCAAGAGGTGGACCCAGCCCCTATTGTTCCCCCAGAGAGGATTGTTGCTACCACCCTGCTTTCTATTTCTTCGTCTGTATTGAAAGACATACAATCCAAACAAAATGATGCTCCCATAGGGACACCTTCTGATACATTGTTTGTAGCCCCTTCTGAAAGGCATGAGTTAATGTGCCTTTTTCATGATAGTAAGACGGCTGGACACCCTGCTATATACAAAACAGTATGTGCAGGGACATTAAAGAGTATGTGTCACTTGTGTTAATGTGAAGTATTCTTGTGGAGTTCCTTGTGAGTTATTACATCCTTTATCTATACCTGATAGACCTTGATCCAATGTATCAATGGATTTTATTGTTGACTTACCGCCTTTTAGCGGCAATACTGTCTTCCTCACGATAACAGATAGATTCTCTAAGATGGCTCATTTCGTACCCCTAGTCAAGGCGTCATCCTCTAAGGAGCTGGCTATAGTATTCACCAGGGAGGTGTTTAGATTACATGGTATACTTGATTCCATTGTATCTAACAGAGGTAGCCAATTCGTGTCCAGGTTTTGGAGAGCCTTTTGCTCAGAGATGGGTATTTCTTTATCCTTTTCTTCTGCGTATCACCCCGAGACTAATGGTGCTGCTGAGCAAGCCAACCAGTCCCTGGAGCAATACCTACATTTTTTTGTTTCCCATCACCAGAATGATTGGTCTGACCTGCTTCCTTGGACTGAATTTGCACGCAGTAATGCTGCGCATGAGTCTTCTGGTAACAGCCCTTTTAATGTTGTGTATGGCCAGCATCCTGTTGTTTTCCACATTTTCTTCACAGGGAATGCCGGGTCTGGACGAACATTTGGCTGGTAAACATAGTAGTTGGGAGCAGGTACAGCGTTCCTTGGTGAAATCTGCATCCCGGCAGAAGATTTAGGCTGATAAGCATCGTAGGGCAGCTCCCTCTTATGTTGTGGGGGATAAGGTATGGCTTTCTACCCGTAACATTTGTCTTTGGGGTACTTCTAGGAAACTGGCCCCCAGGTTTATCGGCCCTGTCCGTATTTCAAGGAAAATTAATCCAATTTCTTATGCCCTGGATCTTCCTAAGAATATGCGTATACCTAATGTTTTCCACATATGAGGTGGCTGCTGTGCTTGATTCCCGTCTCATACGGGGCCGTCTCCATTATTTGGTACATTGGAAGGGATATGGTCCTGAGGAGCGTAGTTGGGTCTCTGCGTGCAATGTTTACGCTCCTCGTCTTACCTTCCAAGCCTGGTCCTTTCTGCCCGGTGGGCGGGTCTTCGGGGGTGGGTAATGTAATGGTACTTACCCGGTCCGCGAGCCGGCAGCGGTCCTATGATCAAGCAAGGTGCTTCCAAGCCGCACGCGGCTCAAGCACTCCTGCCTCCAGTCGAGCCACGTGTGGCTTGGAAGCTCCTTGCTCCTGGCAGGCTGCCTGCGCCAAACAGTTTAATCGGGCATGTGGCCCGTACAGTATTGAGAACACTGCTCCCATCGCGAGCATGTTCTTAAAGGGGTAATGGGAGCCTAACCTTGCAGTCAGCTCCCATTGGGCCACGTCATTCCAGCGTCCCCATTCACACACGTTTTGGGGCCCAGGATTGCTGTGGACCAATTCAATTAAAAATAAAGGTATTTAAACTTACCTGGCCTTAGATTCTGTGCCCTATTGTGGTTTCTGTTCCCAGTACCCTTTAGTGCGTTCCTAGTGATTGGCATTGTATTCTGGTAGTGACCTTGGCTTTGTTTCCTGACTCTGAGTTTCTCTTTTACCCTTGCTTGTCTTGTTTGCCCTTCTGATTATTACCGTGTACCTGACTCTGGCTAGTTCTCATTTTCGCTGTCTCTCCGTTACCTTGACCTTGGCTCGTATTTCAACTACGCTTTTCTCTGTCTAACGTTAAGTCCGGCCACTCTAAGGCCTGGTAAGACGTTTATATTTCTTTTGTCTGTTCCTTGCTATCCTAACTCTACGTGTGACAGTATGTCATTATGTATGTATGTCAGTATGCATGTATGTGTATGTGTGTCTGTATGTATGTGTGTGTGTCTGTTTGTATGTATGTCAGTATGTATGTCAGTATGTATGTGTGTGTCTCTAGGTCCTTATGCATGTTTGTGTGTCTGTGTATGTCTGTTTCAGTATGTGTGCCTCTTAGTATGTATGTGTGTGTATGTGTGTGTGTCAGTGTGTGTGTGTGTGTGTGTGTGTGTGTGTGTGTGTGTGGAATGTCTATGTGTATCTGTGTGGCAGTGTATGTGTGTGGCAGGAATGTCTATGTGTATCTGTGTGTCAGTGTATGTCTGTGTCCTGTGTCAGTGTATGTCTGTGTCATGTGTCAGTGTGTGTATTCTGTGTAAATGTTTGAGTGTCTGTTTATCTATGTGTGTGTCAGTGTATGTGTATCAGTGTATGTGGAAGTGTATACACTACACACAAATGCACACCTGCATTCAAATGCCAACATTCACACACATACTCCATACAAAAACATGCTTACATTCAAACACAATTTGTGTGTGTATGTATGTATATGTGTGTGTATATATATATATATATATATATATATACACACACACACATTGCATGCACTACACACAGACTGCATCCACTACACATGCACTAACACACACCATTTCCACTTTACACACACTGTAGCCAATACACAAACACACACCTGTACAAACACTGCTTCCCTGTGGGCAGATTTGGAGACGGGTCCTGTGGGTGGGATTTGGAGGCGGGCCCTGAGTGTGGGCTAGAGGAAGACCACCGGTGGGCCCAGACCTTGAGCTGTGTTAGGGACCCCAAAATTTCTGATGGAGGCCCTGCCAATACACACACACTACATTCCCTAAATACACACATTACAAACACAAACTACATTCCTACCACAGCTCTAACTGCCTGTGAAATAGTGGTGGAATGGGGAGGGGGCTGGTTCTGCAGGGTCAGCCCTGTGGGCAACCCCAGATCTTAAACTGTGTAAAGTGCCCCAAATTTCTAATGGTAGCCCTGGTCAGGAGTGTAAATATGATTGTACCATTGCTATTTTATACTGGGAGCATTATATATTGAACATTGCTCTCTACGTTTTATTCAACACAGTCCCAAAGCATGCATTTTAATCTTATGCATCCTGATTAAAAGGGAATATTGGAATCCTAAATCCAAGAGTCTGAAGCTCAGTATCTCATGTGAGCAGTTGTTTCTATCTCTGGGGCTTGGGTAATGTCCTATCAGTAACCAGTACTGCAGAGACTGGCGAGGGAGCAGGGGAAAGGAATCAAAATCTATGCCATCTGAAGCACAAATGTTATTTATCCTTTCAGCTAGAACAGCAGGAATTGTGGAGCTCTCAGGATTGCAATAAGCCTGGCAGGAGTTATCAAGCTACGGTACGGTGACCATAAAACCATTTAAGTTTGGTCTCTATGTCATATAGCTCCGTTAGTATGGTGTGACGGAAATGTAACATGAATAACTTAAAAGAAAACATTAACCTTAATACAGCATAATATTTAGACAAAAACATTCTTTTATATAATTATTTTTGTACATTTTGCAAATTTCAAACTAAGCTGCTCCAAAAGAATAGCAATCATCGACCAGTTTAGTCAGTGAGTTTATTCTGTGTCAATGTTTGAGTGTCTGTGTAGCTGTGTGTGTGTTAGTGTGGGTATATGAGTGTCTGTTTATTTGCACGTGTGTCAGTGTATGTGTCTGTGCATCAGTGTGTGTGGAAGTGTATACACTACACACAAATGCACAACTGCATTCAAATGCCAACATTCACACACATACTCCATACAAAAACATGCTTACATTCAAACACAATTTGTGTGTGTATGTATGTGTGTATATATATATATACACACACACACTATACACAAAGTACATCCACTACACACACACTGAATCCACTACACATGCAATTTAACAATAGCTAACCAAATGTTTTATAGGGTAATGACTGAAATAGTAAAAAATAAGTATAAGCTGAGCTAGATCTATTTCACATGCGTTTTCTGAATTTTTGATAAAAAGATAAATTGACTGACATGGCACATGTTTATTTTCTTAGGAACTTGCTTGTTCATATGCAGGTTGTAGCATTTATCTGAAAAGGTAGACACTGGGCAATATCTAAAACGTTATAAAATATGTCTGTGTAAATTTATATTTTTCATTCCTTTTAATTCTCTAGTTATGGTTTTCAGGTAAATTTTGTTGAGTTTTTGAAACAAAACAGAGGAGACTCGTAGAAATAAGAATTTATATGATGGACAGATGATCACTGATATGGTGGTTGAGAACCTCACTGATATGGTGGTGGAAAATATCACTGATTAGGTGGTGAAAAGATCACTACGGTGGTAGAGAAGATCACTGATAGGTGAAGGAAAAGATTACATATATGGTGGTGGAGAACATCATTGATATGATGGTAGAGAACATCACTGATACGGTGGAAGAGAAGATCACTCATACAGTAGTAACAAAATCACTGATATGGTGGGGGGGAAAGGTCACTGATAAGGTGATGGAGAAGGAAACTGTTGTCAAAGGAGAGAACCGAACAGATATGTAAAATGGGAAAAGGCTCCGAAAAGATTGTGAGGGAACTATGCGGTTTGAAGAAGTAGAGAATGAATCATGGGCGTCCGCAGGAATTTTTCCTGGGGGGGGGGCATAATTGTAATGACATCCATGCTTGGTCCCTTTTTGACAGTGTCATTGTAACGAGAATATACCCCTACACGCAGGATCCAGCTAAACAGAGGCAAATACAGAGGAGAGATACGTCTACCGGACCTTAGAATGGCCGGACTTGACGTATATGAGAGAAGACAGAGCCAGGAACAAACCGAGGTCAAGGGCACAGAGAGACAGCGTAAACTAGGACAAGCCGGGGTCTGGTACACGGAAAACAGCAAGCCGGCAAACAGTACAGATAAGGATAAAGCGAAAACGAAGTCAGAATACGAAGCCAAAGTCAATACAAAAAAACACAACTGAACACCACAAGCGCTAAAGGGAACTGAAACAGAAACCACGATAGGGCAAGGAACAAAGGGAAGAAGGTGAGTATAAATACCTAAACATCTAATTTGATTGGTCCCTGTCACATCCACGCCCCCAAAAGGTAAGTGTATGGGGAGTGTGGCATGACAGGGACCAATGGGATGCCTTTTCCAATTTAGGCACCCACTGTCCCTTTAAGAGCGCGCCCGAGACTCGCGGCGCGCTCTTAGTTTCAGGCGGGACACGTGACCGCCTCACGCGGTCACTGCCCGCCCTCCATCCGAAGTAGTTGGATGAGCCGCGCGCGGCTCGTGCAGCCGCAGGACCGCGCGCGGCTTGAAGAGAGGACCGCGACCGGCCCCCGGTTAAGGTAAGTAACGCTACAGTACCCCCCCCTGAGGACACGCCCCCCGGGCGGGTAGGACCAGGCCTGGCAGGAAAACGTGAATGGAAAGAGCGCACAAGACGGGGAGCATGGACAGCATCGGCCGAAATCCAACTGTGCTCCTCAGGCCCATAACCCTTCCAATGTACCAAGTACTGAAGTCGACCCCTAAGGAAACGAGAGTCAAGAACAGCAGACACTTCAAACTCCTCATGACCCTCCACCGAGATAGGAGGGGGAGGAGGAGCATGCCGGGTATAGCGGTTGCGTACGAAAGGTTTCAACAATGAGGTGTGAAAAACATTAGGAATACGTAGATTCTTAGGCAGGCCTAAGGCATAAGAAACAGGATTAACCTTATGTATAATACGATAAGGTCCAATGAAGCGGGGAGCCAATTTCATAGAAGGCACCCGGAGACGAATATTCCGCGTGGAAAGCAAAACCCTGTCCCCCACAACATAGGACGGAGCTGCTCTGCGATGCTTGTCAGCCTGAGCCTTCTGGCGAGTAGCAGAGTCCACCAAAGAACGCTGAACCTGCTCCCAAGTATTACGCAAACCAGCCAAATGCTCATCCAGAACTGGCATGCCCTGTGAGGAGAATGCAGCCGGAAGAACAACGGGATGCTGGCCATAGACAACGTAAAAAGGGCTCTTGCCGGAAGAATCATGAGTGGCGTTATTCCGAGCAAATTCAGCCCAAGGAAGCAGGTCAGACCAATTGTCCTGATGGTGAGACACAAAACAACGGAGGTATTGCTCCAGAGACTGGTTGGCACGTTCAGCAGCCCCATTAGACTGGGGATGATAAGCGGAAGAAAATGAGAGAGAAATACCCATTTCTGAACAAAAGGCCCTCCAGAACCTGGAAATAAATTGGCTACCCCTATCGGATACAATAGATACGGGAATCCCATGTAATCGAAATACTTCTCTAGCGAAGATATGAGCCAGTTCCTTGGATGTGGGCAACTTGTGAAGAGACACGAAGTGAGCCATTTTGGAGAACCGATCCACTATCATCAGGATTACTGTGTTACATTTGAAGGGGGTAATTCAACAATAAAATCCATGGACAGGTTAGACCAAGGTCTCTCGGGAACGGGTAACGGATGCAACAGCCCACAAGGAACTCTACGGGAGGATTTCATACAGGCACAAGTAGTACAAGCACTTATATAGTCAGTGACATCCTTTCGTAAGGAATCCCACCAAAAATACTGAGAAACAGCTGACACCGTTTTGGAAATACCAGGATGTCCAGCGGTCTTAGTATCATGATATAATGACATAATATCCCGTCTCTCAGGAACATCAACGAACAGTTTATCATTAGGCCTCTCGCTAGGTGCCATGCTTTGTTTCGCTTGTATGGCCTGCAAGAGGGACGAGGAAATAGACAAAATAGTAGTAGCTATTATCCTGTCTGGGGGAATGACAGGAGTAACATCAATCTCCTGTTTGTCAGTAGTTTCGAACTGTCTGGACAGAGCGTCTGCTTTAGTGTTGCGATCACCTGGCCTATAGGTGATAATAAAATTGAAACGAGACAAAAATAGTGACCACCTAGCCTGCCTGGAAGACAATCTTTTGGCTTCGCTAAGATAGGATAGGTTCTTGTGATCCGTAAAAATGAGGATAGGATCCTTAGTTCCCTCTAACAAATGTCTCCACTCTTTAAGTGCTAAAATAATAGCAAGGAGTTCACGATTACCCACATCATAATTTTTCTCTGCTTTGGACATTTGTTTAGAAAAGAAGCCGCATGGATGCAATGGCTTCTCAGGCGACTCTCTTTGGGACAAGACAGCACCTACCCCAATATCCGAAGCATCAACTTCAAGAATATAGGGCAGTGAGGGGACAGGATGCTGTAAAATAGGTGCAGAGGCGAACGTAGTTTTAAGAAATTCAAAAGCCTGAAGTGCCTCGGTAGACCAAACACGAGTATTGCCATCCTTTTTAGTCATACGGGTAATAGGTGCTACAATGGACGAGAAACCTTTGATAAAACGTCTATAATAATTGGAGAACCCAAGAAAACGCTGAATAGCTTTCAGACCTTGCGGTAGAGGCCATTCTATTACAGCAGCAAGCTTCTGGGGATCCATACGAAAACCTTTAGCGGAAATCAAATACCCCAAGAACTGGACTTCGGTTTGGTCAAACAGACATTTTTCTAGCTTGCAATAAAGACCATTAGCAAGAAGGGTCTTCAAAACTGTCGTAACATGTCTGTGATGAGTGTGTATATCTGCAGAATATATTAAAATGTCGTCCAAGTATACGATAACAAATGTGTGAATAAAATCTCTCAATACATCATTAATAAATTCTTGGAATACTGCTGGGGCATTGCAAAGCCCAAATGGCATAACAGTGTATTCGTAATGACCGGATCTAGTGTTGAATGCAGTCTTCCATTCGTGATTTTCCTTTATACGTATCAAATTGTATGCATTCCTAAGGTCTAATTTAGTGAACACAGTGGCATGTTTCAGCCTGTCAAATAATTCTGTAATCAAAGGTATAGGGTATGCATTTTTGATAGTGATTTTGTTTAGACCTCTATAATCTATACACGGTCTTAAATCACCTTCTTTCTTCGATACAAAGAAGAACCCTGCTCCAGCTGGAGAAGAGGATCTCCTAATAAACCCTTTTTCTAATGATTCCTTGATGTACTCCTCCATGACACGGTTTTCTTGAACCGATAAGGGGTACACCCTGCCCTTTGGAGGTATAGTGCCAGGCAACAAGTCAATAGCGCAATCATAGGGTCTGTGAGGCGGTAATTTCTCAGCCTCCCTTTTATCGAAAACAGTCTTTAGAGATAAATACTGAGGGGGTATAACCATAGACAAAGGAGGACTGGTAGGTACCTCAATAGAATTCAAAGGTGTGACTTCCAACGTACAAGACTCGTGGCAGGCCTTACTCCATGATTTTATTTGCCCTGTCTCCCAGTCAAAAATGGGATTGTGAGCACGTAACCATGGATACCCTAATACTAACTGTGAAGAGGGAGAGGTGATAACCTGGAATCGAATGGTTTCGTAGTGTAAAACCCCTGTGTACATGTGTAGTGGTTCAGTCTCATGAGTAACAACTGGAGAACTTAATGGTCTACCATCTATGGCCTCAACGGCCAAGGGTATCTCCTTCTCTCTGATGGGAATGTTGTTTCTCCTTATAAAGCCAGAGTCTATAAAATTTTCAGCTGCCCCAGAGTCAACCAGAGCATATATGTTGTCAACTATACAAATCTCTCCCATATATAAAGAAACCGGGAGAAGCAAGCGGTTAGGAGGCAATTTAGGAGACTTAGATATCACACCCAAGGCCAGTCCCCTATAAGGTCTTAGGTGCGAGAGTTTTCCGGGAGTAAAGGACATTCCTTTACCATATGGTCTCTCCTACCACAGTATAGGCAGAGTCCCTCCCTTCTCCTATGTAATTTCTCAGTATCAGAGAGTTTGGCAACCCCTAATTGCATAGGTTCCTCCTCAGACACTTTAACACTCTCTGGTATATTAACTCTGGGGTTAATGGGTGTAACAAAACGTCTATTCCTGTTCTTGGTATAGAGCCTGTCACGAATTCTATTATCAATATCAATGAGGTAATCGATAAGGTCCTCTAAGGCAATAGGAAGCTCCTTAGCTGCTACCTCATCCAATATCGTATCTGACAAACCTTCCATAAAGGCAGTAGTTAACCCATTGTTGGTCCAATCTACCTGCGAAGCAAGAGTGCGAAACTGAATAGCATAATCAGCCACAGACCTAGAACCCTGTTTAATTCTCATTAATGCTCTTGCGGCATTCTTTGACCTTTTCATTGTGTCAAAAGTTCTACGAAAAGCCGTAAGAAAACTGTTGAAATCATGTACCATAGGCCCATTAGCTTCCCAAATAGGATTTGCCCACTCAAGTGCCTTATCGGTAAGTTGGTGCATAAAGAACCCAACCTTAGACCTCTCTGTGGGAAATGAACGTGGATACATTTCGAAGTGAAATTCAATCTGATTAATAAACCCTCTGCAAGTCTTAGAGTCCCCTCCATACCTAGGAGGAGGTGTTAAATGGGCCGAAGTATTAGGCAAAGTAGATACTTCAGGGAGAAGGGGCGTAGGAGGGTTAGGTGTAGTTGCTGGAACGGTTCTAGCTAGGAGCGTCTGGAGAGCCTGAGCTATTTGATCCATACGGTGATCCTGCTCTACAAATCTTGCCTCATGGGACGCCATCTGTTGAGCTAAATCTGCGGGGTCCATGGCCCTATCGTAATGTAATGAGAATATACCCCTACACGCAGGATCCAGCTAAACAGAGGCAAATACAGAGGAGAGATACGTCTACCGGACCTTAGAATGGCCGGACTCGACGTATATGAGAGGAAGACAGAGCCAGGAACAAACCGAGGTCAAGGGCACAGAGAGACAGCGTAAACTAGGACAAGCCGGGGTCTGGTACACGGAAAACAGCAAGCCGGCAAACAGTACAGATAAGGATAAAGCGAAAACGAAGTCAGAATACGAAGCCAAAGTCAATACGAGAAAACACAACTGAACACCACAAGCGCTAAAGGGAACTGAAACAGAAACCACGATAGGGCAAGGAACAAAGGGAAGAAGGTGAGTATAAATACCTAAACATCTAATTTGATTGGTCCCTGTCACATCCACGCCCCCAAAAGGTAAGTGTATGGGGAGTGTGGCATGACAGGGACCAATGGGATGCCTTTTCCAATTTAGGCACCCACTGTCCCTTTAAGAGCGCGCCCGAGACTCGCGGCGCGCTCTTAGTTTCAGGCGGGACACGTGACCGCCTCACGCGGTCACTGCCCGCCCTCCATCCGAAGTAGTTGGATGAGCCGCGCGCGGCTCGTGCAGCCGCAGGACCGCGCGCGGCTTGAAGAGAGGACCGCGACCGGCCCCCGGTTAAGGTAAGTAACGCTACAGTCATGAAGGGGAGGAGCATAGTCATTATCACATAAAGCCAGGGTGAATAGCGTTTTTACAACTGTGGTGTCAGGAATACATGTTTGTATTCCTGACACTATAGTGTTCCTTTAAGCAAATTAAAGGAACATTCTGGTCACCATAACAACTTCATCTAAATGAAAATGCTATGATGCCAGGAAGCCCCTGGGTGCTCTCTCTCCTTTAAGGGGTTAAACCGCTCTCAAATGGTTTAACCCCAAAGGCTTCCTCCAGCTCCAGGTCGCTCAGTGGTATTCGGCTTCTGAAACGGAGTGTCAGGAAGTGCAGATTGACATTGGCTAGAGTGGTCAGTTGACGCTCTAAGCCAATCACCACTTCCCAGTTCATACATTTTTTTTAACTTTTTTATGAATGGGGAGCTACTGATTGGCTTAGAGTGCCAGCTGACCGCTTTAGCCAATCAGCTACACCCCTCCCCAGCGGCCCTCTGTGCTTCCTGACACTCAGTAAATAAAAGTGAACACATTAACACTGATAATTTTTTTTTTTATCTGGGGAGATGAGAAGGTCCAAAGTTTCCCTACCAGGCCCAGGTACCAAAGCCTTATGATATAGTGTCCAGAATAAAGTGGAGGGTTCACTTCACTTGTCCTTCCTGCTCCAATCTCCTTTTCTTCTCCTTCATTTGACACAGTCTTCTTTTTCTTCTTACACTGTCTTCTCTCCTCCTTGGCTCCTTTACCTTTCTGTTACTTTCTGCTTATTTTGCTCCCCCTTCTGCTCCTTTCACTTTCTGATCCCTTTCCGCTCCTTCTCCTACTTTACCTTTGTGCTCCTTCTGATTCTTTCTGCTCCTTTACCTTTGTGCTCCTTCTGTCCCTTTCTGCTTTTTGCACACCCTTCCTTCTCCTTGCAGGCCCTTCCTGCTCCTTGCTGCCCCTTGCAGACCCTTCCTCCTCCTTGCAGACCCTTCCTGCTAATTTCTGCTCCTTCTCCTAATTTACATTTGTGCTACTTCTGCTCCTTCCAGCTCATTGTTGACCCTTTCTGCTCCTTGATCTTCCTTCCTGCTCATTTCTGTTCCTTCTCCTACTTCACCTTTGTACTCCTTCTGTCCCTTCCTGCTCCTTGCTGCCCTTTCCAGCTCCTTACTGCCCTTTCCAGCTCCTTGCTGACCCTTTCTACTCTTTCTACTTTACCTTTGTGCTGCTTTACCTTCCAGCTTCTTGCTGACCCTTCCTTCTCCTTGCTGACCCATCCTGCTTCTTGCTGACCCTTCATGCTCCTTGCTGCCCCTTCCTGCTCATTTCTGTACCTTTGTGCTCCTTCTCCTACTTTACCTTTTGTGCTACTTGCTGTCCCTTCAAGCTCCTTCCTGCCCCTTTCTGCTCCTTGATGACCCTTCCTGCTCATTTCTGTTCCTTCTCCTTTCTGCTCCTTCTCTTACTTTACCTTCCTGGTCCTTGCTGACCCTTCCTGTAGCCTATCTCTGCCCCCCATGTGCCTCACTTACCTGATCTGTAGGCTATCTCTGCCTGCCTTCCCCCCCAATGCCTCACTTCCCTGATCTGTAGGCTATCTCTCACCCCCCCCATGCATCACTTACCTGATCTGTAGGCTATCTCTCACCCCCCACCATGCCTCGCTTACCTGATCTGTATGCTATCTCTGCTCCCCCACCATGCCTCACTTCCCTTATCTGTAGGCTATCTGTGACCCCCTTATGCCTCACTTACCTGATCTGTAGGCTGTCTCTGCTGGCTGTATGTGTTGCTCCCCTGCGGATTCAGTCAGAGAGAAGCAGTGATAAGATGCAGCTTCCTATCCCTGTCTCTCTCCATACACACCGCCAACTACTGGCCGGCACCGGTATTGCACTGTATTTTCAATCACAAGAAAATTAGCAGAACAAGCCCCTCCCCTCTTCCCCCCTGTGGACGCCCATGGAATGAATACTAAAAGCTAGTAGGAACTGGGAATTGTCAAGGCAAAGACAATCCACGGTAAAAACCTGAACACCCCCTCCTGTAATTTTATGCATTCACCAAAAAGCATTTTATTTTTTAATATTTCTTTAGCTTATTGAATGCATCTATTAAAAAAATAAATGTTTATGGTCATGGTCATTTCAATAGTTCTACCGAGATTGCAACTGCCACGAATTGGTAAGAAAAAGAGATCACCTTGCTGGGAACATTTAAATTTTTTTAGAAAAGAGATATAATCAGAAGTATATTGTTTAAATGCATTAATGTTTAAGCAGAGGTGTTCCTAGGCAGTATGATACTAAGGACAGGATTGTCATTTCTTTGTGCCTTTTCCCCCAGATCCCCATTTTGTCTTTCAGCTTCCTCCCTACCCCTCATGTGTCTCTCCAGCTCCCTTGCCTAATCTTAATTGTACCTTCAACAACACTCCCATACTTTATCTATCTGTTCATCAACCTTCCTACCCCTTTTTTGTCTCTTCAGCCCTCCTCCTTATTCGATATGTTTTTCTGCTACCCTTCCTTCACTCTTATGTTCTCTCCAGCCAAACCCCTCCACCACAAAAAACAACCCTGTTTATCCCTCTTATATGTCTTTCAAGCCATCACTCCATACCCTCTGAAATGTCTCTCGAGCCTCCCTACCACGTACGTGTCTTTTCAACAACTGTCCTTATACCTTATGTGTCACACCTGCCTCCATCCTACCTCCTATTGTAGCATAGCTGAGTAGAACTCTGGCCATGGACATCTGCAGCATAGGGCAAATGAAAGCAAGTGCCCTTGTGGACTTTGCCAGTGGGCTAATGCATCATGGGTAAAATCTGTTCAACCCTATGGGTTCGCAGGTTCAAATCCCGGCAGGGTTGACTCAGCCCTTCATCCTTCCGTTAGATAAAATGAGTACCATTCAGTTGGGTAATAGTAACTTCCCCTGGATTTTGGGCAAAAGTAACATCTCCAGGATGTACTTGGAAACCAGAGCAATCTGAATGTACCATTCCTGGTTAAATATTTTGTTATTATTATTATTATTTAAATAGGGTCTAAGAGTGATAGTGCCACCACTGGAAAATTCTTTGTGGACAGTTCTGACTGTGGCTGAGGATCTGCATATTTCTCTGCCCACCCTATCTTTGGTGCAGATTGCAGTGAATGACCAGACAGGTGGAGATATAAATGAGCATCATATCCTTATCCCCTATCATCATTGCATGGAGCCCCAATAACAATCCAAGTAGAAAAACATGCTAATCTCTACCGTGATCCTGCCCAGCCAAGTACAAAGAATGCTAGTATGGGAGGGGGAGGGGGGGGAGTGTTGTATATATCGTCTTCCAACTGTCACCCACGGTGGATGAATCCCCTCTTTGTACACCACTGTGTATTACCTGAATGATGAATAAAGAAGGCTAGTAAATCCACTATGGAGTATTCCTTCTCTGATTCTTAAAGATTCTAAACCAGAAATTGTGGGGAATTGACAACATAACAACAAATCAATTAGCCAAAATAGCCAAGCTGGAAAATAACTGAATTTGAGATTTCTTTTTCCTAAAAATGTTGGCCTAACAGTTTCCTCTTCCTTTTCAATCCTCTGCAATTTAGTGAATAAACCCATCTATGTCCTGGACTTTCTAGTTTCATTAAACCTTGCTTCAAACTGCAATTTCCTTAGAATCCAAAATATCTATGTGTTTGTTTGCCCATTTCCATTAAATAAAACAAATCTTTAATTTTTCTTACTTAAAACAGCATCTAGTAATTAGCCGCTTGGTGTAAAAACAATAAAAGTGTAATTGTTTTTGCATAGGTAACCAGAGACTTATAGACAGATTAATTTATGCTAATATTCTTATGTCACTGTAATTAGATTTCCAACAGTTCCGAATGCAATGACACATTGCTTCTCTTATAAACACAGGCATAACATGCACAGCCATTACAGGAGGGAGTGTTGTGGCCCCAGTGACCCAATACTAAAATAGAAAGCATGCAGGATGAAACACATGTAGGGGGGCTGTGATGTGTACATCAAATGTATACAGAATGCTAAAGTACAGACATACAGTCAGGATCATTATTTTACCTTATCACCTAGAATTATAGCATTTTTTATTCGTTATTCTATGTATACATGTATAACATTTGCAGTATCTGGATAGATTAATGTAGGAGGGAGGGTGGAGTGGGTAACGAGGGGATGCATGTGTCTATGTAAAGGAGAATTGTAATAACCCTTTCACTGTCTAATAGACACCAGATTCAGCACCGTACGCTCATAATGCACTTATAGACCGACAAGTAGTTTGTCTTTGCTGGTAACTCCGCTCCAAAAAACAGTCAACAAACAGAGAACTGATCATAAAAAAGATGCAAATATACACATATTTACAAGTATTAATATACATCAGTGACACTATATTATTTATTAACCACCAAACTATTTAGCAGGTCTGCACTGCACATATGGATGTGCAATACAAACAGGTATTTGGTGACTAAAACAAATTTAGAGAGGATTTAGACATACAGGATAAAGTTGACATCAGCTCTGATCTACAGATTTCGCATTCACCTACAGTGGTAGAACCCGATGAAGTAAAGCTGAACATATTTGATTGATGTGCAGAAAAACCTAGACAGTGATGCTGCAGCTAAAACATTTATAAGCACAAAATGGTACCCAGACGCTGATGCAGACACAGCTAGCCAGACATACACACAGAACAAGAATAAACCTCAAACACTTACACACACAGATATGTTTGAACGTATACATACATATATACACAAACCATGTAATTTGTTTATATATGATTAATAAAGACAATAAAAACAGTGCATATTTATAAATACAAACTAGGATATACCTCTACATTTGAGTTTGTTAAAGGTGACAAATCAACGGGATATATAAAAAATAACTGAAGAAATTTTTACCCTCAAAAAAGGGAAAAAATAATGACTCCAAAAGCGATAGTCATATTGTTCTCGTCATTAGTGTCTTTTTCTGACACACAATACAAATCTGCAGAGAACTGTTTTGATTGCAAATGCAATTGATACAGACAGTAGAGAACTGAACACACAGCAAAATGCAAAGACATCAAAGTTTGTGGTCTACATCTCCGGTAACGCTAGGTCAGACACTAAGCTGTCCGAGCATCATGAGACTTGTAGTTGATAAATGTCTGAGGTGCTAAAGTCAGCCCTAAATGTGACATTTTGTGCGTTCAAATCTTGACCACATCACTAGACCTTACCACTGCAGATTTGTCAACACAAGAAAGAATTAATCCAGTTACAAATTGTATTTTTTTCAGTCAATTTGTAATCTTTTTTTTACTAAATAAAATAATTTTTAATATACATTTTGACTTTTATCTCATGTTTATCACAACAAACTATACAGGACAGGACCTGCATTTTCGAAAACACTTTCTAGCAGGCTATACTCAGTTTGCTAGGCAAATGTTAAAGTGGCCAAATGTTAAAGTGACACTGATAAACTTCAGCAGTTGTATTATTACCGTAGACCCTACATACTGAAGTAAGCTGACACCCAATCTGTATAAACAAACAAAGCCTTAATAACCTTGGAATTAGGAAACTCTCACATGGTTACTTACTAAGTTGAGAATTCAAAGTGAATTTTCAGATTTATGGCCATATTAGTTAAACTAGAAGCATCGCTGACTGACTTCAGTTTTTCCAGTTTAGCTATTTTGGTCTTAGATTTGAAAGCAAGTTTGAATTCTCACTTTAGAGAACAGCCATGTCTGTCCCTAAAAGACCCCTGTTTAACTCTTGGCAAGTTTTGGTGCTCAGTATTTGAGCAAATCATTGCAGAAGCACAATTTTAAATACATGACAGACCTAGCATCATTGGGTATATATATTATTATTATTATATAGTGCCATCAGATTCCGTAGCGCACCGACATGTAATTGTAACCAGACAACTGGACGTACAGGAACAGAGGGGGTGGAGGGCCCTGCTCAATGAGCTTACATTCTAGAGATATATATTTCATTTAATACATATATCTTTTAAGATAGCTAGCATATATGTTCTTCATAATTACTGTTCTGTTTCTAATTTTAGAACCTTACCTTTACCGCGCGAGATACTCAGGAGTGCTTTATCCATATTCCAAACAGCCTGTTATCAGTTCAGTTTTTAAATCTGTACAAATTCCAAGATATTGCTCTCTCCTCCCAGTCCTCTCTCCTACTCCTTCAAACAGTTTTTTTTTCCCCAACGATAGATCCTCAAAAAAAGGAGGATCCAGAGGACAGCTGTTCACATGGAAATGTGTTTCTTGCCTGAACTCACAAAGATATATAGATATATATAGAAAAAGAAACAGACGGGCAGAGGTAGAGGAATGAAAAGAGAAAATGATCGATACATACAACAAAAAAGGAAAATAAGATCACAATATAAAGAGGCGTTAGAACGAAGATGAGGTAGACAGGACGTTGATACAAGTTGATACAGATATGACTGATAACTTTACATGTAAAAATAGTTTTTTTGACACATGGCCAGATATATGCACGAGTATGGATAGAGTCAGTCGGACAGACAGTTATATTTTAGGATTATGGTTGCTGTTAGTAACCCGGCCTTGCCATATCCCCTATAGGAAGTGTCCTGTTATCTCTGTCCATAGTCCTTCAGCACAGTGCCTGTAATCCTATTTGTTCTAGAACTGTCTAGATTTAGGTTATGACCGGGTCATTCTGAACCACAGACATCAGCAGACATGAGATGGACATAAAAAGGCTCTTCTTTGTGAATATTTGTATCTTCTGTGTATTAGCTCTCCTTTCGTTAGGGCTGCAGGATTAATTCAGGCTCACACAGCGAAAACGGGGGAGGAGAGGAAGGCAGCAGGAACTTTGTGTTTTATTAAGCGTCTCTCCCAAACTATTGTTTCCCCCCTCCCTATGTTTCCTTCCTTCACATCACGTAGTGTTTTCCTTCATTGTGATACTGTTCGAGCAAATGTTGCATTTCTATCTGATGAAGGGTGACCTCCTTCCTACAGTGTATCAGGACAAGTGAGAACATTCTTAGTGGTTTATTCTCAAAGATTTTGGTTTTTAATACAACTTTCAATACAATTTTAGAAGAAAATCGACTGAAAGAAATAATTTAAGATTACAGTCATATGAAGCATATCTACATTGTTATATACTAGATGACTATAGAAACAATAATATGTTTTCAATTGACTTGATAATAAGGAGGGGTCACTGTGAACCAACCCCGGGAGCCCTGTTGATGCTGATATCATATAAAGTAATACTTCTTAACACCCAGTTTGACAAGAAGTAGTCAACTAACTTATTAAGAGGGGAAAAAAGCAAATAAAACTAGGACTCTGGTTAAATTCCAAACATTATAGTGTCTCTATCCCTGGGTATAGTTTTACTCACCTTTTTTTGAGCTTACCTCTCTGCCTCCCATGACATCACGTAGGTGGCGTGGCCATACTTTACTCGGTCAGTGCAGCGGAAGCGCCTCTAGTGGCTGTGATACTCATAGCCACTAGAGGTGCACTTAGCCCTGCAATGTAAACATTGCAGTGTTAAAAGGATAGCGACACAACACCCAGACCACTTCATTGAAATGAAGAGGTCTGGGTAAAGATGGTGTCCCTTTAAGGCGAACCGGTGCACATTTGCTCACCATTCCCTTCAACATGAGCACTAGTGTAAATTGGGTAAAGTATCCTGCACTGAGGTTCCCATGACTAACATTAACTAGAAATGGCCCAACTAAATGCTTGCTATCATACTCCATTACCGAATGTACAAGGCAGTGGCGGAACTGAAGAGGTCACAGCTGCAACCGTGCATGTCACTCCAGGGGGCCCGGCAACTGGGGTGCCTGCCGGCTAAGTTACGCGGCCCCAGCCTGCGCTTTAGAACCGCCGGGACTGCATTGAAGAGGCCCATCTGGTGGCCCTTGCTGTTTAATGTTCCAGTGTTCTCCTGTTGATTCCTGACCTTGGCTTGTTATTTCGTGTATCCTGACTTCTGGCATCCTCTGACCTCAGCTCTCTATTGGTTTATCCTGATTTCTGGCACCCACTGACCTTTGGCTTACCCACGACGATTCTCCTGTTTATGTCCGTATCTGTACTGCGACTTGGAGCATCATCCTGCACAGACTCACAGGCCAGGTGAGTTCTTCTCTGACCACTGTGGCTTGTGTTTAATTGCAAGGGTCAGCATATATCTGCGCTACAGACTCCCAACCAAGGTAAGCCGTTACAGCCTAATTCACACACGCAGCACTTACATTATTAGTCCTTCACATAAGAAAGCACTATGGTTTTTTTCAAGATTCTGGACATCCTCATGCAAAGCGTGAGGATATCCAGTGTCATTTCACAGAGTTAAACTCCATCTAAATGCAGAAGCACTACTTTCAAGGGCTATCTCTAAAGCTGCAATGTTTTAGATCGCAGGCTTAGGGGACAGGGATACTGCAACCAGACCACTTCATTGAGATAAAGTGGTCTGGGTGCCTTTAGTGTTCCTTTAATTGCATTCTTGGTGTATGTTTCCTGTTGACTTGTCAATGGTTTAGGACAGGGCTGGGAGAAGATGGTGTGTGTGTGTGTATAGGGAAGCAGCTTGGGATTTTGTGTACATTTGGAGGGAGGTTGCTTGTGGTGTTGTGTGTGCAGCATAGACTACATGTGGTGTTATGTATGCCTACGTGTGGGGAGGATGTTTCTGATATTTTGTGTGTATTCAGTGGCTGCATGTGTGGATTCTACTTGTTGGTTGGGTGTGCGGCTTTGAATGGGCGAGGCTGCTGGAGGAGTTGTGCATGGGGCTGTTTGCAGTGTAGTGTGTGGAGAGACATGTTAGTGGTGGTGCCGTGTGTGTGGGCAATAGAGACATATATATTTTAAAATAAATAATTTAAAGAAAATTAAAGGTTATTCCTCCCTCCCTGAGGGACAAATAAACAGTATACGTATTTGTTATACATTTGATCATGTACAGTACTGGGAGAAGAAACATTTGACAACATATAAAAAAAATCCAGAGACGGGTTTCAGAAGCTCAGGTAAGCAGGTTACTGGAGCGTTATACCCACCTACAAATGTTTTCCACAGCTCTACTCACGCTGCACCAACCAAAGACACCCAAATACGATACATTATGCAACTGTATGTAAGTACCAAGTATGTACGCATCTTTCACTTTGTTTGCCTTTTGACTTTTTTAAGTTTTACAGTTGCATTTCAAAATGTACTGAACACATATGAATGGTAGTCCTGTGAACGTATGTGAGTATGTGTATGGATATAGTGTGTGTAACTACATACAGACATGCATTCTTGCAAACACCTAAATAAAATTGTACCTTAGGAAAAAGCTCCATTTTCCATTACTCATTTTCCCCTAATCTTCTAGGCAGTATCTATATTGTACATTGCTAAATTAACCACACATCATGCAAAGATCAAAATGAAGTCATTCAAATAGCACTCAATATCCACCTATCGATCAAGCAAAATACTAATATGCATGTTCACACAAATACCTGCAACCTTTAGACACACAAACTCCTCCTTACAAAAAACATCCCCCCTCATGCACATACATGATAAAAGAAATCAAAAAAATTAGATGTTCATCTAATTGTACTTCAGGCAGAACTCAGTGGCACCTTTTTCATGAACGGTCAGGGCTGTTTCATAAAAAAAAAAAAAATAAATAACACAGATTTGAGAGGCATTTCAACAGGTGTCTGGATATGAAGACCCAAGAGGCGGAACTTTGGATAGGGTAGATGGACCTAGAGGCGGAGCTTTACATAATGTGGCTGACTACAGAGACCCTGGTGGCGGGGCTTTAGATAGAGTGGTAAAATGTGCCTGCAAAAAAGTAGCATGCATTATATTAGGCTTCCACACAAACATAATGGACACAAGTATTGGGACACACCTCTGAATTATTGTATTCAGGTGTTTCAATCAGACCCATTGCCACAGGTGTATAAAACCAAACACCTAGCCATGCCGTCTGCATTTACAAAATTTTTTTTTTTTTTTAAATGGGTCGTTCTGAAGAGCTCAGTGAATTCATGCGTGGTACTGTGACATAATGCCACTAGTGTAATAAGTGACTTCATGAAATTTCACCCTTGAAAGATATTCCACGGTATTATGTAAGTGGTAACATTGAAAAGTGGAAGCCAGCGTTTAGGAACAGCAGCAACTCTGCCACAAAGCAGAAGACCACGTAATGTCACAGAGCGTGGTCACCGAGTGTTGAGGTGCATGGTGTGTAAACGTCAGAATCACTTGGCTGATTCCATAGCTGAAGAGTTCCAAACTTCCACTGGTATTAATATCAGTACACAAACTGTGCTGCAGGAGCTTCATAGAATGGGTTTCCATGGCCGAGCAGCTGCATGCAAGCCTCACGTCACCAAGTACAATGCCAAGCATTGGACAGAGTGGTGCAAAGCACACTGCCACTGGACTCTGGAGCAGTAGAACCATATTCTGTAGAGTGATGAATCACTCTTCTCTGTTTGACAATCTGATGGGCTGGTCTGGGTTTCGCAAATGCCAGGAGAAAGTTACCTGTCTGACTGCATTGTGCCGACTGTAAAGTTTGGTTGAGGAGGGATAATGGTAAAGAGCTGTTCTTCAGGGTTTGGGCTAGGCCCCTTTCTTCCAGTGAAGGAAAAATCGTAATGTGTCAGCATACTAATACATTTTGGACAATGCTATGCTTCCAACTTGCACAGTGCATAAAGCAAGGTCCATAAAGACATGATTGGAAGAGTTTGGTGTGGAAGAACTTGACTGGCCCGCACAGAGCCCTGACCTCAACCCCACTGAACACCTTTAGGATGGCCCTTAACCCTTTGAAAACATCAATTACTTATTACAAAATGTATTTGGTTAATTGATTCTGAGGTTTACTGCCCAACATATCATTATGCCAATAATGATATTATATATTTGTATGCCTACAGTTTCCCCTTACATGTTGTCATCATTTACAACAGGGGTGCGCAGAAGGTAGATCCCCAGATGTTTTAAAATGACAGCTTTCACGATTCTTTGTCATTCAAAAGGCATTCTAAAAGCATGGAAAGCATCATGGGAGTTGTAGTTTTACAACATCTAGAGATATACCTTTGGGCACCCCTGATTTACAACTTCAGCCTCCTATCCCTGTGTGATAATCGGTTAGTGGGCAGATGGAAAGTGATCCATTCCACTTCCTGTCCAGCCTTACACACAGACACTGAAAGAGGTAGGATACCACTGGAAGAGTTTTAAACCCACAATAACTGTTGCTGCAGCTCTGCTTGGAAACATAGCAGACTGACTGGACTGCAGAGGAGACTAGGCAAGGCTCCTAATAATTATCTCTCTCCACTAGCCCACTTAAGCTCCAAAAAGGCACATTACAAGTGCTGAAAACAGGCACCCCAAACAGAACCTGCCATCCCTGGTAACCATTATAGCCTGTTGCAGTTTTTATGGTGCCAGGAGTGCCTTGGTGCCCTCCGAGGGTAAGTAGTCAAACCATTTAAGAATGGATTAGTGACTTACCTGGGGTCCACCATACTGCAGCTTCTACCTATAATTCAGCCGGTATGCTCTACTCAAACTAAACCCAGCAGTGCAAGGAAGGTACTCAGTGGATGCTCTCAGTTGATAAGCCATGCCTGCAAAGCTGGTTTTAAGTCAATAGAGCTAAAAAGAAAGCTCCTTTTAGGAGCTTAACACTGCAGGGAAAGTGGTGTCAGTCCCCCTGTAGACCTCATTCTCAATAGGTTTCATTATTTACCATGGGAGGGCAGAAGGGCACTCCTGGCACCCTAACCACTACTGTGGACTTTCATAATGCTGGACAGTCAATTAGAATAGTTTATGAATGCCATTGGAAGCCAAAAAACATCACTGTCAAGCAAAATGTTTGCTGGCAAAGTTTCATGGTTCCCACAATTAATCAACATTTATCTAAAAGGCATACTTCAGACCAGTGTTTCCCAATTGGTGTTCCAGAGAACACAAATGTGGTTCCGCCAAAATGGCCGCAGCCCGCAGGCAGCGATGGAGAAGTGGGCAGTGATCTCCCTGCTCAGCTCTCTCGCGCGCACATTAGTGATGCCGGAGCCGGAATTAAATGTCACTCTGGCATCACTAAGAGGTGCGGGAGGGAGCTGAGCAGGGAGATCACTGCTCCCTTGCCACCCGCACACCAGCCGCTCAGGGACCGCATGCCAGCTCAGCAGCCCCACTTAACCGCACACCAGCTCAGCAGCCCTGCTCAGCAGCCCCAC
Source organism: Pelobates cultripes (assembly GCA_933207985.1). Taxonomy (NCBI): domain Eukaryota; kingdom Metazoa; phylum Chordata; class Amphibia; order Anura; family Pelobatidae; genus Pelobates; species Pelobates cultripes. The sequence goes on from OW240920.1 coordinate 90,206,930, forward strand.
TTAACCCAGGGACCGCACACCGGCTGCTCAGCAGCTCCACTGGACCCCGGGGACCAAACGCTCAGGCTAGCAGCCCCATTGGACCACAGGGACATAGAGACTCCATGCCAGCACTCCCAAAGGTAGGGAGGCTGGGTGGAGTGAAATTTAAAAAAATAATAAATTGTATGTGTGTCTGTTTGTATGTGTTTGTGTGTCTGTCAAAGAATATATGTGTGCTTGTCAGTGAGAGTGTATGTGTGTTTGTCAGTGAGAGTGTATGTGTGTCTGTCAAAGAGTATGTGTGTCCATGTGTGTATCTCTGTGTGTGTGTATGTGTGTATGTATGTGCCCGTGTATACTAGTGTGTTTGTATGTGCCTGCGTGTATCTGAGTGTGTCGGTGTGTGTATATGGCACTGTGTGTATGTGTCAGTGTGTGTATCTGTGAGTGCAAGTGTGTGTATTTGTGAGTCAAGATGTGTGTATGTGTCACTGTGTGCATCTAAATGTGTGTCAGTATCTGTTTGCCACTATGTGCCAGTGTGTATCTGTGTGTCAGATACATATATATATATATACACACACACACACACACACACACAAACAAACTGTGTGTGTATCTGTGTGCTGCTATGTGTCAGTGTGTTTGTGTGTGTGTGTGTGAGTAACTGTGTGTCAGATACATACACATACACACAGATACACACACCTTGACATACAGACACACACCGAAACAAACTGTACTTTTATTTCTTGTTTTAGTGTAACGTAATCTGGGTTTACTCTGCTTACTGAATAGCAATATCTCCATACATTTCTGTGGATGAATTACTATTCAGTGAGTAGGGTAAACCTATGCTCTGCTAAGAGAACCCAGCCCAAAATGATTGGTTTCAAGTTGATGTGGGATTTTCTTCTGGTGGCAGTTTTTTGGGTGGCATCAAATAGTGCCAGGGTTCTATTTACTTCTTTCTTACAACATACTCTAGGGGTTACATTTATTGAATAGTGTGTTATTCACATATAAAGCTGCTGTAACACATCACTTTGCAACATTTCGGCTCATTAGCAGTAACTTGTTAATTTAATTCCTCATTTGTGTGCAGGTGAAATTCCATTTTAAATTCTAATTATATCGAGAAGATAAAAGCAAGTACTTGCCTTTCTCCTGCCAATGTGTGTACAGCATTATACTTATATAGGTGTCCCAAACATGTGTTGGGAATATATAGGGTTACAGTATAGCTTATAATGAGCTTAGTATCCCTGCTAACAAAACTTTAAAAAAGTCCCATATTGCAGCAGTGTTAGACTTTTCCATTTGAGACGTTAAATAATGTGGACACTTTACCTAAGGTACTACCAAACCAGATGGGCGAACCTCTCTCCAATCCATGTACAAAGAGAACGTATGTGCACATAAAGGTTGGTCCTCAGCAGACTTTACAGTGGATCAGACTTGTGACGGTAGTCACCATCACCATGAGCACAAGGCGGACACTTTATGTAGGTATATGGATTATTCTTATGTTCTAGTCACATTGTGTATAATGTAATGTAATTGTTTATGGTTAAATATTTTCCTGTCCTGCTGATACTTTTGGCAAGCTAGGTGGATTTGGCTGTGGAGCCTGTACAGCACAATCTGTTGGTTGTGAAGATCTTGAAACAGCTATATGCACTATCTGAATAGCAAGGCTCATTAATTTAAATATTCAGGTAGATTTGCATATTATGATTTCTGCAGGCAGGGGAGATGCTACTTGTTAGTTATTGTCTTCTCCACTCCTTCATAAATACCTTATTGTGCTATTATGAGTTCCTGTATGTTTTTATATATGATTTGGTTATTTGCATTAGATTGACTTTGCCACTATAAGTTTAATGTAATGCGTTTATGGGCTAGTCCTGAGTGAAAATAAAGTATTGTGTGTTAGTTCCACTGGGAACCGATATATCCTGGTTGGCTTATTCAGGGATCCCAATAACAGAGTCTTTGGACCTGTTGGCTGCATGGGCGTAGGAACCGGGGGGGATGAGAGGGAACGCATCCCCCACAGCAAGTCATGCGGGGGGGACAGGTTATGGGGAAATCCCCCCCAGCTTTGCCGGCCCCCCCATGCTGCAGCCGGTCGAGCGCTCTGTAGAGTGGCGGCTGCAGCTTTGCCCGGGCGGTGAGTCCATGAGGGCGGACCGCACCGCCCGGGCGCAGCCTGAGGAGAGGGGTTGACAGGAGGGAAGCGCTCAGCACTCCCTCCTGTCACTCCCTCACTGTAGTGTGGCCGAGCCCTCTATTGGTCCGCGGGTACAGGAAACAAAAGCTCCCTGTACCCGCGGACCATGATACAGGGCTCCGCCACGCTACAGCAAAGGTAGGGGAGGAGGGGAGGGGGGAGGAATTGACAGGGAGGGAGGGGGAGAAAGAGAGTGACAAGGGAGGGAGGGAGGGGGAGAAAGAGAGTGACAAGGGAGGGAGGGAGGGGGAGAAAGAGAGTGACAAGGGAGGGAGGGAGGTTTAGAGAAAGGAGGAACTAGGGGGCCTACATATGGATGGGGAGGGGTAGGTAGAAAAATAATTGGAAAGGGTTAGGGGGGCTACTAATAAGGATAGGGGGAGAGGGGTAGGTAGAAAAATAATTGGAAGGGTTTAGGGGGGCTACTAATATGGATGGGAGGAGGGGGGAGGTAGAAAAATTATTGGAAGGAGTTAGGGGAGTACTAATATGAATGGAAGGGGTAGGGTGGGTTCTAATATGCATGGAAGGGGTTAGGGGGTACTAATATGCATGGAAGGGGTAGGGGGGTTAATATGGGTGGAAGGGGTAGGTGGGGTTCTTTCGTGCATGGAAGGGGTAGGGGTGGTTCTAATATTCATGGAAGGGGTAGGTGGGGTTCTAATATAAATGGAAGGGGTAGAGACGGGTAGTAAAATGTATGGAACGCATTTCTGACAGTGTCACTGAATGGCAGTTAGGAAATGTGGTCACCCTAAGTCAGGGGCAGTATTACACAATCTGTATATGTATAAGAAAATATAAAAAGTAATCTGCAAAGTACAAAATGTTTGTGTCATATGTCGTGCTAAAAATTAAGCTAGGAATGTGCATATTTTTTTAAAATAATTTTTAGAATAATTATACAGGCATTTTATTTCTTACATGTGTGATGATTCTTTTTTCCTCTCTATATTCAATGGACACTATAGTCACCAGAACCACTACAGCTAAACATAGTAGTTCTGGTGTCTATAGTATGTCTTTGCAGGCTTTTTAATGTAAGCACTGCCATTTCGTAAAAAGGCAGTATTTACATTACTGATGAGGAATACCTCTAGTGGACACTCAGATGGCCACTAGAGGTGCTTCCTAGTCGAGACATGAATGCCGCCCTATGAAGTATCTGTGCATGTGCGGCAAAGCTGCGCATGCGCACCAGAGAGCAATGACGCTTCTGAATAGAAGCGTTTTATTGCTCCCTGCTCGCACCCTCCTATTAAGTCATTTTGACGAAATAGGGGGCGCGGCATCAGGAGGATCCCGGCGCTGTATCCAGGTAAGTAAAATCCCTTCCCTGTAGTGACCCTTTAAAGTTATTATTTAATCATTTATATAGCGACTGCAAATTCCGCAGTGCTATACAATGGGATAAACAACTCCTAGTTTACGGAATAAGAATATACCCAGCGAGTAAAAATGCTATCCCCCCCAGATTTTTTGGGGTTCCTACGCCTATGGTTGGCTGACTGCTTTGGTCCTTGATTTCCAGGACACATTAAAAAGAGCTAGATCTATGTTTTTTACTGTGATGTATGCAGGTCTCAGTTCTAGTAAAACCACCAGGAACAAATGTGAATGTTGGTGCCAAAGAGATACTAGTAGATATATCTCCCTCCTGGCACCACCATACAAGCAGAATTTTTACCTTCAATGGGTTTGGAAAAAATGAAACCAGATGTGACAATGCTGTTTTACATGTGAGAGAGAGCATCATAGAATTATACTGTGTGTGCTCAGTTATGTACTAACAGTGCTGTTTGAAATATTAGAATTTAGGTATACACTACCAATATTAGTTGACTGACATAAATTCAAAATAATGTTGTATTGCAGCATCTTTCAATACCTTTTTTTTATTAGAATAACTGATTTTTGAAACAACAAACTCTGGGGACATTTCCTTTTATTAAATTCAAATAGTATTGTTTTTTTAAATCTTTCTGTACTCTACTATTCAATATCGCTTTATTAAACCTTTTGTGCAGGTCAACTCTGAATAACCTATATTGGGAAAAAGTATTAGTTTATTTTGTTTTATTACACTTAGTGAAATGTATGCCAAAATCTCTGTAACAGTGACAGAGTTGATGTACCTGTTGATTAAGATTCTGGGAATCAGCATTATGTCTTTGTAACGGCTTTTAATCTTGAATCAATATGTAACGTTCATAATAAATACATATATTCTTTATAAAAAGTACAATAGTAATCTGACTTTCGTCAGCTCTGGCTGGGTATATCTGTACATACTAACTATGATTTTATAGCTGAGATCTATCTTGGTATCACACTGACATTATAACATGACATCCAACCTGTCACCCCTGTGTTAGTGAGCTATGACTCCATGTCTGGACTAACATTAGAAGGTATGGGATCAGGCCAGACTGGCTTTAGTGGGGGATGAAATTGCATAATTGGTGAAGCCAATGGGATTTTCCTCAATGCCAGCCAGACTCACAAGACCATGCAGAGAGCACCGGTGAAACTCAAACAATATGGTAAGTGCCTGCTGCACAGTACTGGAGAAGAGATGACAATGGGAAAAAACAGTTGAAGTATTGCACTGGGAAGGAAGGGGAAAAGCTGACACTGGGAACAGCAAGAGTAAAGACAATAAGATTAAGTGAAATGAGAGCAGGGGTGGATAAAGAACCCAATCTCGTGATGGGGATTGAAAGATTGTTTATTTCAGTTCAATGTACATATATATGCAAAGACAAGTTCAAGGACAATCAATCTCATTAACGCACAAACAATCTCAACGACACAAACACACAAGCTCACTGATACACACATATAAGCTCACTGACACATACACATGCTCGCTGACTTAAAAGCTCAGTGACAAAAATGCAAACTCGCTGACATACACAAACATGCTAACTCACAATGTTACTGATAGACAAGCTCATAGACACACACCGACAATCTCTGCTCAGTGCCAGAAAATCTCATAGACACATGCAAGCTCACTGATATACAGACAAGCTCATTGTCAGAAAATCTCACTGACACACATAGACACATTCAATGACACAGACAGACAGGCTGATTGACAAATACACAAACCCACTGACACGCACACAAGCCCAATAACAACATACACATAACTCCGCACCTGAGGAGACAGCTCCATATACCTAGAAGCTGTTTCTCTGTCTCTTTCTGTCAGCCCTTGCATAGCACTGGCAGCTGGTCGGTGCTTGTGGGTGGCACTAGGGTGCCAAGTTTGCCTCCTACTGTGTGAACTTGGCCTCATTAGTACTGGGAGGGGTTCCCTGCACACAACGCAAAATATTACTGCTAAACAGGGGAGATTATGAGGGTCCAGGGAAATTTTGCTTGCAAAAAAGTTTCATATACAGGTACACATATCCAAACTGTTAAACTGTTATTGAAAAGATTTGCAATCAGTTGGCATAAAGCATAAATGTTCACTGTCAGAATTATTGCAATGTGTACAGTGCAGAAAGTTAAGTACACTTCAATTCTGCACTAACAATTATTAAAATTAACTGCACCTATAAGACCGACAGCCCCCAGTAGCTATCAGTCAGGCAGTTGGATTTCAATATGCTGGGCTGCCTGTGTCACTTTTGTCCAAGTTGTGGATTTTTGTCCAAATTGTTTCCGTTGCATGCATAAAATGGATTGATCTCTCTCCTCCTTGATGAGAGAGAGAGTCAAGCCAGAGCCACACACCTTGTCACAGCTCTTGGACTTAGAACTGAGCTGTGCATAAAATGAGAGCAGCCGCTACTAATATTTTTTTATGTTAAAATGAGTAGTCAAAATGACCTAATATTGTTATTTAGAAACATGGCTTTTTACATTGGCTTACCATTCTTGCATATGATAATTATTATTATTTTTATTTTTTTGTCTATAGCCACATGCCAGACTGCATTTGAAAGTCCAAACATCATGGCTTTATGTTTCTTTTGTATTTATCATCAGGTCTTAATTGGAAGGGACAGATCCCCATCACATTCACACCTGCTTCTGTCAGCATATCTGATGGGAGGGATAAACCAACACCATATAACAAACATATAAAATCTTTCCATATGCTTTTCTCTATGATTTTCTATCTGTTCCCTGTCCGTGTGCAGCATCCTCCCACGCCATAATCGAATTTGTTTCCTAGCAACTAACTCAGGAAAAACTTTATTGAGCTGCCAGAAAGCAATCAGAATAAATGTAACCCTTTTTGTGCCAGAACATGCCACTTGTGTAAAGTAATGCAAAAACAGCAATTTTTGAAAAATAACTGACATGTATAAAATTAACGCATTAATAAATCATCTTCGATGGATTTTAATAATGCATTAAGAAAAAATATCAGTGGCTGTCCACTTATGAAACCTATTCAGATATCAAGGGTTGAAATGCAAAACTCAGGTGCAAAATGCAGTGTTGGCTGGTGTAATTGTCATTGGATACGGGGAAAAAACCAAAATATTTCGGGATTCTAAAACACTGATAGCAAACTATGTTGTTGGAATTTCAATGTTCAAGGTTACCTAAGCTTTGAGTCCACACACACATCTACCATTCCACTGTTACCATAACAAGCAGGGCATTTTTGGCAACATAGCCACTACAATGTGCTGTAGTGGTTCAGTTACTAGAATCTGCACACAGAACCACAGAACCCATACACAAATACACCGCTCCATTTAATTGCTGACCCTACAGAGAGAAACACCGCTGCATTTACACACACACTGTACACAAATACACTTCTGCAGTCAAACACACTGATGGTACACAAATACAACCCTGTATTCGCACGAACTGATTCCCTCAAGTATACACCTCTGCCAGTACCGGCCCATAAGGAGGCCAGGATGGAATATGGTATCAGGGCAGAAAATGATGGGGTGGCACAGCAACGACTTAGGGGCAGCAGGTTCAGATGCAAGCCCCCCAAGCTTTTCTCCTCCTGGGGTCAACAATTTTTAAAAATGTTTAACTGTACTGATAAGAGCAGGTCTCTCAGATCTCCGAGGGAAACAAGATGTGGGCGAACAAACCTAGGGATGTTGGCAGGATTCAGTTTAAAATATCAACTTTAAGGCAGGGCAATGGATCATATCAACTGAAGGTAAAGCATATGATACCAGTTGGAGACACTGAGAATGGGAGAACAAACTAGTTAACAATGGGGTATTAACTGTGGGAGAACAGCATGGGAAGTAAATGATGAATGTGGTGACAGGAGCTTTATTATGTTTCAAGGAGTGTAGAAATCCTTCATTTGTGTATAGCTTCAATAGGTGGAGTTTTGTTGTGGCAGAAGAAAGGGCAGTATATTGTCCTTGAACTGAGGAAGCACAATGTCTTGGGTCAACTGTGCCGGATACATGCAAACGCTAATGGATATTTAAACACAAATAATGACTCGGCAGACACGGCATAAAGAAAAAACTAATTTGTGCAAACCTACATTAATATTTTGTGGGTTTGAGTATTAGGCCTGATTAGTAGCTTAATAGTGGTGGAGATCCTCCTTTGCCTGGTACTAATAGTTTCACAATCACCCTCCATGTATGCCTAATGTACAATACAAGATGTGTCCAGCCCCTTGGCTCTAATCATACTGATATTTATTAGGGACAGTGTCTGTTTTGGGCCCAAATCCCTCTGTCCTTTTCTATCTGTATGTCCCTCTCTTCTAGGAGCTTCATACTGTTGATGTAGCTGAGTGTATATATTTAACGGAGCACCACAACAATAATACTCACAGTAATGTGTCTTTAAACTCTAATAAATGTTTACAAATCTGTGTGGGTAAAAAACACACATTGTTATTTTTCTAAATTACATTTTATTTCCATACATAGTTATTCCTTAGTCAACTAAATATTCCCACTCTACCAAATTGATCGAGAAGCTGGTGAGAGGGGTTAAAGGTGGTGACCCACGCAGAAAGGGAGCAGGTTCATTCTTTTACCTGGCAGGTCAGCCAAGTGTGAATGCACGGCTGGCTGCCTGTCAATCCCACAGGACGGCCCACTAAGAACATACCCTGCAGGGAGCACTATCTCAGATCCTTAGTGCTCTGAGCATAGCACAACTGCGTCTAATGTTGTGCTCATTGGCTGGAAACAGTTCTCTGGTGTCCACAAAAGTGCAAAATAAATTGGAACGGCAGGACAGGACCTTAAAATTGGAGCTGCCCCACCAAAATCTGGCGAATTGGGAAGCCTGACTATATATAGGTTAGGGTATTACCTTTAGTGAACAACCAATTTTGGAGAAGGCAATTTAAAAAAGCATTTTGCATGTCAGTTGCAAAGTTGATACAAGCTAACTTTTATTGGATGGCCGTGTATCCTAGGACAAAAATGGTCCTTAAGGAGTAAGTCCTCGGAGTACCTACTTATTTACCCGATCGCCACCGTTCCCCCGCCGGCGATCGGTGTTCCTCTTCGTCTGGGGGGGACTGTCTGACAGCCCAGACAGTCCTCACTCAGCAAATTAGGACCACCAGGGGTCATGTGAACGCTCTAAAAGAGCGGTCACATGGCCAAAATAGGCGTCCATAGTCCTGCCTGCAGGGGGATTGCCTGAACTGACCGGCAGTCCCCCTGCTGGTGAAGAAATAAAATAAAAAATGTTAATAGATTTAAAAAAAAAAAAAAATATATATATATATATATATGATAAATATCATATAAAACATCATACGAAGTGTTTTTTTATTAATATACACATATATATAATAACTCTATATATTGCGTGTGTGTGTGTGTGTGTATATATATTATAAAAATAATTAATAAAAAATGTAAAAAAAATATAAAAAATTTATTAAAAATTATATATATATATGTTTAATTTTATTCTAACTGTACTTTGATATAAATATATTTGTGTGTGTGTGTATATAAATATATTTATATCAAAATACACTTAGAATGAATTAATATATCTATTTAAATATAAATAAATAAAACTAATACAAAATATACATATGTCCATATACATAACTAAAAAGCAAAGAACAAGGCTGCGCCAGAGTGATTAAAACAAGTCCAGATAAAATAATAGAATGTTCAAATAAAAAAATGTTCAAATAAAAAAAGTCCCAATAGTGGATGGTGTCTTAACTGATATGATGTCTTCCTTTTTATGGTAGTGGTCGTCCGTCTCACAATATGAAAGACACAATGGGAGAGAGCCAATTGTGCAGAGTGTATAGATAAGTAGTTAAAATTAAAATATAAATTACACACTCACATTTCCATGAGCTAGGACTAGCTCTAGTATGATGGGCATACGGCGGATAACCCTCCGCTTATAGGGGTGCTTGTCCTCCTGGAGAGTCCTGGTGTCCAATTCTCAAGGAAAGAAAATAAAAACAGCCAATAGTGCTCTCTGGTGAGGTAGTTAGTAGAAAGATAAAAAGTAAATAAAATATACTCACAAGTGGAGTGCAGGTCAATCTGCACTCTATTTTTCGCGTGGGTGGTATAATCCCCACCTTAGGATATGCCAGGAACAATAAATGAGGTTAAAAGTAATAATAAATATAAAATTATTTATTAGTACAATATATTTAAAACCAATAACGCGTTTCGCCGTAGAGGCTTTATCAAATTGGAATAGTGAAACGCGTTATTGGTTTTAAATATATTGTACTAATAAATAATTTTATATTTATTATTACTTTTAACCTCATTTATTGTTCCTGGCATATCCTAAGGTGGGGATTATACCACCCACGCGAAAAATAGAGTGCAGATTGACCTGCACTCCACTTGTGAGTATATTTTATTTATTTTTTATCTTTCTACCAACTACCTCACCAGAGAGCACTATTGGCTGTTTTTATTTTCTTTCCTTGAGAATTGGACACCAGGACTCTCCAGGAGGACAAGCATCCCTATAAGCGGAGGGTTATCCGCCGTATGCCCATCATACTAGAGCTAGTCCTAGCTCATGGAAATGTGAGTGTGTAATTTATATTTTAATTTTAACTATTTATTTATACACTCTGCACAATTGGCTCTCTCCCATTGTGTCTTTCATATCGTGAGACGGACGACCACTACCATAAAAAGGAAGACATCATATCAGTTAAGACACCATCCACTATTGGGACTTTTTTTATTTGAACATTTTTTTATTTGAACATTCTATTATTTTATCTGGACTTGTTTTAATCACTCTGGCGCAGCCTTGTTCTTTGCTTTTGTGTATATCCTTACTGTAGAGGGTCAGAGGGTGACCTCCTATAAGGCCGCTGCCTTTTATTCTATTATATTTATTATTAGCGTTAACCTTTTTATCTTTTTTCCATATACATAACTACATAAATATTTTCATAAATATAGATGTAGGCTTTAAATATATAAATATGTAAATATATTTATATTATATTTGCATATTTATGTAATATTTTTACATAATTAATTTTATTGATTGCAATTTGGGGGACCTGCCTGACAACCCAGGCAGAAAGTCCAGAGAATTTAATTTGCTAGCACTATATTTAACGCTGTAACTTGCCAAGGCACCCTAAAACCTATACATGTACTGTTTTACTCGGGAGACTTTGCTGAACACAAATATTAGTGTTTCAAAACAGTAAAACATATCACAACGATGATATTGTCAGTGAAAGTGAAGTTTTTTGCCTTTTTCACACACAAACGGCACTTTAACTGATGATATCATTGTTGTGATACGTTTTACTGTTTTGAAACACTAATATTTGTGTTCACCGAAGTCTCCCGAGTATAACAGTAGCCACTGTGACGAAGTGCCCTTCGCCACTTGTGCCTGGAGAGGACTGCTTGCCCGCCTCTTGCCCTGTGACTATGGCCCCTGGTTTGTATTGCCCTTTGTGACATGATGGCCCCTGGTGTGTATTGCCCTTTAAAGACATGATTTGGGCATAATGGATTTGTGTTGTGCTGGCTGGCCCTTTAAGAACCATCTGGGGACATACTGTGGAGTTACTGGGTGGCCACCATTTCCTGTATCAGAAGCACATGGTGAGAACAATGGATGGCGGCCATTTTAACTCACAGACACTGTTTGGACTTTTCAACACGGTGCCATCTCGCCAGTATTTGGTGCACAGAGACATAGTGCAGTGGTTTTGGACTATACAGCAAGGGACACATTATACAGCAATTGTTTTTCATTTAGCCTGTATATGTTCTGCAGAATCTGCATTAAACTGTATTTTCCAAAGTACTGAACGGATCTGGGTGAATTTTGGATATGTGGTTCACCCAGATCCCCCGGTTCCAAGGATATACTTTTTATGGGGTTATTGCATGTTTTGGGGTCCCTGTGATGTATATTTTAGAAGTTATGAATGCTGTAAAAATTGTAATGTTTCTGGCCAGCAGATAATTGAGCTTTGTGTATTGTAGAAACTCAATTATCTAGCCTGGCCCAGAGGAGGAGTTTTGTGTTGCATAAATTGTGAGTTCTGTGTGCCAGTAAATCAGTCTTGTTCCAGCATTAAGCCTTGGCTCATGTTTGGGGGAAGGGATACCTACACTCTGGGGATTGCTATAATCACTTACTCCCCAGAGGAAGCTCTTGCAATAGCTTGATTTGTTCCTGTTCCTGCTCTCTGGGGAAAGAGAGGTTCACCCACTGGAAGCTGGATCCTGGCCTTGGGTCCAGGGTGGGTGGAAACAGCAGAGACCCCGGCGCAGTTGCATCGCTGGAAGTGGGGTCTGCAGTGCTGATGGTGTCGGTTGGAGTGCTTGGAGTCCTCAGCGAGCACTAGGAGCATCGATTGGCGGAGGTACTCAGTCGGAGTGCCAGTGTTCCGTCACAGCCACCCCCCCATGTACACGTTTTATAGTGTTTTTGAAAGTTACAGGGTCAAATATAAGGCTTGATTTCACATTGAAATTTGCCAGATTGGTTATGCTGCCTTTGAGAGCATATGGTAGCCCAGGAATAAGAATTCCCCCATGATGGCATACCATTTGCAAAAGAAGACAACCAAAAGTATTGCATAAGGGGTATGTTCAGTCTTCTTTAGTAGCCACTTAGTCACAAACACTGGCCAAAGTTAGCGATCATAATTTTATTTTGCATTTTTAACATACAAACAAATATAAATGCTAACTTTGGCCAGTGTTTGTTACTAACTGGCTACTAAAAAAAGACTGAACATACCCCATATTGAATACTCTTGGTTGTCTACTTTAAAAAAATATGTACATGTGAAGTGTTATTCAGAGATTTGACAGATAACAGTGTTACAATGTCACTATTGATACATTTTTAAAATATTTATTTTGAAAGAGCAATGTCCTACTCGTACTTGTAACCCTATAACTTGGGGGTCAAAAAAGCTAAGAACACATTAACATTGGGTATTTCTAAACTCGACAAAATTTAGAAACTATTTAGCACAGGTGTTTAGGATTTGGCGGTTGTAGATGCGTAACAGATTTTGGGGGTCAAAGTTAAAAAAAAAAGTGTGTCCTCATATTTTAAATTTTTTTTTATAGTATATTGATAAAGTATATATGATATGATAAAGATAATGGTATCTTTAGAAAGACCATTTAATGGTGAAAAAAAATGGTATATAATATGTGGGGGTACAGTAAATGAGTAAGAGGACAATTACAGCTAAACACAAACACAGCAGAAATGTAAAAACAGCCCCGGTCCTTGACAGTAAGAAAGTTGAAAAATGGTCTGGTCACTAAGGGGTTAATATACCATTCCCTTATATACTTGAGGGCTGTTGGTCCTGTTTTTTGAGTGAAATGGAAAGAATGATTAAAGACACTTATCACTTGTCAAGCATGACAGCTGTCACACGATCTTACCCAAACTACAGAGATCTTCTATAAATAGTAGAGGTGACACAGGTGTTTTTCTGCTACAGGTTATTTAACTTTAGAAATTATGCTCAAGAGTCTATCCCTAAACCGTAAATTGCTAAACCATGAATTGTGTGAAACTGAAAAATTAAATGTGCAAAATTAAGTTCCAAATACCAGATTTGGAAAAAAACTTCCTGAAATCATCTATATGTATAATTTTCTAATTATGCCATAAATGGTGAAATTTTTGATTTTCATTACCAAAGTATTTTATCAGAAAGGATATATTTAGTGTTTATTTTGTACAATTTTAGATTTAATTTTGCAGGGGAAGATTTGCTTTGACTATGTTCATACACTTTTGTTGTGTGGATGCAGTGAGGTCTATATCCACTAAACTTTTGCTTGCATTGACTTTGCAGTCAATTTGCTCAGTGAGTGGATGAAGTATTCAACAGATTCAATCCAGGTAAGGCTTATGAGGTTATTGCCACAAAAACTGAGATGTTACTTTTTTTAAAGTTATTTTGGGATATATAGATTGAGATTGATTTACAATGTTTATACTGAGCTTTACATTTTAGCTCAAATTAAGTTAGAAATAGCACATGGTTTTTTCTTGCCTACATTTTTCAATTCATCACAATTTACATTTTAGTAAATAAAGGGATTGCAAATGCATTTTCAGTTTAGTTTTATTTAATGCGGGTTCCATTGGAGATTCGAACATCCAAGAACTCGTGAAATGGATAACATGCTCTCAAACTGGCATCTCTTGCCATTTTACTATACAAACAATTTCTCATTCATGTTTCTACCTTTCCCATAAATTAGTATCCCAGAAATATGCAAAACACAGTTGGTGAATATGTGTATAATGTGCACGTATAATCATCTTGTGTTGACATTTGATTTATGAATAAACAAGTGAAAGGTGTTGTTTATTTCTCACCCGAAAACAAAATTATTTGAAAATGGTTTGATTTCTTACTCTATATTGGCACCAGAAGGTCGTGCAAAATAATGCAGATTTCTCAATTGGTTCCATGCAAATGGTACAGAGATGGGTGATTTTTCTGATAATTATTCTATGTATGATATAAAAGAAAGCCCCCACCTACAGAAATGATTTGCTGGATTGCTGAGTCCTTAGTGACATATTAAAGTGAAAATATCTGGAAGGGATGAGAACATTTACAATATGAACAGCAGACGGATGAGGTGCTGACAAGTGGTAGATTAACCAAGGAAATAAATAAAATTTCCCATATGCAAAATCAGTTAGTTTTACCCTCCAGGGAGAAGATCAAGGTTTAATAAATTAGCTAGTAAGAAAACATTTAACAAACACTTGTTTAATGACTCTGTCCTACCTGGATCTCTGACAGCAAAAAGCAAATTAACAAGTTAACAAATCGAGATTCTCCAAAGGGATGTCATCGAACCTTTAGAAATCCTATCCTAAAAGCATTCAAGTAAAATTTAGCAATGTGCAGGAAAGGATATTCTCCCAAATAGTCCAAGCTTCCAAATTAAACCATGCTACTCATTGTTTGAGGGTGAGATTTAACCAGGCATATATAAGGACCGTTAGAAGAAACATACAGTAATTTGTATTGGCTATACCCTGGCTACTAAAATATATATATATTTAAATATAGGTCTGCACAATGCATTTATGAATTTGCACAAAAAGGGTCATTATTTGCAGCAAAAGGGTCTTAATTACCAGGAGATGGTTAGCCATCCCTTCTGACTTTGATGGACCACAATTTGCTGAGTGTGATGTGGCTTGACATAGTGAGCAAGCCAGCACATTAAGACCTGAGAAAGTCACAGGCTCAGGATGAAGCAGGGAAGTAAGAGGAACTATAGCTTGACTTGAACATCCCTGAACCTCTTATCTAGCAAGGGTATTGGGAACAAAGTTCAGTACATTTTGTAATAAACCCTGCTGTTCCAGAAAAATTTTCATGAACTTGGTTTCATGGATGTTACATGAGGGGTTTATGTAAATCCTTCTTTCTCGGAAGCTCCAAAAATGGATTCCGCTATTTCATAATTCGTTCATAGTTTTGGGATTGTCCAGGCATCTCAAAGATGTGGTGGGAAAACCTAAATTGTTGCTCTAAAGTTCAAGACATATTTTGCCGTGCACTAAATTAACAAATATAAATATTATTAATACAGCAAACTAATGAATTTAAATATTAAATAAGTTCACCTGGGAGGGACATACTTCTGACACTCATGAGATTATATGAAAAGATATACAACGTCATTGCAGGGCAACAACAAACCTACAAATGAATCTAACTTAAAGGACCACTATAGGCACCCAGACCACTTCAGCTTAATGAAGTGGTCTGGGTGCCAGGTCCATCTAGGGTTAACCCTGCCTGCTGTAAACATAGTCGTTTCAGTGAAACTGCTATGTTTACATATGGGTTAATCCAGCCTCTAGTGACTGTCTCACTGACAGCCGCTAGAGGCACTTCCGCATTTCTCACTGTGATTTTCACAGTGAAAAGACGCCAGCGTCCATAGGAAAGCATTGAGAATGCTTTCCTATGGACTGACTGCATGCGCGCACAGCTTTTGCCACGCATGCTCATTCAGCCGATGACGTTGGAAGGAGGAGAGTCCCCAGTCCCGAGGGAGGAAGACATTTAACAACCCCTTCATCTTAAGCTAAGCAATAGCAGTTCTATTGATATGAGCAGACAAAAATATAAATAATGAGAATAACTAATAACACTTAATTTACTGTAACTCACAGTGAGAAAAGAAAATATGGAATAATCCATAGTTAGACAATTCAACAAACTATTAAGGAAATATCAATTCTGACTTTTTGAAGACATATATAGTGAACACAGTAACCAATATAGCATATCTGTCAATATAATATAAATAGATGGATATTTTATTCTAAAAAGTGGGCAGTCACCATGGAAACCAATGTGTAACCAGCAAGCACATTCCATTTGTGACTCAACCCCTTTAACATTTTTGTACCACTTTTCAGAATAGACACTCCCTCATAGCATCTACACTAATAGTGCTTACAATTAAATATTAATTAACAAACACCACTGACATCCAATTGCAAACAAGCAGCATTAAAACATCATCTTTAATTCAACATATATTCATAGCAATATAGTATTGATGAGACTAATGCACGGGAATAAAAAACATTTTTTCCCAAAAAATTTTTTAGGATGTGACACTTTTCGTATATGAAAAACAATTTAGGAATCGGGTGAACCAAAAAAAGGTGCAACAAAATGTGTCGTGCAGTGTACTGCAAAATACATACATAATATAAATAGCTTGGATAAATCCAACATTCAGTGGCTGCATCCTAGCCATCATCTTTTTTCATCATTTTTTTTTTTTCCTATCAAAAAGATTGGAGACCACAAAGATCACTAACCAAAACAAACATGCTTGTCCATTGCACTATTTGTTTGGTTCATAATTCGCCTACATTTTGTCTCAGAGTTTGGGACAATCACCAAATTTGGATTATTTGCAGTTTGTAACAAAACTAAACTCTAAGTCTAGTAGTGATACCTAAATGACTGGTCCCAGCACTGCATCTGTGGTTGATTGTATCAATTGTGAAGGTATTTCATTATACACAAGGAAGTGTATGACATCTTTAGTTGCATTATTATTGGCCAGTTCTGCATCAATAAGACACAGCACCTGAGAATACAGGTATGCATGGATAGAGTGCTAAAACGCACAAATCATTGGCAGATTTGTGTTAGAACAAAACAGTAAGATCTACATAAAAACTTATAGAATTGTACATGCCTATTTTACGATACTTGCCTACGTCTCAGATGATTCTTATATAACCCACATTAACCGGAACTAATAGAAGCTGCAAAGCCATACATGGCTATCAACAATGAAACAGCAGAGTATCTGCAGCTTGTGGAGATATATAACTAACATACAGACCATAACTACAAATACAAGATAAATTCATTTTGCAATTACACTTAATATATGTAATTTATTCTATGCTAATCTGATTTGTTTTTAGATTACATTTCTTGTCACAGTTACCCCTTTTTGCATTATGAGCCTTAAACGAACACTCCAGTCACCAAGACCATTACAACTTGCAATGGTGGTTATGTTACCAGACGTGCCCTGATGCCCCCATACCCCCCATTGTAATGAGAGAAGTTTGACTTCTTACCTGGTTTCTGTTGGGTGCCGCTAAGCAGGAACTTCCATCGCTTGTGAGCTAAGCCTCCAAAGTTATAGCTGGAAACATCTGATTGTTAATGTATTATCTGCATAGGTGTACAGTGGCTGATTATCAGCAACCATCTGTCCTGCATTCCAGTTTCACGTTGTGTTTGCTAATTCAAGTTTATAATTTATAACTGATCATTTTATAACTGGTCATGAGAAACTGTTTGCAATTATGTTAGCACAGCTAAAAACTGTAGTGCTAATTTAAAAAATTAAATAAAACTGCCCTTCATTGGACCAATTGAGTATGTGGTGCATCAGCAATTATGGGTTCCGGTACAGGCTGAGGATGGCCAGAAACAAACCACTTTCTTCTGACACTCATCAGTCTGTTTTTGTTTTAAGAAATGAAGGCTATTCCACATGAGAAATTGGTGAAAACAGAAGATCTCATAATACTGTGTACTACTCCCTTCACAGAATAGTGCAAAGCGGATCTAACCAGAATAGAAAGAGGAATACGAGGCTCTGGTGCACAACTGAGCAAGAGACCAATTGCATTAGAGCATCTGGTTTAAAAACCATATGCCATAAAGATCCTCAATTGGCAGCTTCATTGGATAGTACCCACAAAACACCAGTTTCAACATCAACATTAAAGTAGTGACTCTGGTTTCTGGGCCTGCTAGGCAGAGTTGCAAAGAAAAGGCCACATCTCAGACTGGCCAAAAAAATGTAAAGACTGAGATAGGCAAAAGAAGACAAAACTGGTCATAGGAAGATTAGAAAAAAAGTGTTGTGGGCATACAAATATAAGTTTGAGGTGTTCGAATCACAAAAAAGAACATTCGGTTGTAGACCAAATGAAAAGTTGCTGGAGGAGTACTTAACGCCATCTAGATTGTAAGCTCATTTGAGCAGAGCCCTCTACACCCTCTGTTCCTCTGCATCCAACTCGTCTTGTAAGTAGTTTGATAACTAAAATGCCAAAGTTCTAATGCAATGCTCTAATTGCTGCAAATGGAGGAGTCCTTGAATGACACAATTAATATTTCACTCAAGATGAATTATTTCTATCCTTGTCAATGGCTATATATTTATATTCATACTTATTTATTGTGTTTTTTCATGGAAAATAATGACATTTTAAAGGATGTATGGGTATATTCTGTTTGATTATTGATTTAAGAAAATTGTACTGTATAGTGAAAATACACTGATCAACCATCATATTGAACCACATGCCTAATATTTGGTAGGTCCACCTTATGCTGCCAGAACTGCTCTGATGCATCGAGGCATGGTCTCCACAAGACCTCTGAACATGTCCTGTGGTATCTAGCACCAAGACATTAGCAGCAGATCAATTTAGTCCTGCAAGTTGCAAGGTAAGACTTCTATGAATCGGATTTGTTGTTCCAGCACATTCCACAGATGCTCAATCGGATTGAGATCTGGGGAATTCAGAGGTCAACAACTTGAGCTCTTTATCATGTTCCGCACATCATCCCTAAACAATTTTTGCAGTGTGGCATGGTGCATTATCCTGCTAAAAGAGGCCACTGCAATCAGGGAACACCTTTGCCATGAAGGGGTGTATGTGGTTTGCAACAATCTCTCGGTAGGTGGTAGTTGTCAAAGTAACATCCACATAAATGCCACTGCCCCGGTTTCCTGGCACAACCGCCGCTGGCCTGCTGTCTTAAAATTGTGCATCCTGCTGCTATCTCTTCCCCAGGTAAATGACATACACACAAATTTGGCCAACCACCTGACCTAAAAAAAAGTGGTTCATCAAACCAGGCAACCTATTCCCACTGCTCCATGGTCCAGTTCTGATGCTCAAATCCCCATTGAAGGTGCTTATCGGGTCATCATGGACACTCTGACTGGTCTGCAACTATGCATCCACATACCCAGCAAACTGTGATGCAGTATATTTTCTAACACCTTTCTATCATGGCCCACATTACGTTTTTCAGCAATTTGAGCTACATCAACTCTTCTGTGTGATCAGACCAGATGTGCTAGCCTTCATTCCCCATGTGCATTAATGAGCCTTGGGTGCCCATGACTCTGATGCCAGCTCACTGGTTATCCTTTCTTGCACCACTTTTGTTAGGTACTAACCATTGCATACCGGGAAGACCCCTATGAACTCTCAAGATTTATATTATTCAGATTAAGAAAATTCCACAAATCTTACAAATCAAATACTGGTTACATTTCCAAATTACTATCAGGTCATCTACATATCTATTATCTCGGTAAGAACTAATACCACCACAGACATGGAAGTCATCTCACCTACTCAAATATCCAAGCTTTGGATAACTGGGAGCAAATTTTGGTAGACTTCTGTAGGCCGAAAAATATTGATTCTTCCAAAATACTCCAGAAGAATTTTTTTTTTTCAGATCAGCAGAATTTTATTAATCACATTCATTAATTGCCCGCTCACTTTTTTCCTTTCTTGTTTTGAAAAATATATATTTTTTTCAAATTAAATTACATCTGCTGCTGCTCCCCTTACATTATAGTGATTTTGCTCTGCCTGGCTGAGTCAATTGGTAGAAGCCAATGGTAGGGCATTGTTTATATCCCATACTGAAAGACGGTCAGTCATGCTACAGATTGGATTTTTAGGAAAGCTTTGTTCCTTTAAAGAACATATTTATTATTGATTACTAGAAATATATATTACTACAAATCAATAAAAAAAAAAGTTCTACATCAGTGTATTAAAGTGGGTGTAAGTGGCAATGCTAATAGCAGCTAGGCAAGAGGAGCTTTTTTATTTTTTTCTCTTTATTTTTTTTCATTTTTTTTTTTTTACTTTACCACATGTTTAGTGGTCAGACGGTTCCTGTTCAACCTTCCTCTGTCCACTACTAACACTATCCTCACTCCCCCAAGGCAGCATCCGGATTCTGAATCTTCAGATTCAGGAAGCGCAGAGTGCAGCCGCACAGGGGTGCTGCTGATTGGCTGAGAGCAGCAAGCTGACACTCTCAGTCAATCGGTGACTCCCCATTCACAAAACTGGCTTGGAAAATTCAGAAGCCGGATGCTGACTTCAACTTTAGATGAAGTTGTTTTGGTCCCTGGAGTGTCTTTTTTAAGAGAAGTAAGGAAATACGTGGATCAACACTATTAAATTAGCAACATTATATTTCAAATATGTACAAAAAGAATCTGCACAGTTAAGGTGATATGAGGCTCTAAAAATGCAAAAAGTATTATACGCATTTTTACACATATTGTATTGCCCAAGAGACAAGCATATGTTCTCTTTTGTGAACTCTGTGTCTACCAAGCTTGGTGGATTAGAAAATTATTATTGTTATAAACAGAATTACATCCACTGTTTAAACCCTTTTGCTAGATTTTAAATTTTGCAGCTGCAAATTTTCCTGTGTGGGCGTGAAGGGATTGGACTATAATCTGTTGAGACCCCCCTTTAATCCATCACTAACACATATAATCAGATTACACTAAAATCTGCCTTTATATTTTAGTAGAACATTAAACAGAACAAGACGTACAGCCATTTCTCCACATTGAAGACAATTTCTGCACCGTTGAGATGAAGTCATCTCTATATATTGCATAGTAAAATTATTGTATGCTTTACTTTGCTTCAGGGTTGAATAATCTGTTTCCTCTACAATTTGTTTTATCTGGTTGAGGAATGTGAAGTGCAATAGGTTGACCAGTCCCAATCTAATCCATATATTATACTTCGCCTTTAAGGGTTACATTACAATTTTATTAACTTATTATATATGACAGGATGAATATAAAACAATTATACCACTGAATAAAACATTGAACCTTTTGACCCTTTTTCAGTATTTTAGTTTTCTATTATGTTCTATTTTAGTTTTAAGATTATATTAAAGATTTAGCAATGATATCATAATCCAGTTCAGACAACACAATGACATCATAATCCAGTTCAGACAAAGCAATGATATCATAATCCAGTTCAGACAAGACAGTGATATCATAATCTAGTTCAGACAAAGCAATGCTATCATAATCCAGTTCAGACAAAGCAATGGTATCATAATCTTGTTCAGACAAAGCAATAATATCATAATCCAGTTCAGACAAAGCAATGATATCATAATCCAGTTCAGACAAGACAGTGATATCATAATCCAGTTTAGACAAGGCAATGATACCATAATCCACTTCAGACATGCAATGATATCATAATCCAGTTCAGACAAAGCAATGATATCATAATCCAGTTCAGACAAGGCAATGATATCATAATCCAGTTAAAACAAGACAATGATATCATAATCCAGTTCAGACATGCAATGATATCATAATCCAGTTCAGACAAGGCAATGATATCATAATCCAGTTCAGACATGCAATGATATCATAATCTAGTTCAGACAAAGCAATGATATCATAATCCAGTTAAAACAAGACAATGATATCATAATCCAGTTCAGACATGCAATGATATCATAATCCAGTTTAGACAAGACAATGATATCATAATCCACTTCAGACATGCAATGATATCATAATCCAGTTCAGACAAGGCAATGATATCATAATCCAGTTAAAACAAGACAATGATATCATAATCCAGTTCAGACAAGCAATGATATCATAATCCAGTTCAGACAAGGCAATGATATCATAATCCAGTTCAGACATGCACTGATATCATAATCCAGTTCACACAAGGAAATTATATCATAATCCAGTTCAGACAAAGCAATGATATCATAATCCAGTTCAGACAAGACAATGATATCATAATCCACTTCAGACATGCAATGATATCATAATCCAGTTCAGACAAGGCAATGATATCATAATCCACTTCAGACATGCAATGATATCATAATCCAGTTTAGACAAGGCAATGATACCATAATCCACTTCAGACATGCAATGATATCATAATCCAGTTCAGACAAGGCAATGATACCATAATCCACTTCAGACATGCAATGATATCATAATCCAGTTCAGACAAGGCAATGATATCATAATCCACTTCAGACATGCAATGATATCATAATCCAGTTTAGACAAGGCAATGATACCATAATCCACTTCAGACATGCAATGATATCATAATCTAGTTCAGACAAAGCAATGATATCATAATCCAGTTAAAACAAGACAATGATATCATAATCCAGTTCAGACATGCAATGATATCATAATCCAGTTTAGACAAGACAATGATATCATAATCCACTTCAGACATGCAATGATATCATAATCCAGTTCAGACAAGGCAATGATATCATAATCCAGTTAAAACAAGACAATGATATCATAATCCAGTTCAGACAAGCAATGATATCATAATCCAGTTCAGACAAGGCAATGATATCATAATCCAGTTCAGACATGCACTGATATCATAATCCAGTTCACACAAGGAAATTATATCATAATCCAGTTCAGACAAAGCAATGATATCATAATCCAGTTCAGACAAGACAATGATATCATAATCCACTTCAGACATGCAATGATATCATAATCCAGTTCAGACAAGGCAATGATATCATAATCCACTTCAGACATGCAATGATATCATAATCCAGTTTAGACAAGGCAATGATACCATAATCCACTTCAGACATGCAATGATATCATAATCCAGTTCAGACAAAGCAATGATATCATAATCCAGTTCAGACATGCAATGATATCATAATCCAGTTCAGACAAGGCAATGATATCATAATCCACTTCAGACAAGGCAAGCCAGTGCAAACATTGCAAATAAGGAGGATACATAGAATTATCAAGGGAGCTTTATCAAAGTGACACCAACACGTTTCCATCTTATTTCCTGTGAAGCCTCTCAGATTTTTTTAATTTGTTGCTTTTTTTGTGCTCTGTCATTTTTAATATGGGACTTTTTATTTTATTTGTTATAATCTTTATAAAAAAATGGTATCATAGGGTACTGTCGTATCATCCAGTGGCGGAAATACTGCCGTCGCAGCTGATGCAGTTGCACTAGGGCCCTCTTGTGTTGGGGTCCTACTGGGTAGCCCATCCACTAAGGGCAAATCCTAATAAGCAGGCAGATGTGATAAGGGACCCGGTTTGGTGCTGCAGTCCTTTAGCAGCGCGACCATTCCCTTTTATATTGGGCTGCTGGGAGGAAGTGACTACCTGTCAGCTTACAAACCATGAGGCCTAGGAGGACTGAGGAGGCAAAGAGAGGGAGTCCACTGCAGACAGACGCATGCATTCAAGCACCAAAACTACACACAAATACATACTTTAATTCAAACACGAACATTACATACAAACACACCCTCATTCAAATGCCAATACTATACACAAATACACCTCTACGTTCACACATAAATACTCCATACAAAAACATACTAACATACAAACACTACCTACAAATAAAACCCTGAAAGGATGGTCAAATAGTAGACCCCAGCTGGCAAAGCTTTGTGGGATATGTATGACAGATGAGAATCTACCTTTTGGACATCCTTGCGCTAAGGGGGGACCCAAAATAATTTCATGCAACACTGGTATCATCATCATATTGTGTGCAATGTACATATATGTTGTACATACAACATGACGGCATTGGGGACAAAAACTCAATTTCCTGAAATGGTGACCAAATGATGGACCATTTAGCAATTATTCAACAAGACATCTAGAAAACATTCCCATTAGGTCATTAAATGGAAACGAGCTATGAACTAAACATGGCTGTCATTTGGCAACAAGGCTCTAGTCTTTTAAATCCTTGGTTCATATTCTAAAAATAAATAGAATTTAGTTTCCATTATTTCAATCAAGATGAAAAAATATAAGAGACCTAATCTCTATAACGAATACGGAGACAGATGTTTTGCATTTGGCACATCTAAGCATCTGGCTTGCAGCTGGATTGGAAGGTCACTCCATTCAAGCAGCTTAAAATTTCAAAATATTTCTTCCATAAAGGGACTGTTTGGTATGTGCTACTGTGTATTACACCGTGATTTGACAATAAGTTATACATATATCACTTGTTCCCTTTAATATGAATCAATATATCTTGGCTGCAGATATACAATCATTTTCCACATTGCGTTACATACAAAGAGCTCTCTGGTGATTCAAAGGTCAGCTTCTTGGAGGTAATTATGTTCATCTACACCTAATGTGGAAACAAAATATAGCAGCAATTTATTCCCACTCAGAAATGGCAGAAAAATACGTTTTGCTTTTAGGTTGAATGTTCCTAACCTTTAAAGGACAACATAGTTTAAAGGGACACTATAGTCACCAGAACAACTACAGCTTATTGAATTTGTTCTGGTGAGTAGAATCATTACCTTCAGGCCTTTTGCTGTAAACACTGTCTTTTCAGAGAAAATGCAGTGTTTTCATTATAGCCTAGTGATAACTTCACTGGCCTCTCCTCAGATGGCTGTTAGAGATCCTTCCTGGGTCATGGCTTCCTAAAATGCTTCCAAACATTCAGTGTCTCCTCCCTCTGCATGCAGACACTGAACTTTCCTCATAGAGATTCATTGATTCAATTCATCTCTATGAGGAGATGCTGATTGGCCAGGGCTGTGTTTGAATCATGCTGGCTCTGCCCCTGATCTGCCTCTTTGTCAGTCTCAGGCAATCCAATGGAGAAGCCATGTGATTGGATCAGGCCACAACTTCTGACGATGTCATCAGACAGGTTTTGACTATTGACTATTCTGAGTCAAACAGCATGCAGAGCTACAGCTCCAGGCAGTGGCGTACTAAGGGAGGGGCGGGGGGGGGCGGTTCGCCCTGGGTGCCACAAGGGTGGGGGGTGCCA
>OW240920.1:90232149-90280685 GCA_933207985.1 Pelobates cultripes
CAGTATTTGTGTTTTGTACTGAATTCTGCATGTAATTGTTTGTTAAAATATATTTTGAGGAAATTCTGGCATGATGCCATTTCTTAAAGGAAGTTAAATTCAATTAGAAACCTTACAAATGTCACAGCTGTAATGGTGATCAGCAGGATTAATTATACTATGTGAAGACCCATGATCGCTCTTTCCTTTTGCTGTCTGCATGTTTTCACTGAAGAGCAGTCGAAGAAGAAGTCAGATCTTGCAAAATGTAGTGAGGCTGTTTACTGAAACTGATATTGAAATTTATGATGGATCAATCATCCAAGAGAGATAACCAAAGGCTTCAAATTATATGTACGAGTGCTCGGGAGAGCTGATAGTAAACCACAGACACTTCGTTGTAGTTTAAAAATCATCTCTCGATCTTTAATGGGAGAACATCGTATATATGAAATGGCAATTAATCTACTGCGCATGTGTGTATAAAAAAAAAAAGACCAAAGCAACAATGGCTTATTTCAGAAAGTGTTATTACTTACTTGAGAACATCTTGTCTACAAGGTTAAAGCAAACATTCTCTTTCATGAGAAGAGAACCAGCCGCAGAAATTGCTAAGAGAAACAATTTAGCTTTTAACCCCTGCGTGGAGGGGTAGAGTGACTTAAACTAAGGCAAAGACTGAAGACAGTAACCCTTTATTTACCTTTATCTATGACAATTCCCCTCTTTTGGCGCCACAGGTGAGAGTTCTAGGCAAGGTATATCCAGGTACACTAGTTATATCTGTGGGACTTAATTAGATCTCCTCCTCGGTTTCCTTGCCATCTCACACCAAAGGATCCATCAAGGAAGACTTGTCCAGATATCTGTTGCTTAAAGGATATGTATTATTAAATCCATATCTCATTTTGCAATACATCCAGAGGTTAAAACAGGTAAGAAGAAAGAAAAGACATATCACAACAATTAGTGGGGGCAGTACTATGTTTAAGACTCCTTTAGCGAACGGAAACAACCCAGTAAAAATATCATACCAGTTATGTCCTGTATCTGCCACTATCTTGTTGCCTATGTTGTGTAGTTTATTAGCAACTATGACAATTCTTTTCTCTAGTTCGTGCAAAGAGTGATTAATGGTGGTTAAATGTTCAGCTAGGTGATCAGTATTGTTGACAGTGTTAATTAAGGATTGTAGCGAGACAGAAAGAGTATCCAGGATGAAGGTAATCGTATCATTGAACCACTTGAGCATTGTCAGGTTCTGAAAGCATCCTGCAAATGGCCTAGGGACTCCCAGTAAAAAGTAACTTCATTCTGGATAGGCACCAATTTACAGTGACTAGCGTGAATCCAAGTAGATTTTCCTTCTAGCTTTATGGATGTGGCAGTAGTCAACAGTACTTGGAAAGGACCATAAAATCTGGGCTCCAGACTTCTCCTCATGTGTCTCTTTATAATTACCCAATCTCCCGACTGAAGCTTGTAGGTAGAGGAGTCACTATCAGGATCTGGAATAGAATCAAACACTTGTTTATGTACCCTGCCTAATCTCTGGTGTAAGGCCATGTACAGAGGCAGTCATGTTGCTGTGTTGGGTTTGGGGGAAGTAGAGTCCTGTCTTGGGGGCACATCCAAACAGTATTTCAAAGGGGAACAGGTGTGTTTTAAGATGCGGAGTAAATCTCATTGAAACGAGGGCTAGGGAGAGGCATTCAGTCCATGGATTCCCTGTCTCTTGCATAGCTTTTGCGGTTTTATTCTTCAGGGTGCTGCGATTTTATTCTTCAGGGTGCCATTTGCCCTTTCTACTTTCCCACTACTTTGGGGATTTTATGGTGTATGGAAGGCCTGACTGATCCCCAGTGCTTGCATTATTTCTTGTATTATTTCCACAGTAAAATGGCTCCCACTGTCACTTTCAATTACCTCAGGTACCCCGTATCTACATACCAGTTCCTTCAGTAACTTACTTGCTGGTGCCTTTGCTGTGGCCTTCGATACTGGGTAGGCTTCAGGCCAACCTAAAAAGAGATCAATGCACACCAACACATATTCATAGGCAGTTGAATATAGTCTATCTGCACTCTCTGGAACGGGTAAAGTGGTCTTGGCATGTGCTTGGAGGGTGTTTTTATCACTTGACCTGTATTATTCCTAGCACAAATCATGCAACTTTGAGTATGTTTCGCAGCAATTACAGAGAAACCTGGAGCAATCCAATTTGCATTTACCAAACTGATCATGTTCATTTTTGACAGATGTGTTGGTCTGTGGGCCACCTTGCCCAGCATTGGGTATAAAACCTTGTGTAGACAAAGTTTCTCACCTTTCTTCCACATCTTGTCAGCATCCTGATATATTGCTTCCAGCTTCTTCCATTGTTCTTGTTCTTGTTCTTCTGTGCTTGCCTGCTTCTGTATGAAACTGATTGGGCTACTGTCATAGTCTGTAAAGGGGTTTTACCTGCAAGGTATGGTAGCTTGGCAGCCTGCTGAGCCGCTACATCAGCTCTGTGATTACCTTGGGATGCTTCATCTGTAATCTTAACGTAAACTGACACCTTGATGATTCCCACATGCTTGGGTAAAAGAAATGCATCCATTAGGGCACTCACAGCTTCTGAATTCTTGATGGGGGTTCCTGCAGATGTGAGAAAATCTTGGGCCCACCAAAGAGGTCCAAAGTCATGGGTTATGCCAAAGGCTTACCGAGAGTCAGTATAGATATTAGCAGTCTTACCTGAGGCCAGTTTACACACTTCAGTGAGAGCCTTCAGTTTGGCCTCCTGTACAGAGCAGTGAGGAGCGAGTGATTGGAACATTATCAAACTGGCAAATTTGAATGGGAAAAAAATTAAATGCATGCCCTATATTTGACTCTCTAACTTTCCAAAACACCATAAAACCTGTACATGGGGGGTACTTGGGAGACGTCATTGAACACAAACATAAGTGTTTCAAAACAGTAAAACATATTACAACAATATCGTCAGTAAAAGTGCTGTTTGAAAAATGCAAAAAAACGTAACTTTTACTGAAAATAACATAATTGTAATACAATTTATCATTTTGAATTACTAATATTTGTGTGCAGCGAAGTCTCCTGAGTAAAACAGTAACCCTATGTACAGGTTTTATGGTGTTTTGGAAAGTTACAGGGTTAAATATAGTGCTTGCGAATTAAATTCTCTGCACTTTCTCCCTGGGTTGTCAGGCACGTCAATCAAATTTTAATTAATTAAATCACATAATTATGTTAAAAGATTACTTAAATATATATGTAGAATTTTAATATATATATATACGTATTTAAATTCTACGTGTATACTTATGTAATCATTTATGTAATTATATATATTTCTCTCTCTCTCTCTCTCTCTCTCTCTATATATATATATATTTGCGGCTATTTGTTATATATATATATAGAAGGCGTATGCCTGTAGTTGTGGAAGGGATTTAGGCCTATTTAAACCCAAGGAACCCAAGCTTAGCTGTCTTCGTCGATTCCGGAAATCCGTCTCCTCGCTTCCGGTACACGCAGACCTCTGACGTCACTTTTCCCGCGACGCTCGGAAAGAACGCTCAGGAACTCACAACGCCAGCTCAGTGAGTACTTCACACGAACGGCTCCATTCGGCGGTTTCCCACGCAAGCTGTAAGTCCTTTCTCTCTTCTCATAATACAATTCATTAGCAACTCATTCGCATGGAAATTCGACAGGGGGGTTTTTGCCATTCGTTCTTTGCAGCTTTTAAATCAGCATGTGAATTTAATTCAAACAGTACTGTACCAAAGTCAAATGTCATTCATAAAAAAATAAATAAATAAATAAAAAAAACTTTCACCTATAACTGGGGCAAAATCCTTTACAGTGAGTACAATACAGATAGGGATTTAATGCCTAAGGATGTACTTTCCAAATCAGTGCATTCAGGGCTATTAAAAGGTAATGTGGATATTGTTAACAGTTGCCTTGTCTCTAAACCATAAGTAGCAGGGGGACTGTAAATTCTAAACAAGGTGGACTCAAGTTTTTTTTTTTTTTTTTTTCTCCCTTCCCTTCTTTTTCGCTTACTTCTAAAGATTCCATTGTACTATGAGAGTCACAGTCTCCCGCTGACCCACATACTCGTTGGATGTCCTAAGCACTGTTTTTTTATGACCACATGAGGGTGGACGGTACCCTGGCATTACTCAGTGCACCGTTCGCTTGCTCATTAATTCGATCATACAGCTACCCAGTCATTCACCTTACTATGAATTTATATCACGTAAGCTGTTTATTTTATAAACAATTCTTTCCTTTCTAGGAATTCAATTTCGACATTCGGTACTACCAATTACGCAGGTTTTTCACGTTCACGGTCCGGTTAGTAAATAAAAAAAAAAAAATAATAATAATAATAAATAAATAAATAATAAACTCTGCTAGCGAATTTCGCCTATTTTACTCTATTACTCCTCCCATTTTTTTTTGCAATAGGGGATTCAGCTCGGGTTAAAATACCACCCGACCAAACAAACTCTTTAGTGCATCTCGAGTACGTGTCAAGTTCGCATACAGGTAAGGATAACGAACGTTTAATTTATTTCATTTACGTACGTATCATCCCTCATAGTTTAGGTGGCTGGCTGTTAAGGTCATAGGAACCCAATAGCGTTAAATCTCATCCCGGCTCTCTTGCCTTAAAATAGTGGTCCCGCGAGGCCAACACCCATCCTCAGTTCAGAGATACTACGTCCCTTGGGCCAATCCATAGGTAGTCGCCTCGCACGTGGCATAGAGAGGGCCTCACCTGTCACTCCCATTCTATCTTATGACTACTACTCATCGAGAGGCCAACACCCCGCCACAACGTTCGGTGGCCACGAAATTCCCTCGCGCCAACTCATAGATAGAGCCTCTCAAGCCGCTTGGCACTTAGTAGGGCCTCACCAGTCACCAACCTAGTGTAATTGCTTCGCTGCAGAGCGGCACTAGCTAGTCAGCCAGCACACTCACTCACACTCATAAAAAAAAAATGTTTTTCTAACATAACGTCTCCTTTCACGCCCATAGCATGTCTAACGATTCAGTTCAAGAAGAAGACCTATCACTTGCCAGCACTCCCTCCAGACCTGGCACTCAGCCAAGACAGTCCAGTACGATGTCCAACTACAGATCCTGGACTGTCCCAAAAATCACAGCTGAACTGAATAAGAGAAACATTCCCTTTCCGGCTACAGCCAGAAAAGCTGAACTTTTCCGCTTATTAAACTCTCAAAACATTGAGTTACCAGGCCCTAGTTCCGATTCTATGATCCAAAATAGCTTGACAGAATTACGAAATATGATGACCTCCCTGGTGGCTTCAGTGGCTACCATAAATAACAGATTAGATAACCTGGAAGCCACTAGTCAAGCTAGCATTCCGGAAGTACAAATCCCACTAGGACAACCAGAGACAAGCTCAGGAGGTAACTCCAATCCATTTCCTGCTAAAACATCTAATATAATCAACCCAGTACATTTGATACCACAAAATTTAAAAAGAGATATACTAGAAGGGAAAGATGTTAAAACAGAGCCTATACTTTCGACGATATATCCGTGGTAATGAAAGGTAGAGATCCTAGGCTCAACAAAAAACAAAATATTCCTGAGTTTGTGCTAGCTTTTGGCTTATATAGAGACGTAATTTGCACTGCCTTCCCACACCGTAGAGAAGAACTGGATCTATATCTGCACAAACTGGTGGAATTAGCCTATAAATACGGAGGTTACGCCTTTTACGACTACCATAAGTCCTTTTCTGCCAAGTCAGCCGCATCATTGGCCCAATTCAACACTCCCACTGATTGGAGTCAATTAGATACAGAATTATTCTGTAGACATTTTGCAGGGCTTAAAACACCAGCATGTGCAATATGTGCCTCAGCATCTCATACGGCAAACTTTTGTCCAAGTAATATAGGTGGTCCGTCTAATAGCAATACCAGTCCGGACTATTTCCCTAATCAAAGGGAAATGAAAGATAAGTTGGGGAAACCTATAGTATTTCTCGGGAAAGCTCAAGTTTGTAACAACTTTAACGCGGGAGGATGTAGTTACAGCGCTCGTAGATTACTTCATGTTTGCTCGATCTGCTTCAGAGCACATGCGAAAACTATGTGTCCAAACAAACTGTTCCCTAAAAAAGCAATCACCCCAATAAACGTAAATAATTTACAACGTTACTTGACTGAACATCCTTCTTCTCACTTGGCGGACTTTCTGGTATCAGGTTTCACAACAGGCTTTCACACAGGTTTGGTAGCACTCCCTTCAGGCATACTAGAATGCCCCAACCTACAATCAGCTATTACAGACCCAGTCAGTTTAACGGATCTCCTCAACAAAGAAATTGAACTTGGTTTTATGATAGGTCCCTTTACTACTCCACCCTACACCTCCTGGAGAACTAGTCCACTCGGTATAGCCACGGGCAAGTTTAACAATAAAAAGAGGTTAATAATCGACTTTTCAGCACCTCACACTTCCACATCCCCAAGCTTAAATTCTCTCATACCTTCAGAAGACTTTTCACTGCAATAGACGATGCCATACAAGCTATCGTCAACTCGGGCGAGGCAGCCTGGCTGAGCAAAACAGATATTTCAAACGCTTTCAAACTCCTACCAATTAAGCAGTCACTCTGGCATCTACATGGTGTTAAGTGGGAAGGGAAATACTATTTTGCAACCAGGCTGACCTTCGGCTCCAAAAGTAGCCCGAAAATCTTCGATATATTCGCAGAAACCTTGAACTGGCTACTACTAAACAATTCCAGGTGCCCAGTAGTAATTCACTACCTCGATGACTTTTTATATATCGAGCCTAACTACTACACACCACATAGTCTAAGAAATGCACTATCCCTATTTAATGACTTAGGAGTCCCGGTAGCTCCAAACAAAACAGAGGGTCCCAGTACAGAAATAACTTTCTTAGGCATCACTCTTAATTCCGCAACTATGCAAGCTAGCCTCCCGCAGACGAAAGTAGACAAAATTCTTACTAACATTCACAACTGCACCAACCAAGGGTCTTGTACCAGGAAAGAGTTACAGTCGCTTTTGGGTTCCCTTAACTTTGCCATGAGAATTATCCCTCAAGGCAGGTCTTTCATCTCTAGGCTTCTGTCTCTCCTACACGGCCTCCCTGACGACGACACTAGAATAAATCTAGACAATCCTGCAAGGGCCGACCTAAAAATGTGGGAACTATTTTTAACAACATGGAACGGTAGGTCACATTTTATTCCCACCATATCAGATGAGTCCCCGGTTATCTGGACAGACGCAGCAGCTACCGCCGGGTACGCTGCAATATTTGAGGACGAATGGGTATACGACAGTTGGCCACCCGAAACAGTTACCCTAGAGAAATTCGACAAAACCTCTGCATTTTTCGAAATTTTCCCAATAGTAGCAGCAGCTCTCATCTGGGGAAATTATTGGAGGGGGAAAGCAGTGAAATGTTACTCTGACAACCAAGCAGCATGCGACATAATTAACAAGGGCCGTTCTCAGTCCCTGCCTATCATGAGTCTTGTAAGAAAACTTACATGGTTGGCTGCAAATTTACAGTTCTATATGCATTGTATCCATGTTCCTGGTGTCTTAAATAACGCAGCTGATGCTTTGTCTCGTTTTAATTTGCAGGAATTCTTCAAACTACACCCTACAGCAAACAAACAATCCATAAATCCCCCACAATTCAAAGACCTAATCATGCTCTAAATCAGTTGCTAAAACACAGTAGAATTCTTGCACAGGCAGCCTTATCGGAAAACACAAAAAAAGCTTACGATAGGGCATTTGACCTGTTCAAAAAGTTTGTACGAGATTTTAATATAATAAACTGTTTGGTTGCATTTTCAACTTTTTGCCACCTCTCATTAAAACTAGCCTACAATACCATCAAACTTTACTTAACAGGAGTACAACATTTCATGCTAATTCTTTACCCAAACAAGTCCCCTTTCTTGTCCACATACCCTATAAAAAGTATACTAAAAGATATCCAGAGGCAAAAGTCACATGAAGCCCTAAAAAGACTCCCCATAGACAGTAACATCTTTAAAGAAATCTCCGATCTATTAGATAAAAATCCTTTTGAAAATAACACTAACCAAGTAATTAAGGCAGCAGCGTATCTAGCCTTTTTTGGGTTCCTCAGACCTAAAGAATTTTCAGTGGAAAACATATCCGACACAAAAAATTGTCTCAAACAAGCAAACCTAACCAAAGTAAATGATCATTTCATACTATCGATTCCCCGCACAAAAACTAACCAATCAGGCCCCCCAGTAGACATTAAATACTTTCCTACCGGTTCCATATGGTGCCCAGTACAAGTGCTGGATAATTTCATACTGAATCAACAAATTAAAAGTCCAGATTTGCCTCTGTTGGCCCTACAAGGTAAGCCTCTCACCACTAAACAATTCATGCTATACATCCACGCTTTGCTCCTTAGACTAGGCCTCAATCCTAATTCCTTCACGGGACACTCATTCCGCATCGGAGCAGCCACAGCAGCCTCAAGTAGTCAAGTACCAACACATATTATAAAGAAAATGGGACGTTGGAAATCCTCCGCGTATAACCAGTACATTCCAAACCCGGAGAAAGAGATCAGACTTGCATTTTGTAACATGTCTAAATAATGATGTTATAATAAATGATGTTTTCTTACTTTTTGCCCTCTTTTTTTACAGGCCTAACCTCTCGTCAGTTTCGGCACACCTCACCCGACTCTCATTTTTCAAAAATATAACTCTCCATTTTAAGTGTACGCCCCCTTTCATAATCCCGTACACAAATAGAAGGGGTATGCCTGTAGTTGTGGGAGGGATTTAGGCCTATTTAAACCCAAGGAACCCAAGCTTACCTGTCTTCGTCGATTCCGGAAATCCCCTCCCTCCACGCCCTCTTTTAATATCAATAATTCAGGGTGGGCCCTCTTTTTTTACAGGCCTAACCTCTCGTCGGTTTCGGCACACCTCAACCGACTCTCATTTTTCAAAAATATAACTCTCCATTTTAAGTGTACGCCCCCTTTCATAATCCCGTACACAAATATATATATATATGTGTATGTGTGTATATATATAATATCATTCTAAGTGTATTTTGGTACCAATAAATACAGATGATACTCACAAAATTAGAATATTGTGCAAAAGTTCATTTATTTCAGTAATGCAACGTAAAAGGGGAAACTGATATATGAGATAGACGCATTACATGCAAAGCAAGATAGTTCAAGCCGTGATTTGTCATAAGTGCGATGATTGTGGCTTACAGCTCATGAAAACCCCAAATCCACAATCTCAGTAAATTAGAATATTACATGCAATCAATAAAACAAGGAGTGTACATAGAACAATATCAGACCTCTGAAAAGTATAAGCATGCATATGGACTCAGTACTTGGTTTGGGCCCCTTTTGCAGCAATTACTGCCTCAATGCGGCGTGGCATGGAAGCTATCAGCCTGTAGCACTGCTGAGGCGTTATGGAAGACCAGGATGCTTCAATAGCGGCCTTCAGCTCTTCTGCATTGTTCGGTCTCATGTCTCTCATCTTTCTCTTGGCAATGCCCCATAGATTCTCTGTGGGGTTCAGGTCAGACGAGTTTGTTGGCCAATCAAGCACAGTAATCCCACGGTCATTGAACCAGGCTTTGGTGCTTTTGGCAGTGTGGGCAGGTGCCAAGTCCTGCTGGAAAATTAAGTCAGCATCCCCATAAAGCTCGTCTGCGGAAGGAAGCATGAAGTGCTCCAAAATCTCCTGGTAGACGGCTGCGTTGACCCTGGACTTAATGAAGCACAGTGGACCAACACCAGCAGATGACATGGCTCCCGAAATCAACACAGTCTGTGGAAATATTCACACAGGACTTCAAGCATCTTGCAGTGTGTGCCTCTCCATTCTTCCTCCAGACTCTGGGTCCTTGTTTCCAAATGAGATGTAAAAGTTGCTCTCATCAGAAAAGAGGACTTTGGACCACTGAGCAACAGACCAGGTCTGTTTTTCTTTAGCCAAGGTAAGACTCTTCTGACATTGTTTTTTGTTCAGGAGTGGCATGACAAGAGGAATACGACATCTGCAGCCCATGTTCAGGATCCGTCTGTGTGTGGTGGCTCTTGATGCACTAACTCCAGCCTCAGCCCACTCCTTGTGAAAGTCCCCAACACTTTTGAATGCCCTTTTCCTGACAATCCTTTCCAGACTGCGGTCATCCCTGCTGCTTGTGCACCTTTTTCTTCCACACTTTTCCCTTCCACATAACTTTTTATTAATGTCCTTTGATACAGCAATTTGGGAACATCCAACTTCCTTTGCAATTACCTTTTGAGGCTTTCCCTCCTTATGGAGGGTGTCAATGATGGTTTTCTGCACAACTGTCAGGTCAGCAGTCTTCCCCATGATTGTGATTCCTACTGAACCAGACTGAGAGACCATTTAAAGGCTCAGAAACCCTCTGCAGGTGTTATGGCTTACTTAGCTGATTAGAGTGGGACACTGTGAGCCTAGAATATTGCACCTTTTCACAGTATTCTAATTTACTGAGATTGTGGATTTGGGGTTTTCATGAGCTGTAAGCCATAATCATCGCAGTTATGATAAATCACGGCTTGAACTATCTTGCTTTGCATGTAACGCGTCTATCTCATATATTAGTTTCCCCTTTTACGTTGCATTACTAAAATAAATGAACTTTTGCACGATATTCTAACTTTTCGAGTATCACCTCTCTCTCTCTCTCTCTCTCTCTCTATATATATATATATATATAAACAAAATACAGTTAGTATTAAATTACATATGCATATATAATTTATTTTAAATGTTAACAAATATTTTATTTATTTTATTATTTTATTTATTATTGTGATTATACGTGTATTTATATATATATAAATATTATATATATATATAAATATATATTTCTTATATATATAAATGTAACTTCATTCTAAGTGTATTTTTTTTTTTAATTCTTTATTTTAGCAGTGCTGCTCATTTGACATGTCATAATACAAAAGTGCAAACAATATGCCATTGTTGTACATATAGGTAGCAGTTGGGCGATGGTATCAATGCACTGTTTTTGTTTTTTTTTAACAAGTATTAAACTACATGGAGATGCCTGAAGAGTCTGTTAGTTAGTGTCTGTGTGTGTCGGTGTTCAGGTTCTCAGCTTCTTGATTAGGGATATGCTTGAGTCTTGCCTTGCGGGGCTGAGGTGTGTGTGTAACATATCTGTGCTGTCAACGCCAGTCTACTTGCCCCAGTGAGCAGTTAAGCTGTGTCTCCTGGGTCTTGGTGAGGGTGTGTATGAGTTAGAGTGTTCTGTGGGAGAATGATATGGGTTGCCCCGTCTCGGAGGTGTGGGGGTGGGGAAGGAGAGTCCGTCGGTCGTTATGTGACTACCTTCTGGGTCCCCTTCTATGTGTTACATGTGTAAGTAAGTCAGTCGGTCGTCAACATTTAAACATTTCAAATTAAAACAGATTAAGGCAGAAGTGTATTTTGCTTAAGGAACTAGGAACATGTCCGGCTGGTGTCTATCTGCAATGGGCAGATCTCATGCCAGGTCTTGACTTGCGCCCGTTTCTGGTGGACTCCTTTATGTTAAGCTGTCAGAGTCCCGGCTGGTCCCCAGCGGTATGTTATCCCAGCCAGTTGGAGTTTGAGTGTGGTCGGTCTGAGGGTTCTACGCCACTGGAGGGTAGCTCGGGTGAGATCCTGAAAGAAAGTTAGTGAGACGTCTTCGAATGTGAGCGGCGTTTTGCCTCTGGCTGTTGCCATGATCTGAGTTTGGTTGTGGTGTGTCAGGCATCGCAGGATGATGTCTCTGCTCATGTTGGGAGAGGATTTGGGTGACCCTGCCACCCTGTAGGCTCCGTCGATGGTCATCTTCTTTGAGGTGGTGTGTGGTAACAGTGTGCCCAGTAGTCTCCGGAAGTAATATGGCAGATCCTCGGTGGGTATATTGCCTGGTATGCTGCATATTTTTACATTATTCCGGCACTGCCTGTCCTCCATGGATGTCATTTGGAGTGACAGGGCCATCTCGGCATTGTGTATTTGTTGGATGGTGTCCTGCATGGCGGTCATGTCTGTCTGTACCATTTTGATATTTGTTTCCATGGTTTGTACACGGTTTGTAACCGCTTGGATCTCTGTCTTGAGGTGGTTTAGGTTGGCTGTCCAGACTCTTGATATGTCTGTTACTAGTATCCTTAGGTCGCTTTTTGTGGTTGGAGCTGCGCCGTCATCGGGCTTCATGTCTTGATTTGTATGTATTGGTAGGGGTTGCTGTTGGTCCCTTATCGGGTCCTCCCTCTCGTGGGGTGCTGCAGCCTTGTCTGCATTGTCCACAGGGCTTGTTCTGGTTTGTGTTGGTCGTTGTAACATGGTGCCTATATCTCTGCCTTCGGGGGCTGTGTTAGGCTTCTGGGATCTGCGGCCCATGTTTAGCTCGCGTTCTGGCAGGGTGGGCAAGTCTGTGGTTAGTCCGCGAAGTATGGCTTCCAGTCCAAGGTGTGGTAGCGGGAGGTAGGCCTTGGTCTTGCGACGCTGCCTAGACTGTTTTCCCGGTTGAAAAAAAGGCATCTAGTGCTGCATCCAGGTACCGTGTTTGGCAGGCCGATCGTGGGGGGGATTACAGGTTTTTCCCTTATTTTAGGTGATTGTGGGGAGCTGTTGAAGATGGCGACCGATTAGGTTGCTTGCTAGCCCCGCCCCCTCAATTCTAAGTGTATTTTAATACTAATGTTTAGCTCGCGTTCTGGCAGGGTTTAGCTGCCAGGTTAATACTAATGTTTAGCTTGCGTTCTGGCCATGTTTAGCTCGCGTTCTGGCAGGGTGGGCGTGTCTGTGGTTAGTCCGCGAAGTATGGCTTCCAGTCCAAGGTGTGGTAGCGGGAGGTAGGCCTTGGTCTTGCTGCGCTGCCTAGACTGTTTTGCCGGTTGAAAAAAAAGCATCTAGTGCTGCATCCAGGTACCGTGTTTGGCAGGCCGATCGTGGGGGGATTACAGGTTTTTCCCTTATTTTAGCGAGTGATTGTGGGGAGCTGTTGAAGATGGCGACCGATTGGGTTGCTTGCTAACCCCGCCCCCCCAATTCTAAGTGTATTTTAATACTAATATATGTAATTATATTAACATTAAAATACAATATGTATGATGTTACATATATATGATGTGTGTATATATTGTGTGTATGTGTATATATATTATGTGTATGTGTATATATATATATATATATATATATATATACATATGTATACACATACATACATACATATACACATTTATTTTACATGTTTAATAACAATTATTTTTTTACACTACCCACCAGCAGGGGGACTGTCTGACAGCCCAGACAGTCCCCCTGCAGGCAGATCCACAGCCAGCTATAGGGGGGCCATGTGATCACTCTTTGAGAGCGATTACATGGTCCCCGTGGAGATGCAGTCCGGCGGAGAGGCAGTGATTTGCCAGGGCCCAGGAAGTCCTCCCGAAGAAGATCGCGGCGGCGGTATCTCCTGGCATCTGGGGTAGAAAGCCTTTACGGCGTTCTTTGCTGCCGCAGCGGCTTTAAAGGACCACTATAGTGCCAGGAAAACATACTCGTTTTCCTGGCACTATAGTGCCCTGAGGGTGCCCCCACCCTCAGGGTCCCCCTCCCGCCCGGCGCTGGAAGGGGGAAAGGGGAAAAAACTTACCTTTTTCCAGCGCTGGGCGGAGAGCTCTCCTCCTCCGATCCTCCTCTTCTCCTCCCCGTCGGCTGAATGCGCACGCGCGGCAAGAGCTGCACGCGTATTCAGCCGGTCACATAGGAAAGCATTCTCAATGCTTTCCTATGGACGCTGGCGTGCTCTCACTGTGAAAATCACAGTGAGAAGCACGCAAGCGCCTCAAGTGGCTGTCAATGAGACAGCCACTAGAGGCTTTGGGGGAAGGCTTAACCCATTCATAAACATAGCAGTTTCTCTGAAACTGCTATGTTTATGAAAAAAATGGGTTAACCCTAGCTGGACCTGGCACCCAGACCACTTCATTAAGCTGAAGTGGTCTGGGTGCCTAGAGTGGTCCTTTAAAGCCCATTATAATGGGGATGGCATAGAACGACATAAGGCGTTCAGGGGTTAAACGAGATTAATAGAAATTTCAAAAATTGCTATAAATAATAACCTTGTATATATACAAGGATCAATAAATTATATTTTTAACTTTTATTGGTTGGTTGTTATCTTTGTACAAAAGGTTCAATATTTTTTGTAGGTGGATGTGGTATGCAGAGTATTTGTTCACATATTTATTGACAGTGGGTATCCCTATTTTAGGGAAAGCACAGGTCCCTTTTTTCTGTACATTTTCCCACATATTTAGGTTAGAGGTATTTTCCTAATAGGACTAGCTGCCTCCCTAATAGTTCCACCCCTATCGCACCTTATTTTCTTTTGCTCTGTTCCACTATTTTACCTATTTGCCTCTTTTGGGTAAGGCTGTAATGCATCAGATGATGGATGAGAAGCCTTTTATAAAACTTCAGTAGTAGTTGACTGTGACAAATGCTCCTTCCCATGAACGTTTGACACGAACTCCTGGAGGAATATGGGAACTGGCCTCCTGCCCATTGACTATGGCCCAGGTTCGAGATCGCGTTCAAAAGTTATCCTGCCCAGTCGCTATTAGCAGCTTTTCCTCAGTGCCCCTGGTTCGGCACTTTCCCTTCATTCAAATGGAACCGAATGCTAGCTCCCTAGCGGCTGTTCACATGAACCAAACCCACGAATCCTCAGCGATACTTAGCTGTGACCGCTATGGAACTAATTTCAGCATGGGGACTTTTTGGTTCCCGGGCAACCCAGCGGTAATTAGCCGCGAATGTTATTAACCTGTTTTCGGAATGAGGTGACCTTGCGGTTCCCGGACAACTTGGTCCGGGGTTTTGAACCACTTCGCGATCCGTGGCTGAGACGAAGGGGAACAAACACTACCTGAGAGCCAGGCGGACCACCCTATATTGCATTCGCAGGATCTCCCAAAAGGTGACTGGTCAACGCACCAAACGCCCAGGAACTATTTTGGAGATAGGACCACATGTGCGGCCGGTCAGAACTTTGACACGGTAGCATTTCCTCTACACTGCATGGATCTGAGTGCTATTTTGACAACTTTGGTGCTCAGATCAGGGCTATGTTGTTTGTATTGGGCTCTCTGCTCCTGGGAGATAATTAGTGTACCGGTCTTTAACTCAATTATTAGACATGTGCACCAGTGAATTTTCATTTCGTACAAATGATTTCGTACTAAATAAAAATGTAATTCGTCCATTCCGAATTGTTTTTCGGATAAAATTTGTTAAATAATTGCCCAGTCACTAGTGCAATAAGGGGGGACCCAGCACAGGTCCCCCTGTTTCCCCATAATGGGGAACCCAGATAACAAAAATGGGGGGACATAGTGACCCCCCCGCACCCTGACCCGAGGACCCTTGGGTGGGGACCTTAAGTAAATAAATAATGGGGGGGATCAAATGTCCCCCCCTATGAGCGGCAGGTGGGGACCCTAAATAAATAATGTGGGAGACCTAATGTCCCCCCCCAGGTTCCCACCCATGACCGGCGGGTGGGGACCACAAATAATAAAGTAACTAGGGGTCACCAAGCCCCTAGTCACTCTCCCCCCACCCAATAAAAATACTCTACCTACCCCCTCACCCTAATAATAGTGAGGGGGGGGCAATAAACTAACACCCTGAAAAATAGAATTTCATACTTACCATTAGATGTCTTATTTTCTTTCTTCAGCCCCAAAAAAGGCCTAATAAAAATCCAGAGCACCCAAAAAAAAAAAAAAAAAAATCTCGACGGAAAAAATAATCCATCTTCTCCCAGCGAGGGCACCGTGCAGAATGACCTCTGCAGAGCAGGGAACAGCTTATAAAGCCTTCCCACGCCCTGCAATTTGACTTGGAGCACTCTGATTGGTTGATTCCAAGCCAACCAGAGTGCTCTGACAGGTAAATGAAGAGACTGACGGGTAAGTCTCTACATTTACCTGTCAGAGCACTCTGATTGGTTTACTTGGAATCCAACAATAGGAAAGTAGGTGCGCAAAATGAGTATATGGGACAGCCCGCAAGGCTGAATTACAAATAGTACAATATGAAAAGCATGCAGAGTACAATGCAGAGATGTGCAGAAATGCAAATGTATGCAATAGGTTATCACCAGATATACATTGTGACCATGCAGACAGATACAAATAAAATAATTGGGCATATACTTGCACAGGTCTGTTCAGGCA
The DNA here is from genome assembly GCA_933207985.1 of Pelobates cultripes. Classification (NCBI taxonomy): domain Eukaryota; kingdom Metazoa; phylum Chordata; class Amphibia; order Anura; family Pelobatidae; genus Pelobates; species Pelobates cultripes. The sequence goes on from OW240920.1 coordinate 90,248,482, forward strand.
GTCCAACATTGTATGGGAGTAAATAATAAAATTGAGGAAAAAATTCCAAACTCACAATTGTGGAGTGGTTGTAGTACCACTCCAGACTGTCAGGCTCCAGGAGGATCGGCCCCTTGTGGTCGTAGGATCCGACTTGTGATAACCTGAAAGCACTCACTTCATGACCAGTCAAGTGTAGAAAAAAATCAATTTTATTGAAACAAATCCTAAAAACAATGTGTTAAAAAATACCACTGCTGCTGATGTTTATGTTGTCCAATAAGACCAGGTATCGAAAAAGGATAAACCATAAACAAAGTTCTACCCCACTCTGTATCCTGGCTTGCCGTCGGCTCTCCCTCTCAGCGCAGTTACTTCCGGGTTCCAGTCCACGCAACGCGTTTCGCCCCACCTCTCGGGGCTTTCTCAAGCGTCTCCACAATTGTGAGTCCATGTGTCCACTAAACCCTGGGTAATTATATCAGTTATATACCCACTAAATCCCTGGAAATGTATATAGATAATTATATCGGTTATATACCCACTAAACCCTGAGTAATATATATAGATAATTATATCAGTTATATACCTACTAAACCCTGGGTAATTAATATAGATAATTATAATAGTTATATACCCACTAAACCCAGGGTAATGTATATAGATAATTATATCAGTTATATACCCACTAAACCCCGAGTAATGTATTTAGATATTTATATCAGTTATATCCCCACTAAACCCCGGGTAATGTATATAGATAATTATATCAGTTATATACCCACTAAAGCCAGGGTAATGTATATAGATAATTATATCAGTTATATACCCACTAAACCCTGGGTAATGTATATAGATAATTATATCAGTTATATACCCACTAAACCCTGGGTAATGTATATAGATAATTATATCAGTTAAATACCCACTAAACCCAGGGTAATGTATATAGATAATTATAATAGTTATATACCCACTAAATCCTGGGTAATATATATAGATAATTATAATAGTTATATACCCACTAAACCCCCTGTAATATATAAAGATAATTATAATAGTTATATACCCACTAAACCCAGGGTAATATATATAGAGATAATTATAATAGTTATATACCCACTAAACCCCGGGTAATGTATATAGATAATTATATCAGTTATATACCCACTAAACCCTGGGTAATGTATATAGATAATTATATCAGTTATATACCCACTAAACCCTGGGTAATGTATATAGATAATTATATCAGTTAAATACCCACTAAACCCAGGGTAATGTATATAGATAATTATAATAGTTATATACCCACTAAACCCTGGGTAATATATATAGATAATTATAATAGTTATATACCCACTAAACCCCCTGTAATATATAAAGATAATTATAATAGTTATATACCCACTAAACCCAGGGTAATATATATAGAGATAATTATAATAGTTATATACCTACTAAACCTTGGGTAATATATATAGATAATTATATCAGTTATATACTCACTAAACCCGGGGTAATGTATATAGATAATTATATCAGTTATATACCCACTAAACCTTGGGTAATGAATATAGATAATTATATTAGTTATATACCCATTAAACCATGGGTTATATATACAGATAATTATATCAGTTAAATATCCACTAAACCCCGGGTAATGTTTATAGATAATTATATCAGTTATATACCCACTAAACCCCAGGTAATGAATATAGATAATTATAATAGTTATATACCCACTAAACGTTGGGTAATATATATAGATAATTATATCAGCTATATACCCACTAAACCCCAGGTAATGTATATAGATAATAAATCAGTTATATACCCACTAAACTCCGGGTAATGAATATAGATAATTATAATAGTTATATACCGACTAAACCCTGGGTAATATATATAGATAATTATATCAGTTATATACCCACTAAATCCCGGGTAATTTATATAGATAATTATAAAAATTACACACCCACTAAACCCCAGGTAATGAATATAGATGATTATAATAGTTATATACTCACTAAACCCCAGGTAATATATATAGATAATTATAATAGTTATATAACCACTAAACCCCAGGTAATATATATAGATAATTATAATAGTTATATACCCACTAAACCCTGGGTAATATATATAGATAATTATAATAGTTATATACCCACTAAACCCTGAGTAATGTATATAGATAATTATATCATTTATATACCCACTAAACCCAGGGTAATATATATAGATAATTATAATAGTTATATACCCACTAAACCCAGGGTAATATATATAGATAATTATAATAGTTATATACCCACTAAACCAAGGGTAATATATATAGATAATTAAAATAGTTATATACCCACAAAAACCTTGGGTAATATATATAGATAATTATATCAGTTATATACCCACTAAACCCAGGGTAATGTGTGACGGAACACTAGCACTCCGACTGAGTACCTCCGCCAATCGATGCTCCTAGTGCTCGCTGAGGACTCCAAGCACTCCAACCGACACCATCAGCACGGCAGACCCCACTTCCAGCGATGCAACTGCGCCGGGGTCTCTGCTGTTTCCACCCACCCTGGACCCAAGGCCAGGATCCAGCTTCCAGTGGGTGAACCTCTCTTCCCCAGAGAGCAGGAACAGGAACAAATCAAGCTATTGCAAGAGCTTCCTCTGGGGAGTAAGTGATTATAGCAATCCCCAGAGTGTAGGTATCCCTTCCCCCAAACATGAGCCAAGGCTTAATGCTGGAACAAGACTGATTTACTGGCACACAGAACTCACAATTTATGCAACACAAAACTCCTCCTCTGGGTCAGGCTAGATAATTGAGTTGCTACAATACACAAAGCTCAATTATCTGCTGGCCAGATATAATACAGTTTCATAAAACACACAGGGACCCCAAAACATGCAATAACCCCATAAAAAGTATATCCTTGGAACCGGGGGATCTGGGTGAACTACATATCCAAAATTCACCCAGATCCGTTCAGTACTTTGGAAAATACAGTTTAATGCAGATTCTGCAGAACATATACAGGCTAAATGAAAAACAATCAATGTATAATGTGTCCCCTGCTGTATAGTCCAGAACCACCGCACGATGTCTCTGTGCAACAAATACTGGCGAGATGGCACCGTGTTGAAAAGTCCAAACAGTGTCTGTGAGTTAAAATGGCCGCCATCCATTGTTCTCACCATGTGCTTCATCCATTGTTCTCACCATGTGCCTCTGATACAGGAAATGGTGGCCACCCAGTAACCCCACAGTATGTCCCCAGATGGTTCTTAAAGGGCCAGCAGCAGCACAACACAAATCCATTATGCCCAAATCATGTCTTTAAAGGGCAATACATCCCAGGGGCCATAGTCACAGGGCAAAAGGCGGGCAAGCAGTCCTCTCCAGGCACAAGTGGCGAAGGGCACTTCGTCACACATCTTCCCTTTGGGGGGAAGACTAAACAGGTACCTGACCTTCTGCCAGTCAGTACCTAGATTAGTCGGGCAGCCCACCCACAAAGAAAAATACGCAGAGTAACCCCCCCACAATAAATGGTACTGGTCTGTAGGTTCAAGTTTGTAGTGGGACAGCGCAGCACTCTCGGTCTCCCTGGTGCAGCTAGGCAAACTGCTGGTGTTGCTTGGGGGGCAGAGGCCAGCGGCGCTCTGCCCTGCTGCCAGCTCTTCCACTGGGGTAACCCGTGGTAAGTTAGGCTCTGATACAGGGGAAATGGGGGGCAGAGGCTAACAGGGCTCTGCCCAGATGCCAGCTCTTCTGCTGGGGTAACCCGTGGTAAGTCAGGCTCTGATACAGGGGAAAAGGGGGGGCAGAGGCTAACAGAGCTCTGCCCAGATGCCAGCTCTTCTGCTGGGAGGGGGTCAGTGGGTATCGCAGGCTCATCCACTGCCCCCAGGACCCGGTTGGGATGTAGCTGGGGAGGGGAAGTTTCGCTTACCTCCTCCTCCTGGCATCCCTGCAGGGTTGGTTGGGGATCTGGACCGCCCGTCCAGCCTCCCTGTAGGACTGGCACAGAGACCGCGGTCCCATCTGCGCCAGTGTGGTTAGGTTTGTCTTCCCCCTCTCCCGGTATCTCTGGCTGCTGTTGGAGGGGGAGGCTGGTTGCCCCCACTCTCCAGGACGCTGGTTGCTGTAAGGTGGAGGGATCGACCATCACCCCCTCCTGGAACTCAGGCCGCCGCTGGGGAGAGAGACCAGTTGTCTCCTCTCCCTGTATATTATACTGCTGCTGGGGACTTGGGCTGACTGCCCAGCATCCCTGTAGGGCTGGCAGAGAGACTTTGGTCCCATCTCCGTTTGCCATCTCTGTGTGTCCCCAGGACAAGTCTATGAGGTCGCCCACCTCCGGCTGCTGTTGGAGAGGGAGGCCGGTTGCCTCCCCTCCCCAGGATGCTGGTTGCTGTAAGGTGGAGGGATCGACCATCACCTCCTCCTGGAACTCAGGCCGCCGCTGGGGAGAGAGACCAGTTGTCTCCTCTCCCTGTATATTATACTGCCGCTGGGGACCTGGGCTTACTGCCCAGCATCCCTGTAGGGCTGGCAGAGAGACTTCGGTCCCATCTCCGCTTGCCATCTCTGTGTGTCCCCAGGACACGTCTATGAGGTCCACTACATCAGGTACCTCTGGTTGGTGGAGGAGAGGGAGGCCAGTTGCCTCCCCTCCCCAGGACGCTGGTTGCTGTATGGGGGAGGGATCTACCATCACCTCCTCCTGGAACTCAGGCTGCTGCTGGGAAGGGAGACCGGTTGTCTCCTCTCCCTGTGAGATACACTGCCGCTGGGGATCTGGGCCGGGTACCCAGCATCCCTGTGGGGCAGGTGGAGAGACCTCAGTTCCATCTCCACCTGCCATCTGTGGGTCTTCCCAGGACCGTTCCATAAGGTTGCTCACCTCTGGGGCTGGTTGGACAGAAGAGGGTAGGGTGTCCAGGTAATCCTCTGGGCTGAGGGACGGTGATTGGGCTAAGTTGAACAGGCGCCGGTAGCTCTGCTCCAGCCCCCACTCCATTGCGACCAGATGACTCAGGTCTGGCCCCAGGTCGTCCGCTCGGGGAAGATCCAGCAGGGTTTCCCTGATGTTGTGGATGTCCCAGAACCGAAACTCTGTGGGGCATCCAAAGTCATCGCCCTCCTCATAGGCCTCCCACAGTAAGCCCGGGCCATTATAATCCTCTCCCTCGGGCAGATAGTGGTTAGTCATCGTGGGGTTGCGCTGGGTGGCGTACCACTTTAATGCCCGGTAAGCTGCATCTAGCCACAACTCCTTCCAAATTAAATCCCAGAGTTCCAACAACCATTCATCCAAGGGTTGCTCCCCTAGGAAAGGGGAGCGCAGGGCCTCGAGTACCTGGAACCGCTGCTCGTCACTGGGAAGGCTCTCTCCGCCGCCGTTGTACCTTTTCCAGGGCATCGTGCCACATCTCCGTACGAGTGACATCTCTCCAGTCCAGTATGCACTCCTCTGATACAGGCCCGTCCTGTTGGGCCAAGTGCTGCTGCAACCTCCAGCGAAACTCCTCTTCCATGTTGCTGTGGATAGGGACGCTGCCCGTAGCTAGCTCTATCCCTTGAGTTCCTCTGAAGCCAGGGTCGCTGCACAAGTGCTAGCGTTGCCCTCAATTATAAATCCGTAACTCCACACGTTACTGGTGTCTCAGAGCTGCTGGTCCTCGCACTAGGACGCCATCCCGCCGCTGCCACCAAATGTGACGGAACACTGGCACTCCGACTGAGTACCTCCGCCAATCGATGCTCCTAGTGCTCGCTGAGGACTCCAAGCACTCCAACCGACACCATCAGCACTGCAGACCCCACTTCCAGCGATGCAACTGCGCCTGGGTCTCTGCTGTTTCCACCCACCCTGGACCCAAGGCCAGGATCCAGCTTCCAGTGGGTGAACCTCTCTTTCCCCAGAGAGCAGGAACAGGAACAAATCAAGCTATTGCAAGAGCTTCCTCTGGGGAGTAAGTGATTATAGCAATCCCCAGAGTGTAGGTATCCTTCCCCCAAACATGAGCCAAGGCTTAATGCTGGAACAAGACTGATTTACTGGCACACAGAACTCACAATTTATGCAACACAAAACTCCTCCTCTGGGCCAGGCTAGATAATTGAGTTTCTACAATACACAAAGCTCAATTATCTGCTGGCCAGAAATAATACAGTTTCATAAAACACACAGGGACCCCAAAACATGCAATAACCCCATAAAAAGTATATCCTTGGAACCGGGGGATCTGGGTGAACCACATATCCAAAATTCACCCAGATCCGTTCAGTACTTTGGAAAATACAGTTTAATGCAGATTCTGCAGAACATATACAAGCTAAATGAAAAACAATCACTGTATAATGTGTCCCCTGCTGTATAGTCCAAAACCACCGCACGATGTCTCTGTGCACCAAATACTGGCGAGATGGCACCGTGTTGAAAAGTCCAAACAGTGTCTGTGAGTTAAAATGGCCGCCATCCATTGTTCTCACCATGTGCTTCTGATACAGGAAATGGTGGCCACCCAGTAACTCCACAGTATGTCCCCAGATGGTTCTTAAAGGGCCAGCAGCAGCACAACACAAATCCATTATGCCCAAATCATGTCTTTAAAGGGCAATACATCCCTGGGGCCATAGTCACAGGGCAAGAGGCAGGCAAGCAGTCCTCTCCAGGCACAAGTGGCAAAGGGCACTTCGTCACATAATGTATATAAGGGAAAATGTATCCATACTTACCGTAAATTTCTTTTCCTGGCTAATCATGGCAGCATCACTTATGGGTAGCTCCGCCCTAATCAGGAACAGGACAGGATAAAATCAATTAATATGGACCAGACTGGGTATAAAAGGTCCCTCCTCCTTCTATCCCACAGTCTTTTTTCCTGTCCTTTCAGGACACACAGGATATTTTTATTTTGGGCCACCTTCCCATGTGTACCATGGGCCTCCAGATGAAGTTCAGCCTCTCTTCATATGAAGAACTCAGTAAACAGCCTGCACGGGCAGGACTAACTGAGTTTAGTACAGATTAGCATCTGTACTATTATGGGAGAAAAAGTTTCAACAGTGGATGTGGGGTCGGCTGTTACCTTAAAAATCCCCTTATAGCATCTAACCCCCCTGATCTGAGGTCAGTTATTGGGAGAGCCTAGGGTAAGTGCTTATTTCTGATAAAATTTTCGTTGGTTTTCATTTTGTTTTAAATTCTGGAGGTTATTCTGACAGCTTACAAGTGCCTGGCTTACCTGCATCTGTCTTTTGTGTAAACTGAAGCTTCCCTGGATATCAGCATGGTGCAGGGGCTTCCTCCGGTCTGTCTCTTCTCTCTTCGGCTTCTGGCGCATGCGCAGTACCGACGGCGTCCGGCGGGTGTTCTGCGCATGCACGGAATAATTGCGCGCTTAAAGGTATATCGCGCCAAAAAATGAAAAATTTAAAAACCACTCAGAATTGATCCTGGCTTCTTCTATGAACTTCCGTTAATAAGGAAAGCTGCCTTTTTTGTTCAGAATCTGGTTTAAAGGTAAATCTTAAATTTTTTTTTTGGATATTATTAAATCTTTCTTGCTGCTTGAAGGTTTCTTTTACAATAAGCATATTTTATTCTAGATGGCTTCTCCCTCTGCCTCAAGATCTCGCTCTAGAAGACATAGGTGAGCCGCATATGTCAAATTTGATTTAAGGGGGGAAAAAGAGTGCCATTGCAGGCCTATAATATAAAATATATCGGCCTTTAATTTCAGCCCAGAAAAATCTCAAGAGGATTCTCCCAGAAAATATAGAGAAAAATCCAACAGATGTGCAAACTGCAACCAAGTGGCTCCTCCGGGAAAAAATTTGTGCAGATCTTGCCTTACAGAAGTAGCGAAGGACTGGGATGAGAAAAGTTCCCCACAGGCTGACTTGAAGAAATGGATTTCAGAAGCCATTGCTGAAGGATTTAAATCCTCTAGTAAAATGGCTATCCCCAAGCGTCCCAGAGTGGAAAGCTATGTGGAATCAGAAGAAGAATCTGATATGATGGAAGACTATTCAGAGGAAGAAGAGGATGACTATGACTCAAAATCGTTAGATTCCAGGTCTGTGGATAAGTTGGTTCATCTTATCAGAGACACATTAAGAATTCCTGAAGAAAGCAGGGAGAAGAAGGAGTCTGATAGATATTTTGAAGATCTGAAGCCTAACAGACCTACTTTTCCAGTTCATTCGGCCATAAAGGAGGTAATTGGTGAAGAATGGAATAGACCAGAGAAGAAGGTGACTTTAAAAAGCAAAGTCCCCAGATTATACCCGTATGCACCTGAGGACTGCAAGTCATGGATTTCGGTTCCGAAAATTGATGCAGCAGTCATCCACATGGCAAAAAGAACAACTCTTCCCATAGATTCAATGGCATATTTAAGGGAGCCAATGGAAAAGCGATTGGACGCTGACCTAATTAAGGCATACTTGGCCCTAGGGTCAGCATTACATCCAGCCATTGCTCTTACCACCTTGTCCAGAGCTCTTAAAATATGGGTTGATAATCTAGAAGAGGATATTGCTGGTGGAGTCCGTAGAGAACACCTGATGGAGGGCATTAAAGATTTAAAGCTGGCCACAGAATTCTGTTCTGAAGCTTCCCTGGATATTACTAAAATGGTAGCCAAAAGTATGGCACTGTCAGTTGCTTCGAGAAGAGCATTATGGCTTCACTCTTGGGGTGCAGATTATGCCTCTAAGGCCTCCCTATGTGCGCTTCCTTTTCAAGGGGACCTTCTATTTGGTAAAGTCCTGGAAGATGCGATCCATAAAGCGGCAGATGGAAGAAAAGCCTTTCTCCCCCAGGGGAAAAGAAGATTTAATGCTTCCTACTGGAAGGATAAAAAGTTTAGAGACCGATCCTTTCGAGACGCCAGGTCATATAGACCCGGAAGAGAATTCTCCAGGAATTCTAACTGGAGAAGCTACCAGTCATCTTCATCAAAACCAGTTAGAGGAAGAGGATCTAGACCAGCTAATAAAAACTTCTGAACGTTTGCTGGCCCAGCCAGATGTTATAGGAGGCAGACTTCGCTTCTTTTATCCGGTTTGGGCCAAAAGCATTCAAGACTCTTGGGTTCTTTCTATCCTCAAGGAAGGATACAAAATAGAATTCAAAGAATTCCCTTCTCAAACCTCCTTTACCCGTTCAAGAGTGGCAAGAGGAAGAAAAGAAATGGCTCTAAACGAAATTATTTCTCAACTTCTTCAAAATCAGGTCATAGAAAAAGTCCCTTACAGAGAACATTACAGAGGCCACTACTCTACGATATTTTTGGCCCCAAAACCTCAGGGGAAATGGCGTCTAATTCTGGACCTGAAAGTTCTGAATACTTATTTGGTTCCAAGAACTTTCAAAATGGAGTCCATTGCCACAATTCTGCCCAATATAAAGACAGGGACCTGGATGACTTCTATAGATCTCAAGGACGCCTACTATCAGATTCCTATTCATGTCAGTCATCGCCGGTTTCTAAGGTTTTGGATTGCGGGGAATCACTATCAGTTCAAGGGACTTCCTTTCGGCTTAAGTCTGGCGCCCAGAACATTCACGAAGATTCTAGTGTCTCTGGTGGCCTTTATAAGGACAAGGAACATCGAGATTTTTCATTATCTGGACGATTTTCTGATCTTAGGTCCTTCCAGTCAGATAGTGAATGTCCACACGTCTATAACCATAAAATACCTTCAAGATCATGGTTGGCTGATAAACCCCAAAAAGAGTTCTTTAGTGCCTTCTCAAAGGATGATTTTCCTAGGAGCAAATATAGACTCGGGGAATGGCCTGGTATCACTGTCTACAGACAGAAAACAACGAATAATGAAGAAGATCAGAAGTCTGCGTCAAAAATCTTTCATCACGGCAAGAGATTTCATGAGCCTGTTAGGGTCTCTTACTTCCACGATAGGCCTAGTGAAATGGGCCCAGTGGAGGATGCGACCCATTCAGAGGCATTTTCTCTTACAGTTCAGAGCAAAACAAGGAAATTGGGATCAGAAGATTCGGTTTACTCCCGAGAATTTCGAAAGAACTATATTGGTGGACAAAAGAAAAACACCTCCTTTGTGGTTTTCCCCTGGAAGAGCCGGACTGGATTACTATAACTACAGATGCCAGCCTTCTGGGATGGGGAGCACATCTGAACAACTCTTGGATCCAAGGAACTTGGTCATGGAAGGAGTCAAAACTCCATTCGAATTTGAGAGAAATGAGAGCGGTTCTCAAGGCATTAATAGGGTTCCGTCCTCTAGTAAGGGATGCCTGGGTCAGGATACATACAGACAACAGAGCTGTGGCTTCCTACATAAATCATCAGGGAGGAACTCGAAGTTATTCTCTACTGATAGAATTGTCACCAATAATGAGGTTTGCGCAACTACATCTTCAAGGATTAAAAGCGGTTTATCTTCCAGGGCCAGAGAATTTATTGGCAGACTATCTCAGCAGGACAAGGATTCTCCAAGGAGAATGGAAACTGCACCCAGACTTATTTCAATTGATCACCCATCGGTGGGGAGTACCCCAGATCGACCTGATGGCTTCATACAACAACACTCAGGTGAAGAGGTTTTACTCCCTACATGCGGATCATCGAGCAGAAGGACAGGATGCCCTGTCTCTTCCATGGGAATTCGATCTGGGGTACGCATTCCCTCCCCTACCAATGATTTACCGACTGCTGAGAAAAATATGGAAGGAAGGTCTCAAAGTCATCGCCATCATCCCAATCTGGCCTCGCAGACCTTGGTTTCCCCTGCTGAACAAGATGAGCCTGGAACCTCCTTGGCCTCTTCCTGTCAGACCAAACATCTTAATCCAGGGACCAGCTGTTCATCCCAACCCCAGCCAGCTGAAATTGGGGGCATGGCTCTTGAAAAGGAGAGATTGCTAGCTCAAGGGATCCCAGAAACTGTGGTAACTACTCTCCTAAAATCCAGAAAAGCATCTACTTCTTCCTGCTATCATAAGATTTGGGAAGTTTTTCGTTCCTGGTCTCTAGAGAATAATGTGGATTTTCTTCAGCCATCTAACATTAACATTCTGCAATTTCTTCATACAGGTCTAGAGAAAGGGCTGAGTCTCAGTACTCTAAAAGTCCAATCATCGGCTTTATCTGCTCTCTGCAACAAGTCTTGGACTTCGGATCCTCTAATTGCTAGATTCTTTAAAGCAACCATCCGTATAAGACCTCCAAATAGGAACTACTCTCCTCCGTGGAATTTACCTATGGTACTGGAGGTGTTGGCTGAAAACCCCTTTGCTCCATTAGATGAGCTGGGTATTGTCTTATTAACATATAAGACCTTGTTTCTGGTGGCTGTTACTACTGCAAAGCGTATGTCAGAAATTCATGCTCTTTCCTGCGATGAAAATCACTTTCAAGTATTCCACGACAGGGTGATCTTGAGACCCAGACAAGAGTTTTTGCCGAAAGTTGTCTCAAATTTCCACATCTTACAAGAGATTGTTATTCCTTCCTTTTATCCATCTCCTTCTACTCCAGAAGAAGTGAAACTTCATCAATTGGATGTCAGGCAGTGCCTACTCAAGTATTTAGAGGTTTCTACTCAATTTCGGAAGTCTCAACAGCTGTTTGTTCTGCCGATTGGTCCCAGAAGAGGGGAGGCAGCATCTACTTCCACCTTGAGACGTTGGATTTCCAATACTATAATCAAGGCTTATCAGTTGAAAGACCTTGTCCCTCCTAGTAGGATCAAGTCACACTCTACAAGGGCTTTAGCAACTTCATGGGCTAATTGGGCAGAGGTTCCATCTGACGACATCTGTAAGGCAGCTACATGGTCTTCTCCTCTCACTTTCATCAAACATTACAAGATGGATTTGGCATCTTCCTCTACGGCTTTTGGTAGAGGTGTTCTGTCCTCTGTGGAATCTATCTAAATTAAACCTTTTTTCAGCATTATATGGTTTGGAGTTTTTTGTTTTTGAATTTCCCACCCTATGGTGAAGCTTGGGTATTACCCATAAGTGATGCTGCCATGATTAGCCAGGAATACAGAAAATGTTATCATACTTACCGTAATTTTCTTTTCCTGGCTATTATTCATGGCAGCATCAGCAACCCCCCCTGGTTATCAGATTTAGCTTTGGAACTAGACTGTGGGATAGAAGGAGGAGGGACCTTTTATACCCAGTCTGGTCCATATTAATTGATTTTATCCTGTCCTGTTCCTGATTAGGGCGAAGCTACCCATAAGTGATGCTGCCATGAATAATAGTCAGGAAAAGAAAATTACGGTAAGTATGATAAAATTTTCTGTATTCCTGGTCATATGCCATGGCAGCAAACGATGGGTAGCTCCTCACTATCCCTAATTAGACAGGAACTAATTAAAATAAATGTATAAGTACCTCCTCCTATCCCCTCCTCCCTCAGTCTTGTTACTAGCAATATCCCAGGGCAGGACCTTTGTGCTGCCATGGCATATGACCAGGAAAAGAAAATTACGGTAAGTATGGATAAATTTTCCCTTTTCCTGGCCATATCCATGGCAGCACAACAATGGGTAATACCCAAGCAATAACCAATGGAGGGAAGAATAAATAAAGAAACCACAGATTCCGAAATATCATATGCAAAGTGTATTGGTACCACAAATCAAGTGACACCAAAACTTCAGGAATCAAGGGTTTCATACAGAATGGACACTTGTAGAAAACTGGTCCGAATGACCGGCTCTGACATCCACTTGGTAATGTCTGATTAGAGGACCAAGTGGCAACTCTACAAATCAGTTCAGGAGAGACCTTGGCAGAGGAGGCCCAAGAGGAGGAAAGGAATCTCGTGGAATGAGCTTTGAATCTATGCGGGACTGGAGCTTTTGAGGCCTGATAAGCATGGATGATGGCTGAAACAATCCATCTGCTAATGGTAGATTTAGGAGCCTGACTGCCCTTCCTAAATCCATTATAAAGGACAAAGAGGCCTGAAGATGTACGCCAAAGGGCAGTTCTGTCAAAGTAAATTCTGAGGCATCTCACCAAATCCAAGGAGGAAAGATCACTGACATCACCATCTACTTGTGGAATTGGATGCAAAGCTGGGAGAACAATTTCCTCGTTAATATGAAAAGCGGAGGTGACCTTAGGCCGAAATTCTGGGATAGTATGAAGGACGACCCTGTCCTTGTGGAAGACTGTGAAAGGCGCCTTGACCGACAGAGCATGAAGTTCCGAGACCCTTCTGCCTAAGGCCGAAGCCACCAGTAAGGCAGTTTTAATGGAGAGGAAATGGAAAGGCACTGAGTCCAAAGGTTCAAAGGGGTGAGACTTTAGAGCTTGGAGAACCAGAGGCAAGTCCCAAGGTGGAGCGAACGGCTTAATCAGAGGTCAGATTTTTAGAACAGCTTTAAGAAACCTGGCCACGTCCGAATCAAAGGCCCATTTGTGGTTAGTTAAAGCCGAACCTTCAAGGTGTTGTAGCTCAGACCCTTCTCGAGGCCGGACTGAAGAAAGTCTAAGATATTCCCTGTGGAAGGACACTGGATCGAGACATCCCTCGAGGAAGTCCAGGAAGAAAAAACGTCCCAAATTCTATAGTATGCGTTAGAAGTGGAACGCTTCCTAGCCCTGAGTAGGGTGTCTACTACCGCATGAGGTTTCCCTTTCAACCTCCATGCCATCAGGTTGAGGGAGGACGGGTCTGGACAAGACATTGACACAGAAGGTCTGGGACTCTCGGAAGACTCCAAGGTGGCTCTACACAAAGGCTCTGCAGGAGAGGAAATCAGCGTCTGCGTGGCCAAAACGGGGCTATGAGTATGAGGGAGACGCGAACCATCCTCATTCTCCTTAGAATGGGAAAAATCAGGGCAAAAGGGGGAAATGCATACCCCTCTCAAAATCGCCAGTTGCTGGAAAGGGCGTCCCTCCCCATGGCTAGAGGATCGTTGTCCTTCGTGAAGAAACACTCCACCTTCCTGTTCTTTCGTGACGAAAACAAGTCCACTTGAGGAAGGCCCCATCTGTCCACTATCATTTGGAACACGTCATCCGACAAAGGCCACTCTCCCGGATCGATTTTGGATCTGCTGAGGAAATCTGCGATCTGTTTTTTTTCCCCACAGAATATTAATTGCTGTGAGGCCTGCCAGGTGTCGTTGGGACCATGACATCAACTGATGCATAAACACCATCATCCTGCGGCTCCTGGTGCCATCCTGATGGTTGATGTAGGCTACCACCGCAGCATAGTCTGAATCTTCACCAAACCGTGACGAATTAGCGGAGAGAAGTGTTTCAGGGCTTCAAGAATAGCAAAGAGTTCCAGGAGATTGGAAGACAAGTTGTCCAAGAGAACTTCCACTCGTCCTGCGCAAAGTCGTGTTGACAATGGGCTCCCCAACCCCAATGGCTGGCATCCGTCCTTATTACTATCCACGGTATGTCTCCCAGAGGGAAGCCCTTGGCTAAGGAGACACTGTTCAGCCACCAAACCAGGGAATTGTGAACTGACAACGGAATCTTGATGGGCTGGAGTAGACTCTTTGAGGAGGAGGAGGAAGTTCGCCTGAAAACTCTGCATTCTCCATTGTGCCCACCTTGTCAGTCCTATCGTGGAGGACATGGAACCCAGGAGACTCATCTCCTTTTTTGCTGAAGTCACCTTGCATGCCAACATCTCCACAACCTGTTTCTGTATTCTCAGGATCCTCTCTGGGGAGAGTTGAACCGTCCCCGTGGAAGTGTCGAACAGAGCACCCAGGTATGTCATGGACTGACTCGGGCAGAGATGGCTCTTTTTGACATTGATCCTCCAACCGTGACGTTGTAGGAACTGAAGGCAAACAGTTGCATGGGAGGACAAAGTATCCTTGTTGTCCGCCACAATCAGGATGTCGTCCAGGTAATGGAGGATGGATATGCCCTGTTTTCTCAGTTCTGCGATGAGAACAACAAGCACTTTCGTGAAGGTCCTTGGAGCCATGCTGAGACCAAAAAGCAAGGCCCAGAATTGGAAATGAGCCTCCCTTACTGCGAACCTCAGGTATTTCTGATGCGCCAGGGCTATAGGGATGTGGAAATAGGCATCCAACAAGTCTATTGATAACATCCATTGACTGGGAAAGACAGCCTTCACTATAGATTGAAGGGACTCCATCTTGAATCTGCGCATATTCAAGTATCGATTCAGTCTGTGTAAATTTAGGATGGGTCTCCACCCTCCCGAGGACTTTTTGGTCAGAAATAGGTGTGAATAGAAGCCATGAGTTCTTTCTGACTCCGGGACTGGTACAATGACCCCTTCTTTTTGTAGAGAAGACCTGGAGAGCAAGCCTTTTTACTTTGTCTACCGCCTACTTTGTGATTTGGAAGGTACTGGAAGGAGGATGTTTGCAAAATTCTAGACGATATCCCCTTCTGATGATATCCATAACCCAGTTGTCGCTTATGGATTTCTCCCATGCCACACAGAATTGGAGTAAGCGAGCTCCAACACCGCCTGACAGGGAGATGAGTCCGTCACAGATTCCTGGGGTTCTTGGAGGGTGCGGAACCTCGGGACTTGCCGCATCTAGCAACATGTAGACCACTCCTCCAGGACTGATTTCTCCCATATTCCTTACCCGGTCTGTAGGATCTGCTATCACGAAATGGGTAATCCCTTTTTGCACGAAAGGAACCTTTGGGCCTGTTGTCTTGAGGCAGAAAGGCCTTTTTACTTACGGCTGCTCATTTAATACAATCATCCAGATTCTTGCCGAATAGCATGTCGCCATGAAAAGGAAGGGAGCACAAGCTGCCTTTGGAGCAGGCATCAGCAGACCATGATCTAAACCATAGCGCTCTCCTGGTCGAAACTGAAAGAGCCATACTTCTGGCTAAGGACCTCACCAGATCCACCGCATCCTCAGATGAGAAGTTAACAGCCAATTTCAGATCCTTCAGGCTTTCCAGTATGGAGGGACGGCTCCTGCCGTTCTTAATATCCTCCTCCAAATTCTCCATCCAAACCTTAAGCACCCTGGATACTGACATAAGGGCCACTGCTGGGTGCAGGCCAGTACCTGAAGCCACATATGCTTTGAAAAGACTGAAGTCCATCTTTCTGTCCATAGGGTCTTTGAAGAAACCCGCATCATCAACAGGCAAAGTGGTACGTTTGGCCAATCTAACCACGGCCGCATCCACCTTGGGAGCGAAATCCCACGCTTCAGTGTCAGCATCCTCAAAAGGATACAGTCTGGAAAATCTTCCTTTTGCGGAGGATTTTCTGTCCGATCTGGACCATTCCTCCTTGATGAGGTCTTTTATAGTCTCATGGACTGAAAAAGTTGCCCTCTTCCTCCTGAGGTCAGAGAAGTGGTGACTGGATGTGGAAGGCTCATCCTTAGAAGATTCCTTCAACCTGAGAGTCTTGCGGACCCTGGATATCAAATGGTCAATTTCAGCAGGTTCCAGGAAATCTGGAGCTGGAAGCACTTCATTCTCAGCAGATCTCTCAGGGATTCCATCAGGGCCGGACTGGGAAGAAAATTCGGCCCGGGCATTTTTTAATTACAACGGCCCACTAAAAAGGGGGCGGGGCCAGATAGGGTGTGTTTTGTCATCACCAATGACAAGCACGCCCCATCACAAAGTGAGCATGTTGGTTCAATGCTCTTCCAGGGTAGACCATGCGCAGAGCTCTGCTGCAGAGCTCTGGCATGAGAAAAATACCCTGTATTTGTTCTGCACAGCGCAAGCAAATTTAATAACATGCTTGCACTGTGTTTGCTTGAAATTTGTCTCTGGTGTCTCCATAGTTGGGATACCAGGAGACAAAAATGCCAGGAAAGCATATTGCGCAGTGTGTGTGAGGTTGCTCTGTGTGTGTGTGTGTGTAAGGGGTGTAGTGTGTGTGAGAGAGGGGTGCGGTGTGTGTGTGAGTGATGGGTGCTGCGTTTGCGTGAGGGTGCTTTGTGGGTAAGGGTGCTGTGTGTGTGATGGGTGCAGTGTGCTGTGTGTGAGTGGGTGCTGTGTTTGCATGAGGGTGCTATGTGCATGTGAGGAAGCTGTGAGTGTCAGGGGTGCAGTGTGTGTAAGTGAGGGTGTGTGATGTGCATGTCAGGGGTGCAGTGTGTGTGTGTGAGGGTGCTGTGAGTGTCAGGGGTGCAGTGTGTGTGCTGTGCGTGTCAGGGGTGCAATGTGTGTGTGTGAGGGTGCTGTGAGTGTTAGGGGTGCATTTTGTGTGTGCTGTGAGTGTCAGATGTGTAGTGTGTGAGTGAGGGTGCAGTGCGTGTCGGGGGTGCAGTGTGTGTGTGTGAGGGTGCTGTGAGTGTCAAGGGTGCAGTGTGTGTGTGCTGTGAGTGTCAGGGGTGCAGTGTGTGTGTGCTGTGAGTGTCAGGGGTGCAGTGTGTGTGTGAGGGTGCTGTGAGTGTCAAGGGTGCAGTGTGTGTGTGTGTGAGGGTGCTGGGAGTGTTATGTGCCCTGCTGTGCCCTGATTATATCCCCCCTCCCTGCTTACCTTATGCCTGGGAGGGGGGATCCTGCCGCCATCCATCCCTGGTGGTCCAAGTGGTGAGTGAACTCTAGCCTGTTGGGCTAGAGTTCATTCTCGCGAGACCCGGAGCGTTGCCATGGCAACACTCCGAATCTCGCGAGAGGAACCCGGCGGAGCTGTAAGTTAAAGCTCCACCCGGTTCCTCTGCTGCCAGGCTGGCTCCCTCCCTCTCTCCCCCCGGCGGCCGCAGTATTCTCTATGTGGGCCGGTGAGGGAGATCTCTGATCTCCCCACCGGCCCGCTGTAGACTACTGCAGGGCCGGCGTTCAGACAGTGCCGGCCCTGCAAAGACCGGCAGGGGAGATCCTGTGATCTCCCTGCCGGCCTCGGCCCACGGCCACCGCGGCCCACCGGGCATTTGCCCGGTGTGCCCGATGGCCAGTCCGGGCCTGGATTCCATAGTCATACACTCCACATCAGAGACGTCTGGAGAACACTCCGAAGGTTCCAAACAACTTGGTCGTTTGCGGGACTTCCCAGCTTCCTGAAATGCCCAGAGCGACTGCTTGTGAAATATACTGCATTATGTCAGGCGCAGGTTGGATGGAGGACTGCCTTTGAGATGAGCCTGCAGCCACAGATGGGCAAGAAACACAGAGACGTTTCCCCTCCAGGGCTCTGTTATCACAGGATACACATTGTGTCCTTCTGGGCGACTTCTTTTTGGACGACACTGAAGCTCTAGTCCCCTTAGAACTGCAGAAATAGAGATAGAACAGTGTATCAGTGATCCGCACTCTTTTAAATACCAGATAAAACAAACCAGAAAAAAAATGGCTTACCTTTAAGACTTAAGTTGTGACCTATTGTGAGGTGAGGAAGAATTAGAAGAATGAGAGGAATTTGAGACTTCCATATCCATCTGCAAAACCAAATGCAAGAAAGAATCTCAAATTGAAATTAAGAACAAATTGAAGGATACCACTTTAAAATATAAAATAACATTTACCTTAAGGAAAAGCAGACGAAATGAAAATCTAGCAGGAGATAGAAGGAAGCAATGCAGCATTCACCAGAATGATTCCCACGAGTGTGAGAACCAGGGGGCTGTTAAATAGGCGTCTGACGTCACACACAGAGCTTTTCACCTGTGTGAATCAGACTCCCAAACAGGCGAATTTACAGATGAATTTAAAGACGAAATAGCCATTCATGTGAACAAACAAACGTTCACCAGAATTCATGCGAACGGCTAAAATTTATCCGAACGCTTGTGCATTCGAAAAAACGAACGCCAAGTGAAAATGAAAGAAAGCACAGGGACTTACCCCTCAGAAGGACGGCGGAAAAGGCAGAGGGAAGCCGGAAACAGGAAGAAGTCCAGACCAGCAAGGTACACGTCCAGGTCCATATTCACCTGCCCACTGCTACCCCTAGGGTCACTGCAGCAATAGGGAACCAGGCATAAAAGCTTGCTACCCTTTGGGTTACAGCAAGTACCAGACCCCCAGTCACTAAAGGGGTACTCTCCAGGGGGTCACCTTTGCGCAGTGCCGTTTAACTTGAGACTTCCCAAGGGAGAGAGGCTGAACTCCCAAGGGGCCAGGGGACCAAATCCCCAGGTAAGCCATAAAAGAAAAATAATAATTCCAAGGAAAAACACATGTCCTATAGGGATAGGACAGGAACAAAAAGACTGAGGGAGGAGGGGGATAGGAGGACGTACTTATACATTTATTTTACTTAGTTCCTGTCTAATTAGGGATAGGGAAGAGCTACCCATAGTTGTGCTGCCATAGATATGGCCAGGAAAGATAATTTTATGGCAAGACAGGAGGCTTCATATTTGCTTATCTTTCTTTACTGTAACTCCCAGCAGCAAAGAAATGGTTAACAATGTTGTATGGAAAAATCAACCAATCATAACATATCTCAACTACAATATAGTGTCATCAAACTCCTCCCACTTCCTCTTTCTTTGCTGCTTGCCTCCCAGGTGAGTCTGCTCCAATTACATTGCCTTACTGGTTTTAGTTAATTCAATATTTGTTTATTTAAACCTTGTTACTGCATACATAGAATTCATCTTAAAAAATTTATTTTGATTCAATCATCTTTTCCTTTAAATATTTCCTTTAAATATTTCCTCTTTTTCTCACACATATATTATTTTTTCTTATTTCCCTGTATTGGATTGTTTGTTCCCCTTTAAATTTGGCGTCCTAACCGGTTTTCAGTGCACGGAGGGTTTTTCGAACCCTGCCGTTTTTCACTCAGCTGGCCGCGGCTCTATTCTCTCAGGAAGAGCCGCGGCCCTATTCTCTGCCTCTCTTCAGCCGCGGACTCCATCTCCCAGAGCCGCGGCTGCTTTTTTCCCGCCATTGCCTTCCTCCCGCCTACCAAGCGTCTTCCTATGACGCGGACCTTTCCCGCCCTTTCAACGGCGGCGATCTCGCGGCGGCCATTTTAAACTGCAGTGTAACTGCCAACGGCTCCTCCACTGCGGCGCTAGTTTTTCACGATCATCCTGTGGGTACAGAACTTTATTAACTAGTTGTGGAAGGTAGGTTGCTGCCACCTTATATCCACCTATTTTTTCATAAAACTCATTAAAAACGATCACTTACTGATCTATCTCCTATCTGTTTTTTCCACAGGCTTTGCCCACACAGGACCATTTTATTACAACTCTGGGTGAACCCCTTTCCTTAAGTGGTATAATTACAGTGTGGTTTGTTTTTTACCAAATTTGTCTGACTGACCATTTTTATTTTCCTCCTGTGGGTGAACCCCACTTACTTATTTAAAGTACATATTATGTACAATAGTTGTGTGGCTGACACCACCTACTGAATACACTGCTGTGTGCATATTTATGTGGCTAACACCACTTTACTTTATTTTGTGGGTGACCCCCATTACTTACAGTACATTATATATACACATTATATATATTATTGGTGTAATTTTATAGTGGTGACCCCACCTCAGTATCTGTACAATATTTCCTATTGTTCACAATCTGTATTATTGGGTGACCCCCATTAATTATCCTTTACTATTTTATTGTGCCAAGCATTTGTGGGTGACCCCCATTGTTTGACGTCTCGTGGGTGACCCCCACCTCATATTTTTCTAATTGAGTTGCCTCATCCTTAATTGATACTCTTTAATCTATATATATATATAGAGATAGTTGTTATTAGGGTTCACATTTATCTTTAAATTGTCATTATGTCAGATCGCCAAGACCCTGCGATCTCTGCTGAACTTAAGGAATGGCTTTTCTCAACTATCGCAGAGTCCATTCCTAAGGCTCTGGCAGCCTACCATGAACGTAATCCAGAGGTACACCCCTCTACACAACAGCCCTCTGACTCTGAGGACTCCCATATCTCCGACCAAGATAGCGCCCCGCGCAAAAGACCCTGGAAAGGGAATAGCGCTACTGCGGGCAAGGGCAAAGCTCCTGCTAAGGTCGTTAAACATGCTAAGCCCTATGTTTCACAGGATGTTACAGACCCTCTAGAGGGTTCTACTTCACGTTTATCTGGCCATATTCTAAGTGACTATGACCCCAATTACTCTGACGAGGATCCCATGGTGAATGTGCCCCAGGATTCCTCAACATCGGAGTTCGTGAAAGAAACTTTCCTAAATCAAGATCACAAGAGTAAGGTACCTGACTCAGACACCCTCCTGGATGCTTCAGGCCTTCCACTTTTTGACCCAAGGGTGATACGCCACCCACGCTCAGCAGAATGGGCTCCCCCAGATCATATTGCTAATTTCTGTAAACTGTGGCTTCGCAAGCCCCTCGAAAAAGAAATCAGAAACAAACTAAGGGCTGAATGCCCGAGACCTACTATCCCAGGCAAAGTTGCCTCTACCCCTGAATTTGACCCCATGTTGGTCACCTATTTAACAAAATCTGGTAAAGACCCTCGGAAGGGTATTGAACAGGGTTTGAAAGCAACCCAAGACAAATTATTGGACATTTCAGGTCCTATCATACAAATATTTATACTCGCAGATGAGGCACTCACCAGCGGTGAATTAGACCCGCATATTATAAGAGAATGGGCGCAGAGAGCCCTTTGCCTTCTGGGCAACGCCAATACGGCTATTTCAATTGAGAGACGCAAAGCGGCACTGTACAAAATCGATGCCAAACTAGTGGATTTGAGCACTAAAGAACTAGGCCCAGAGGCCGATGGTCTTTTATTTGGTAACAGTTTCATGCGAGACCTCTCCAAGCATGTCTCAGTTTTTACCACACTCAATAAAGCCCAGTCCTCCCTACGTAGGGTGTTCCGTCCCACTTTTCAAAATCGTTTTTCTGGGAGAGCTGGTCGCTCAAGGGGCCGAGCTACCAGTAGAGCAGCCTTTTCAGGCTACAGGCCCCGACCCACAGAGTATTGGTCCACGGGATACTCACGACCCTACCACAGGCAGCTGTTCAACACCAGAGGCTCAATTCGAGGACGTGGCTCTGCATCCCTGCGCGGACGCACTGCTTCAGGTAATGGACCTTGCTTATTTAAAAACTGTATCAATCGCAGGTCGATTAACATTCTTTTTCCCACAGTGGAAACTTCTTTCTCAGGATCTTTGGATCCTTCATACAGTCACAGGTTTCAAAATAGATTTTATCACACATCCAGTTCAATATTCTCACCCGACACCCTTAGGGATGTCAAAAGCAGATACTCTAACCTTGAACACAGAACTGACAAAATTGTTACACAAAGGGGCGATCGAACCTTCGCCTTTCCCTTGCACCTTCCTCAGCAATATATTTCTGGTTCGGAAAAAAACGGGGGACCACCGTCCCATTATCAACCTCAAGGCGTTGAATCGCTTTATCACATACCGTCATTTCAAGATGGAAGGTATCCATCTTCTCAGGGACTTGCTCTGCATGGGAGACTGGTTCTCCAGATTCGACCTCAAAGATGCTTATCTGACGGTCCCTGTAGCACCAAGTCACCGTGCCTTCCTCCAATTCCGTTGGCAAGGCGACATTTGGCAGTTCACCTGCCTCCCTTTCGGACTTTGTTCTGCTCCATGGTGTTTCACCAAGTTGATGAAACCAGTCATGGCGCTCCTTCGTTCTCAGGGCATACGTTCAATTATATATTTGGACGATATCCTGATCATGGCACAAGATCAGCAATTACTTCGCAAACACACACACATGACCTCTGCCCTCCTTCAAAACCTAGGTTTTGTCATAAATTACCAGAAATCAGACCTGGTACCTTCTCAAATAGTCCAATTTTTGGGTTTTCAGATAGATTCAGTTCAAGCAACTCTACAATTACCCTACTCCAAAATCAAAAACATAAAGCGAGAGATTCAAAAATTACTCAAGTCACAACGACCTCGACTCCGCGACCTAGCACACGTGCTGGGTCTTCTGTCTGCATCAATTCAGGCTATTTTTCCAGGGCCCTTGCATTACAGAGCAATGCAACGGCTGAAAACCTCCTATTTACATCGCTCGACCTCCTACGACCAATTCATTTCCCTAACGGACGAAGTTCTTATCGAACTTCACTGGTGGCTTCGCAATATGGAAGCCTGGAATGGGAAAGCGATTTTCGGATCTCAACCAGATTTTATTCTGGAATCCGATGCCAGCCTACTCGGTTGGGGCGCTACGTGCGCCCAATCATACACAGGAGGTCTCTGGTCCCCGTCGGAACGAGCACTTCACATAAATTGTCTCGAGCTCATTGCCGGATCCTTCGCGATCCGCAGCTTTGCCAAAGAAGCCTCCAACTGCTCTCTGGTACTTCGGATGGACAACATCTCCGCAGTACGATATGTAAACCGTCTCGGAGGGTCCAAATCGAAACTACTGTCAGACCTCACCAAGGATCTGTATCAGTTTTGCTTAGACAGGAATCTGTCTATTCGGGCCGAGTATCTCCCAGGACCCGACAATTTAGTCGCGGACTGGTTCTCACGTCACTGGAGGGATGCCAGCGATTGGCAATTAGATCCTCTTCTATTTCACCACATTCACCTATTGCGGGGACCGATCACTCTCGACCTCTTCGCGTCTCGGCTGAATCGTCAAACAGACGATTATTTCAGCTGGTTACCAGACCCTCTATCCCTAGCTGTCGACGCTTTTCTCCAACATTGGCCACGGGACGGAGCCTATGCCTTCCCTCCCTTCTCCATGATTCAACGTACTCTCCACCAGGTCAAATCACAGAGGGTCAAGATTGTGATAGTTACCCCTCTATGGCGGGCCCAGACGTGGTTCCCCACTCTTCTGGAGCTTTCCACAGACTACCCCATCATTCTACCTCGCTCACATCGGGTTCTCAAGAACTCAACGGGCGACTACCATCCACTAGCTCTACAGGGCCACCTTCAGTTAGTGGCCTGGACAGTTTCAGGGGTGCTTGGCATGTCGCAGGACTTTCAAGCACTGCTCAAACACTCCTATGGGATTCATGGGCACCAGGAACCAGGCGCACCTATCTCGCCGCATGGCAAGTTTGGGTCAGCGGGTGTCTGGAGAGGGATTTCGATCCCGTTTCAACATCTCTCTCATCCATTCTAAATTTTCTATCATCCCTTTTCGATCAGGGTAAATCATACCGATCAATTAATGTTTTTCGTTCCGCCATTTCGGCGGGACATGACCCTATTGATAATTCCTTAGTTGGGAAACATCCTTCTGTGTGCAGACTTTTACGAGGCATTCGTTTGACGAGGCCACCTTCAGCCAAATACTCTGGCTTCTGGGACATATCTCGAGTCTTCGCATTGTTAGAGTCTTGGCCTCCTAACGAGGCCTTATCCCTTCGACAGCTCTCTGCAAAATTGGCCCTGCTACTGTGCCTGGTGTCATTCCGCAGAGTTTCTGACGTTCACGCTTTTGATTCACACGCTGTCTCCTTCACACCAGAAGGGGTCCGATTTACGATTACTAGGCGCACTAAGACGAATTCCTCGTCTGTTTTTTACCCATACTTTCCCGACAGGCCAGCCCTCTGTGTGGCTCTGTGTACTCGTTGTTACACAGAGGCAACTGCCGCCCTACGTTCTCCTACCGGTCCCCTTTTCATCTCTTATGTCAGACCTCACAAACCGGTCTCTTCCCCCACTATCGCTCGCTGGATAAGATGGTTACTTATCCAAGCGGGAATCGATAGATCATTTGGGGCCCATTCCGTTAGGGGAGCGGCCGCATCCTCTGCCTTTCGGGCCGGCAGTTCATTAGCGGATATTTTGTCCTGCGCAGATTGGTCAAGGGAATCTACCTTTCGGACTTTTTATTTTAAACCAACACAAACACATGCGGCTTGTTCTATTATTCGAGAGCGTTAAAACAGCAAATATGAAGCCTCCTGTCTTGCCATAAAATTAGGGATTATTCTAGCTTTTAGTGAACGAATAATCTGAATTTTATTAAAGACAGGAGGCGAATATTTTCCCTCCCTTCGTTCATTCCGGAACCCACCCTCGAGGTAAGTCTCATACTCAATGATTAATGTATGATACCATTATTTACATACAAACCTGCTATATACGATTTGCTCACCTTGTGGTTATACACCTATCTCATAGAGTACTGATAGATCTTTATAATCTTGATTATTCTGCCAATTCGTATGAACTATAATTGGAAATAGGGGATTCAACTATATATATATATTTTTTCTCTTGTCCGAGAAACCTTACTTTCACGAAGTCTCTCTTTTTCTTTTAGTGTGAAGATCTCAAGTTTATTCGTTCAACTTTCCGTTTACATGGTTGACTTCATCTCGAGTTTCGGCTTCGGGAACTGTTCCGGTTAAAGTTTACATGGTTGACTTTGCTACTGACTGGCAACATCAAGAAAGAGGAAGTGGGAGGAGTTTGATGACACTATATTGTAGTTGAGATATGTTATGATTGGTTGATTTTTCCATACAACATTGTTAACCATTTCTTTGCTGCTGGGAGTTACAGTAAAGAAAGATAAGCAAATATTCGCCTCCTGTCTTTAATAAAATTCAGATTATTCGTTCACTAAAAGCTAGAATAATCCCTAATTATAATAGTTATATACCCACTTAACCCTGGGTAATATATATAGATAATTATATCAGTTACACATCCACTAAACCCTGGGTAATGTATATAGATAATTATATCAGTTATATACCCACTAAACTCTGGGTAATGTATATAGATAATTATAATAGTTATATACCCACTAAACCCTCGGTAATATATAAAGATAATTATAATAGTTATATACCCACTAAACCCAGGGTAATATATATATATAGATAATTATAATAGTTATATACCTACTAAACCTTGGGTAATGTATATAGATAATTATATCAGTTATATATCCACTAAACTCTGGGTAATGTATATATATAATTATATCAGTTATATACCCATTAAACCCTGGTTAATGTATATAGATAATTATAATAATTATATACCCACTAAACCTTGGGTAATGTATATAGATAATTATAATAGTTATATACCCACTAAACCCTGGGTAATATAGATAGATAATTATATCAGTTATATACCCACTAATCCCCGAGTTATTTATATAGATAATTATATCAGTTATATACCCATTAAACCCTGGGTAATGTATATAGATAATTATATCAGTTATATACCCCATAAACCCCGGGTAATGTATACAGATAATTATAATAGTTATATACCCACTAAACCCTGGGTAATACAGATAGATAATTATATCAGTTATATACCCACTAATCCCCGAGTTATTTCTATAGATAATTATATCAGTTATATACCCACTAAACCCTGGGTAATGTATATAGATAATTATATCAGTTATATACCCACTAAACTCTGGGTAATGTATATATATAATTATATCAGTTATATACCCATTAAACCCTGGTTAATGTATATAGATAATTATAATAGTTATATACCCACTAAATCGTGGGTAATATATATAGAAAATTATAATAGTTATATACCCACTAAACCCTGGGTAATATATATAGATAATTATAATAGTTATATACCCATAAACCCCGGGTAATGTATACAGATAATTATAATAGTTATATACCCACTAAACCCTGGGTAATACAGATAGATAATTATATCAGTTATATACCCAATTATTCCCTGAGTTATTTCTATAGATAATTATATCAGTTATATACCCACTAAACCCTGGGTAATGTATATAGATAATTATATCAGTTATATACCCACTAAACCCCGGGTAATGTATACAGATAATTATAATAGTTATATATCCACTAAACCCCGGGTAATGAATATAGATAATTATAATAGTTATATACCCACTAAATCGTGGGTAATATATATAGAAAATTATAATAGTTATATACCCACTAAACCCTGGGTAATATATATAGATAATTATAATAGTTATATACCCACTAAACCCTGAGTAATGTATATAGATAATTATAATAATTATATACCCACTAAAACCCAGGTAATGAATATAGATAATTATAATAGTTATATACCCACTAAACCCTGGGTAATATATATAGATAATGATATCAGTTATATACCCACTAAACCCCGGGTAATGTATATAGATAATTATAATAGTTATATACCCACTAAACCCTGGGTAATGATGATAGATGATTATATTAGTGATATAAACCCTGGTAATAATGATAGAGGATTATATTAGTGATATAAACTCGGGTAATAATGATATATGATTATATTAGAGATATAAACCCGGGTAATAATGACAGAGGATTATATTAGTGAGATAAACCCGGGTAATAATGACAGAGGATTATATTAGTGATATAAACCCGGGTAATAATGACAGAGGATTATTTTAGTGATATAAACCCGGGTAATAATGACAGAGGATTATATTAGTGATATAAACCCGGGTAATAATGACAGAGGATTATATGAGTGATATAAACCCGGGTAATAATGACAGAGGATTATATGATTGATATAAACCCGGGTAATAATGACAGAGGATTATATTAGTGATATAAACCCGGGTAATAATGATATATGATTATATTAGTGATATAAACCCGGGTAATAATCACAGAGGATTAAATTAGTGATATAAACCCGGGTAATAATGACAGAGGATTATATTAGTGATATAAACCCGGGTAATAATGACAGAGGATTAGATTAGAGATATAAACCGGGGTAATAATGACAGAGGATTATATTAGTGATATAAACCCGGGTAATAATGACAGAGGATTAGATTTGAGATATAAACCTGGGTAATAATGACAAAGGATTAGATTAGTGATATAAACCCGGGTAATAATGACAGAGGATTAGATTAGTGATATAAACCCTGGTAATAATGACAGAGGATTATATTAGTGATATAAATCCTGGTAATAATGACAGAGGATTATATTAGTGATATAAACCCGGGTAATAATGACAGAGGATTAGATTTGAGATATAAACCTGGGTAATAATGACTAAGGATTAGATTAGTGATATAAACCCGGGTAATAATGACAGAGGATTAGATTAGTGATATAAACCCTGGTAATAATGACAGAGGATTATATTAGTGATATAAATCCTGGTAATAATGACAGAGGATTATATTAGTGATATAAACCTGGGTAATAATGACAGAGGATTATATTAGTGATATAAACCCAGGTAATAATGATAGAGGATTATATTAGTGATATAAACCCGGGTAATAATGATAGAGGATTATATTAGTGATATAAAACCTGGTAATAATGATAGATAAGATTATATTAGTGATATAAACCCGGGTAATAATGACAGAGGATTATGTTAGTGATATTAACCCGGGTAATAATGACAGAGGATTATATTAGTGATATAAACCCGGGTAATAATGACAGAGGATTATATTAGTGTTATAAACCCTGGTAATAATGACAGAGGATTAGATTAGAGATATAAACCCGGGTAATAATGACAGAGGATTATATTACTGATATAAACCCGGGTAATAATGACAGAGGATTAGATTAGAGATATAAACCTGGGTAATAATAAACTAAGGATTAGATTAGTGATATAAACCCGGGTAATTATGATAGAGGATTAGATTAGTGATATAAACCCGGGTAATAATGACAGAGGATTATATTAGTTATATAAACCCTAGTAATAATGACAGAGGATTATATTAGTGATATAAACCTGGGTAATAATGACAGAGGATTATATTAGTGATATAAACCCAGGTAATAATGAAAGAGGATTATATTAGTGATATAAACCCGGGTAATAATGATAGAGGATTATATTAGTGATATAAAACCTGGTAATAATGTTAGATAAGATTATATTAGTGATATAAACTCGGTGCAATACAGATTATGTTATGATAGGACAACCTGCAATGTTCACGTATATATTAGTGATATAAACCCGGGTAATAATGACAGAGGATTATATTAGTGTTATAAACCCTGGTAATAATGACAGAGGATTAGATTAGAGATATAAACCCGGGTAATAATGACAGAGGATTATATTACTGATATAAACCCGGGTTATAATGACAGAGGATTAGATTAGAGATATAAACCTGGGTAATAATAAACTAAGGATTAGATTAGTGATATAAACCCGGGTAATTATGATAGAGGATTAGATTAGTGATATAAACCCGGGTAATAATGACAGAGGATTATATTAGTGATATAAACCCTAGTAATAATGACAGAGGATTATATTAGTGATATAAACCCTGGTAATAATGATAGAGGATTATATTAGTGATATAAACCCAGGTAATAATGATAGAGGATTATATTAGTGATATAAACCTGGGTAATAATGACAGAGGATTATATTAGTGATATAAACCCAGGTAATAATGATAGAGGATTATATTAGTGATATAAACCCGGGTAATAATGATAGAGGATTATATTAGTGATATAAACCCGGGTAATAATGATAGATGAGATTATATTAGTGATATAAACCCGGGTAATAATGACAGAGGATTATATTAGTGATGTAAACCCGGGTAATAATGACAGAGGGTTATATTAGTGATATAAACCCAGGTAATAATGACAGAGGATTATATAAGTGATATAAACCCGGGTAATAATTTAATTTGTGGCTTGGTGAATAGTGTCGGGAGCAAAGATTTGGCTTTATTTCTCATGGTAGCTCTGTTTAGAATGGAGATAAGCTGTACAAAAAAGATGGTTTGCATCTTTCTCAAAAGGGAAAAATGTTCTCAGTGAGCAGTTTAGAGGTTTTGCTAGGATGTATTTAAACTAGGAGGGGCAAAAGGGTGATAAAACATCAATCCAATTGTCCCCCAAAACAAGGGCAGAAGGTGCCTTTACCAAGTGTGTTAAAAAATGATAAGCTTAGAGTCATGTCTACAAATGCTCGCGATTTAGGGAATAAGATCCATGAACTTGTGGCAATAATGGCAACTGATAGTGTAGATTTAGTCGCTGTTACTGAGACATGGTATAATGAGAAAATTGACTGGGACATAGCAACACCAAGGTACTCTTTATATAGGAAAGATAGGGAAGGCAAGAAAGGGGGAGGGGTGGCCTTGTATGTGAAGGATAGCATAAAATCTAGCCTAATAAAAGTTAGTGAGGCAAACATAGAGTCTGTTTGGGTTACGTTAGAATTTGGTAATCACACAGTAACTCGTGTAGGTGTGATTTATAGGCCCCCAGGACAAATTGAAGAGTTAGATAATCTACTAGTTGAGGAAATAGCTAAAATGACAATGAAGGGGAAGTTATCATCATGGGTGACTTTAATCTTCCTGATGTAAATTGGAAAACAAAATTAGCTACTTGTGCCAGGAGCGCACATATTCTAAACTCCCTACTGGGATTGTCTCTAAAACAAGTTGTTGAGGAGCCAACTCGTAAAGAGGCTATACTAGATTTAGTGTTAACAAATGGAGATTTGGTATCAGATATTACTGTAGGTGAAAGTTTAGGATCCAGTGATCATCAGTCAGTGTGGTTTAATATAAGAACAGTGACTGAGTCACACCACACAAAAACAAAAGTTTAGACTTTAGAAAAACAGACTTTTCTAAAATTAGAATATGGGTAGAGGAGTCGTTATCAGACTGGAGCAATTTAAATGGAGTCCAAGAGAAATGGGATTACTTAAAAGTTGCACTATTGAAGGCAACAGAAAATTGCATTAGGCTTGTCAGTAAAAGCAAAAAAATCAAGAAACCACTGTGGTATTCCACAGATGTGGCCAAAATAGTTAAAAACAAAAAGTTTGCATTTAGGAATTATAAAAAAAACCCAGAGTGAGGAAGACAAAATATTCTATAAGATTAGGCAGAAAGAGGCTAAGCAAGTTATAAAAGCTTCCAAATCACACACAGAAGAGAAAATAGCACAGTTAGTAAAAAAGGGGGATAAAACATTTTTTAGATACATAAATGAGAAAAGAAAAGTAAAACAAGGATTAGTTAAATTTAAAACAAAAGAAGGAAGGTATGTAGAAGAGGATAAAGGTCTAGCTGACTGCCTCAATGAATATTTTTGTTCTGTATTTACAGATGAAAATGAAGGAAAGGGACCTCAGTTAAGAAAAAGGATAAAGGAGTCATTTATTACACGTGAGTTTACAGAGGAAGAGGTTCTGTTTCAACTGTCAAAAGTAAAGACAAATAAGTCAATGGGACCTGATCGAATACACCCAAAGCTATTAAAAGAGCTTAGTGGTGTACTAGAAAAACCATTAACAGATTTATTTAACCAATCATTGTTAAAAGGAGTAGTCCCAGAAGATTGGAAGTTAGCGAATGTTGTGCCCATTTACAAGAAAGGTAATAGGGAGGAGTCGGGCAACTATAGGCCAGTAAGCCTACTTCAGTAGTGGGGAAAGTGATGGAAACCATGTTAAAGGATAGGATTGATGAACATCTAAAAACACATGGATTTCAAGATCAGAGACAACATGGGTTTACTTCAGGGAGATCATGCCAAACTAATCTTATTGATTTTTTTGATTGGGTAACTAAAATTATAGATCAGGGTGGTGCAGTAGACATTGCTTACCTAGATTTCAGTAAGGCTTTTGACACTGTTGCACATAGAAGGCTTATCAATAAACTGCAATCTTTAAGTTTGGATTCCAATATTGTTGAATGGGTAAGGCAGTGGCTGAGTGACAGGCAACAGAGGGTTGTAGTTAATGGAATATATTCGAAGCTTGGACTTGTCACCAGTGGGGTACCTCCGGGATCTGTACTTGGACCCAGGGGCGGACTGACCACTCGGGCATATCGGTCATGGACCGAGGGCCCGAGGCAGTCAGGGGCCCGGCCACACAGCCATGCTCCAGCTGGAGAGATCAGAGATCTCTCCAACTGGAACGGCAAAATAATAAAATAAAACTATTTAATTGATAGGTTGTGGGGCCCCTGATGCAGCGCGGGGCCCCACAACCTACCGCTCTGCTAGTCACCCCCCCATGAGACCTGGCCGCTTCACCAGCTCTCTGCCAGGTCTCCTGCATCCTCTCCCATGCGGCTCTGTGTGATGGGAGAGGCGGGCCAGGAAGTGACATCACTTCCTGTTTACTCCTCTCACACAGAGCCGAGGAGGGGAAGGAGCAGCAGCCAGGGAGAGGAAGCAGAGATGCAGGTAGGCACTAACCACCCCCTCCCCCAACCACCTCCCCCACTGTCACTAGTCACCCCCCCCACTGTCACTAGTCACCCC
>OW240920.1:90280785-90337948 GCA_933207985.1 Pelobates cultripes
AGGGGGTGACACAGTGACAGAGTTAGGGAGGGAGTGACTAGTGACAGAGAGAGGGATGGAGTGACTAGTGACAGTCACCCCCTCTCTCACTCTGTCACTAGTCACACCCTCTCTCACTCTGTCATTAGTCACCCCCTCTCTCACTCTGTCACCAGTCATCCATTCCTTCACTCACTCTGCCACTAGTCATCCCTTCCCTCACTTTGTCACCAGTCACCCCTTCCTTCCTTCACAATGACAGAGTTAGGGAGGGAGTGACTAGTGACAGAGAGAGGGATGGGGTGACTAGTGACAGAGTAAGGAAGGGGGTGACTAGGGAGAGAGGGGGTGATTAGTGACAGAGTGAGGGAGCGGGTGACACAGTGACAGAGTTAGGGAGGGAGTAACTAGTGACAGAGAGAGGGGTGGGGTGACTTCCCTCCCTCACTCTGCCACTAGTCACCCATTCCCTCACTCTGTCACTAGTCTCCCATTCCCTCCCTCTGTCACTAGTCTCCCCCTCTCCTTCCCTCTGTCACTAGTCACCCACTCCCTCACTCTGTCACCAGTCACCCCCACTCACTGTGTCTCCCCCTCACTCTGCCACCACTCAACCCCTCCCTCACTCTGCCACCAGGTACCCCCTCACTCTGCCACCTGTCACAACCTCCCACACTCTTCCACCTGTCACCTTCTCCCTCACACACTCTGTCACCTGTCACATATGCATTCATGTAGTCATCCAGACATGCACAAGTGCATTCACACAGACTCAAATACAAACATGCATTGATACACAGGTCTTCACAATACACACATCCAAAGGAATGCCGTATTATGAATTATATTTAACATTTATAAAAATGCACATATATTTGGCCTTCAAAGGGCCTGGGATCTAATTTTGCCCGGGGGCCCCAAAGGCTCTCAGTCCGCCCCTGCTTGGACCCATTCTCTTTAATATTTTTATTAGTGATATTGCAGAAGGTCTTGATGGTAAGGTATGTCTTTTTGCTGATGATACTAAGATATGTAACAGGGTTGATGTTCCAGGAGGGATAAGCCAAATGGCAAATGATTTAGGTAAACTAGAAAATGGTCAGAATTGTGGCAACTGACATTTAATGTGGATAAGTGCAAGATAATGCATCTTGGATGTAAAAACCCAAGGGCAGAGTACAGAATATTTGATAGAGTCCTAACCTCAACATCTGAGGAAAGGGATTTAGGGGTGATTATTTCTGATGACTTAAAGGTAGGCAGACAATGTAATAGAGCAGCAGGAAATGCTAGCAGAATGCTTGGTTGTATAGGGAGAGGTATTAGCAGTAGAAAGAGGGAAGTGCTCATGCCATTGTACAGAACACTGGTGAGACCTCACTTGGAGTATTGTACACAGTACTGGAGACCGTATCTTCAGAAGGATATTGATACCTTATAGAGGGTTCAGAGAAGGGCTACTAAACTGGTTCATGGATTGCGGGATAAAAATTACTAGGAAAGGTTAAAGGATCTTAACATGTATAGCTTGGAGGAAAGACGAGACAGGGGGGATATGATAGAAACATTTAAATATATAAAGGGAATCAACACAGTAAAGGAGGAGACTATATTTAAAAGAAGAAAAACTACCACAACAAGAGGACATAGTCTTAAATTAGAGGGACAAAGGTTTAAAAATAATATCAGGAAGTATTACTTTACTGAAAGGGTAGTGGATGCATGGAATAGCCTTCCAGCTGAAGTGGTAGAGGTTAACACAGTAAAGGAGTTTAAGCATGCGTGGGATAGGCATAAGGCTATCCTAACTATAAGATAAGGCTAGGGACTAATGAAAGTATTTAGAAAATTGGGCAGACTAGATGGGCCGAATGGTTCTTATCTGCCGTCACATTCTATGTTTCTATGTTAATAATGAACGAGGATTATATTAGTGATATAAACCCGGGTAATAATGACAGAGGATTAGATTAGAGATATAAACCTGGGTAATAATGACAGAGGATTATATTAGTGATATAAACCCGGGTAATAATGATAGATGAGATTATATTAGTGATATAAACCCAGGTAATAATGATAGAGGATTATATTAGTGATATAAACCCGGGTAATAATGACAGAGGATTATATTAGTGATATGAACCCTGGTAATAATGACAGTGGATTATATTAGTGATATAAACCCGGGTAATAATGATAGATGAGACTATATTAGTGATATAAACCTGGGTAATAATGATAGAGGATTATATTAGTGATATAAACCCGGGTAATAATGACAGAGGATTATATTAGTGATATAAACCCTGGTAATAATGACAGAGGATTATATTAGTGATATAAACCCTGGTAATAATGATAGATGAGATTATATTAGTGATAGAAACCCTGGTAATAATGATAGATGAGATTATATTAGTGATATAAACCCTGGTAATAATGATAGATGAGATTATATTAGTGATATAAACTCGAGTAATAATGATAGATGATTATATTAGTGATATAAACCCGGGTAATAATGATAGATGAGATTATATTAGTGATATAAACCTAGGTAATAATGATAGATGAGATTATATTAGTGATATAAACCCGGGTAATAATGATAGATGAGATTATATTAGTGATATAAACCCGGGTAATAATGATAGATGAGATTATATTAGTGATATAAGCCCGGGTAATAATGATAGATGAGATTATATTAGTGATATAAACCCGGGTAATAATGATAGATGAGATTATATTAGTGATATGAACGCTGGTAATAATGACAGTGGATTATATTAGTGATATAAACCCGGGTAATAATGATAGATGAGACTATATTAGTGATATAAACCTGGGTAATAATGATAGAGGATTATATTAGTGATATAAACCCGGGTAATAATGACAGAGGATTATATTAGTGATATAAACCCTGGTAATAATGACAGAGGATTATATTAGTGATATAAACCCTGGTAATAATGATAGATGAGATTATATTAGTGATAGAAACCCTGGTAATAATGATAGATGAGATTATATTAGTGATATAAACCCTGGTAATAATGATAGATGAGATTATATTAGTGATATAAACCCGAGTAATAATGATAGATGATTATATTAGTGATATAAACCCGGGTAATAATGATAGATGAGATTATATTAGTGATATAAACCTAGGTAATAATGATAGATGAGATTATATTAGTGATATAAACCCGGGTAATAATGATAGATGAGATTATATTAGTGATATAAACCCGGGTAATAATGATAGATGAGATTATATTAGTGATATAAGCCCGGGTAATAATGATAGATGAGATTATATTAGTGATATAAACCCGGGTAATAATGATAGATGAGATTATATTAGTGATATAAACCCGGGTAATAATGATAGAGGATTATATTAGTGATATAAACCCGGGTAATAATGATAGATGAGATTATATTAGTGATATAAACCCGGGTAATAATGATAGATGAGATTATATTAGTGATATAAACCCGGGTAATAATGATAGATGAGATTACATTAGTGATATAAACCCAGGTAATAATGATAGATGAAATTATATTAGTGATATAAACCCGGGTAATAATGATAGATGAGATTATATTAGTGATATAAACCCGGGTAATAATGATAGATGAGATTATATTAGTGATATAAACCCGGGTAATAATGATGGATGAGATTATATTAGTGATATAAACCCGGGTAATAATGATAGATGAGATTATATTAGTGATATAAACCCGGGTAATGGGTGAGTAGCGGATTTCCCCAGATCACTCATTAACCCCCTCCGCCCCGGACGCTGGATGCCGTTTCGCGCATGCGCAGTCCGGAAGTGATGTTCCGTAACCTGGATAACCCGCAGCCCCAGTGAGTGCGCATGCGCAGTGTGGGCTCCGGGCCGGGTGTGTCGGTCCCGCCGTCTCACGGTCCTGGTTTCCGGTCAGGATGTCGGACGCCACAGTGGCGGATACTCGCCGGCTAAACTCCAAGCCGCAGGACCTGACTGATGCTTACGGGCCGCCCAGCAACTTCCTGGAGATCGACATCTTCAACCCCCAGACGGTGGGAGTGGGACGGAACCGGTACACTGTGTACGAGGTCCGCATGCGGGTGAGATATGTCGGAGATCCACCCATGCCGGGTGTCAGTGTGGCCATGCAGGGAGCCTGATACACTGAGCCTGGAGAAATGAGCACACTGTCCCTTTAATTACTCACATTCACATGTCTGTCTGTCTGTCTGTCTGTATTAATAATACTCTGGCTATATCTCCCCATGTTACAGATGGCATGGATTTTAATATTGGATTAACATGTATATTTTCTGTCCCCCTGCTAACATGTGATCTTTGCCTTGCTACATGATGGCTGACCTTTGAACCCCCAGCTGATGTGCACCAAGTTGCCCATTGTGCCTGCAAAGACTTATGGGAAATGGAGTACACAGAAATTTGGAGTGCAATGAGATGGCTGTCAGTGCTGCAGTTGATAAGGATGGGGTTGTGTTAGTTGTCAGTGATTATAGGGATGGGATGAGCAGGAACGTGACTAGTTTCCTTTAGTCTAAATGACAATAGCTGGAGCTGTTATTTAAAAGGTGGGCAAGAAGATGTACAGCACTGCAGAATTTGTTGGCGCTATCTAAATAATAATCATGTAAGAAACTCCTGTGACATTGCTGTTTGGTCTACACAGCAGCCTCTTGTCATATTGGTACATTACAGCGTAAATCACCTAAAATGTTTTTTGTTCTTCTAGGAATATTACTGAAAATGGTTGTCACATTTCCTATTTTCTACCACAGAAGAATTACTTTGTGACGTTTACACGCGACCATTTACCTCAAACTAATACCACTTCCGATATTACTGGTTTAGGTGATGCAAGTCTGATCTATAAAATCCTTAGTGTTTGATCCTTAGCTATTACATCATTGTCTGTGTGCGCCTAGTTGGCCATATACAAATATGAGCCCTTTGTGAGATGAGATCACAATAATTGTTCCTGCTAATGCCTCTTTTGTAGACTCAACCACTTAAGCAGATGAGAAATTCTGTATCAATCCTGTTGCAAAAATAACCCTAAAGAACATTTATTGTAGGGAAAGATTTTATGTTCATGATCCAGTTTATTTTGTTGACTTGATAAAACTTGCAAGTTATGATGTTCTCACATCAATTTTTTTTTTTTTTTTTTCCTCTGCTTACTGGCTTGTATCTTTTGCTGCTGTTTTAAAGTACTCCCATAAAGATGTTTCTGTAAAGGTTATTTAATTGGGTACACATTTGGGGTTTAAATGTTAAACAGCATCTCTTCACTAAGTACCATATTTCATTTTGCGAATTCAGCTGGTTGTATTCGCCTCAATGCTTCTCTGTTTGATTGTTAGAGGGACACTCTAAGCACCAAAGTACTACATCTTAATTTAAAGGAAAGATGAGGGAAGAAGAGCATTTCTATAAGAAGGGAAAAAAACCTAACCGCACAACATTTATGTGGGATAAACGGACAACTCCAAACTTATTCAGGCTTAAAGGGACACTCCAGGCACCCAGACCACTTCTGCCAATTGGAGTGGTCTGGGTGCCAACTCCCATCACCCATCACCCATAACCCTGCAAGTGTAATTATTGCAGTTTTCATAAACTGCAATATTTACTTTGCAGGGTTAAGTCCTCCTCTAGTGGCAGCCAGTAGAGGACACTTCCATGTTCATAGAACATGAAACGTGTGTTATAACGACGTTGGACGTCCTCACGCTACGTGAGGACCACCAGCGTTGCCGAAATACCCATAGGAAAGCATGTGCATTAGGTCTTCCCCCGCCGCCGGCCGCGCATGCTCTATAGGTCTCCCCCGCCGGGGAACATCGGTTTTAACCCCTACAGCAACCTGGGGTGGGAGGGAGAGGGGAACTGCAGTGCCGGGAAAACGGTTTGTTTTCCTGGCACTGGAGAGTCGCTTTAAAGCTGCCCATCCGGTTTATGTTGTTTCATAAAGGTGTTCTGTGATTTATCACTTTACTGGTCTGCAAATGGCTTAGGAAGCTGCTAGCATTCCTGTTGAGCGGTCCTTTTATTCCTGACAGAATTTGAAGTCCTGCTTTTTCAAACGACTTTCTAATCATGGAGGTAAGCAACCTTATTGATGATGTGGATGCTGCTTAATGGAACACGACAGTGTTAGGAATACAGAATGTCTATACCTAATTCTATAGTGCCCTGGTGGCCATTTAGGTTCCCCCACTTGCAGGGAAAATAAAAAATTGAGATCAATGATCTCAGCTATTCTAATACTTTCTCGTAGGAAGCATTGGGGGCTATCTGCACCAATCAAATACTCTCTCTAAGAGATGAGCAATCACTTTGGCATGAAATGTGGAACTAATTTCAAATTTGCTCTATCTGGGAGACAGAGTGAATAGCCTCTTAACCTAAAGGGATTCTATAGTGTTGGGAATACAGATTTGTATTCTTAACACTATAGTGTCCTCTGGTCCCCCTCCCTCATGGCACATGAAGGGTTAAAAACACTTTATTCACTTTCCCGATTCCAGCACTGATTCCTTGGCGATTTGTTGGCACTCTGCCTCCTAAAACACCATCTGACAGGTGGACCTAATGCCCATGTGCGTTGAGCACTGCAAGTGCATTAGGCCCTCCCCATAGAGAAGCATTGCCTCAATTCTTTTCTTTGGGGATTTCACGGACACTAGATGTCCTTATGAAGAGTGTGAGAATGCCAAATGTTGTTTAAGGGACTCTGAGTCCTCTAGAATCTTGGAAGCACCTCTAATGGCTGTCTGATAGACATCCACTGGAGGCAATCTTAGTTCTGCAAAGTAATAACTGCAGTTTTTTTTTTTAAAAACGACATTGATTTACATTGCAGGACTAAGTGATACATGGACACTGCACACAGACCACTTCAATGAGATGAAGTGGTCTGGGTGCCTATAGCAGTACTCTGCAGATCCCAGGCCGGTTATCTGAGACGGCGATGGAGCGTGCAGCCGGCAGATGGAAAGCAGCGGTGGCTGGCCACATGTGGGAGAGTGGAGGCGACGAGCTGTGCAGAACAGAGACGGCAAGGGAGCTGTCAACTCCCTGCTCTCTTCCCTCGTGCACCCTGCAGTGATCCCTGGAGATAGAATGTCACTCTGGCGCTGGCATTACTAAACTGTGTGGGACAGGGAGCAGAGCAGGAAGATGACAGCAGCCCCACTGGAGCACAGGGAAGGGTTTAAATTAAAAAATATAATTTGAGTGTGTGTTTAGATGACTGGCCCCCCTCTGATCACATGGGAAAGGTTATTTTACTCACCTTTTTTTTTTTCCCACGCCATGCTGATCTTGCCGTGGCAGGCCCCACCTCAGTGGTTGAGATGATAAATCTTGATGATCTCAGCCAAGCCAATGCTTTCCCATAAGAAAGCTTTGGGAGGCTATTGCGCATGTGCTAATCAGCATCTCCTCATAGAGATGCATTGAATCAATGCATCTTTAAGGGAAACAGTGTATCCATGCAGAGCATGTTGACGCTGAATGTCATTGCTACCCACTGCAGCACTGAAATAGGAATCGCATCTAGTGGCTGTCTGAGCGACTGTCACTAGAGGTGTTACTTGGCAGCAATGTATACTGATATTTGAAAGCCTGCAAGGACAGGCTATAGATACCAGAACCTCTACATTCATCTGCAGTGGCTCTGGTGACTTTAGTGTTCCTTTTAAGAATTTTATTATTGTAGCTGAAAAGGCAGCTTTGTTAGTTAAAAATACCTGACTCCTAACTTTTTTTTTGCTGGTTTCTAGATTCCAAGGAAACCTGTCAATCCCTGGCCTATAGTGTCCCTTTAAAGTGTACCTCTGAAGCTTTAATAGCGTTTAGAAATTCCGATTTTTAACCAAAGCACCAGAATGGAGTATAACTTGAAATAGATTTTTTTTTTTTTTATCCCCATTATCATTGTAGGCATATCTTCGGCTGTAACATAAGACTTTATTGGAGGTCTGATCAAAGAGCTCCTTTCATGAATCTTTTGATTACTGGATCTATCCATGGAATATTGGTTATATTAGAAAAGGCTGATGCTTGAACTTTTAGATAAGTATTGGAAAATATTAAAGGATCATTCCACTGCCCAAAAGCACTTCAGTTTATAAAAAATCTGATTTCTGTGAGAAATCATCAGTTTTTTTTTTTTAAATTAACTAGGGAACTCCCCCCCTGGCTGTCAAACAGCCAGGCAGGCACACTCTCTACTTGACCTCAGACCAGCTCCTCAGCTATGCGCTGTACTCCCAATGTATACATACATAAAAATATGCATGTATTCATTGGGGGTATATCTACTAAACTTCTGCTGCATAATTTATGCTAAATAATTAACAGGTAGGAGAAATACTTACATATGCTAGCAATGTGTAGATAGCATAATTTGTACCTGGCATGACATGTACAGTTTAAAGTCCAACTTTAACATCAAAACTGCACTACATAGCTGGTTTCTGGTCACTGATCCTTCTGGATCATAGCCCATGCTTTGCTTTAAACAAATAACATTTCTAAAGCTATTTGCAAAAATGGAGTATGAATTTTAAAACACAATGCCTGTCTGTGCTCATTTGCTGTCAAACTGGGAACAGTTTCTTGAGTTTTTGTGCCAATGGAGGACTTTCCAAAGTCCAACTTCAGATATTCAAGTGATGCATAACAGTAGTTTTCTATTTGCACTGTGTGGAGTTTTGTTTGGTTTCACCACAATTGTTTTGGCACCTAGATGTGTGTGTATGTATGTGTATATGTATTTTTGTGTGTGTGTGTGCATTTTATGTATGTGACGCATTTGGCTAATTAAAAAAAAAAAAAAAAAAGTGGCTATTGAATGTATTTTAGATCAAGATTGTTCATGAAAATATCAGTGGTTCATTGTATTCACAAACAATCAAATGTTAATCAGATTTAGCCTAATGGATCCTTGCTATTTTCAGATTGATCTAATTTCTGCAGAGAGATTCGTATGAAAATAGCTCAGCAAAATAACACCAGAGTCTCCATATTATAGTTGGGAGAAAACAAATCTGCCACTTAAAAGGACACTATGGTGTCAGGAATACAAACATGATCGCTCTCGTAAGGGGATTTTACTCACTTTTCCCCCCCCCTCAATGTGGTTGGCACCGCCTGGTACCAGCTCTGGCCTCAGCCAATCCAATCCTTTCCCATAGGAAAGCATTGGGAGGGTATTGTCCATACGCAGCAGAACGCTGCCCCAATCATCGAGTCAATGAATCTCTATGGTGAACGTTCAGCACCTCCATGCATGATGTGTAGAGCCTGAACGTCGGTGCTAAATCTGTGCAGCACTGGAATAGGAAGCACCTCTAGTGGTGTTACTCAAAAGTTATTACTAGGCAGCAATATAAACACTGGCTTTTATCTGAAAAGGTTGTAGTTCGTCTTGTGACTATAGTGTCCCTTTAATGGGACACTATAGTCACCAGAACAACTACTGCTTATTGAATTTGTTCTGGTGAGTAGAATCATTACCTTCAGTGTTTACATTACAGCCTAGTGATAACTTCACTGGCCACTTCTCAGATGGCTGTTAGAGATCCTTCCTGGGTCATGGCTGCCTAAAATGCATCAAAACATTCAGTGTCTCCACCCTCTGCATGCCGACACTGAACTTTCATCATAGAGACTCATTGGTTCAATTCATCTCTATGAGGAGATGCTGATTTGCCAGGGCTGTGTTTGAATTGTGCTCGCTCTGCCTCTGATCTGTCTTTGTCCGTCTTAGCCAATCCTGTGGGGAAGCATTGTAATTGGATCAAGCTACCACTTCTGCTGATGGCAGTGGGCAGGTCTAAAGGAAACAGGCACAAAGCAAGCAGATCCAGACTTGCATACAAGTAAGATTTAGTATATTTAGGGAGGCATGAGGGGGACCAGGATGGCTAGATGGTGGTTTTAACCCTATAAGGTCAGGAATACATGTTTGTGTTCCTGACCCTGTAGTACTCCTTTAAAGGGACACTCCAGGCACCCAGACCACTTCTGCCCATTGGAGTGGTCTGGGTGCCAACTCCCACTACTCTTAACCCTGCAAGTGTAATTATTGCAGTTTTTTAACTCCACCTCTAGTGGCTGTCTACTAGACATTGCCGCGCATGTGCATTAGGTCTCCCCGGCCCGTGGGCGGGATCAGTATCGCTCACTGGCCGACGCAATGCAGAGGAGGAGGAGGAGGAGCGGTGGCGGAGGAGGAAGCAGCGACGAGGGACATTGTCGCTGCCTCAGGTAAGTTACTGAGGAGGTTTTCACACTTTTTTTTTTTTTTTTTTTAAATCTGTTTTTATTGAGTTATATAGAGAGAGAACAGCTTAATTCAATGCAGTCATAAACAGGTGAAGGTCACGCACGACCTGTTTGTACCTACTATAGTGTAGTCAGGTTTACATAAAGTATAACAATCAATTATCTATAGTGATCAGTAATCTTCCTATTTCAAAGCGGTATGAACAAACATAACTCAGCAACTATAAAGTAACTTTTGCAGATCTCTCTCCGTTTCATCTCAGTGTTCATGTATGTATCACAGGGGTCTCATCACGGGCTCTCCATATCTTGCGTGTTGCTTATCGTTAGAAGCATGACTGCCCGTGTGGTCTGTCAGTTGGTGTGTAGTAATGGTGATGGATAAGTGCTATTTCGATTACTCTCAGGTCAGGAAACCTTATACCTCCATGCGATATCTGTGGTATGGTTCAAGGTTTCATCAGTCTGAGCTACCTTGACACACTGTGTGCCATATGGTTGTGTACACCCTTGTCTCGTCTAGTGGTGTATCTATGAGGTGCGGTTGAAGTAATAGCTTTTTGGTGTGTTCTCTCCACCTCGCCCCAATTAGGCTAGACCAGGATGAGAGTGTGTCGCTTTAGTGTGATTGTATTTGATCTGGCTGTGTATGCGTGCAAAGAGAAAAGAATGTGAACTGTAGGTAGGTTAGGAGGGAGAAGAGGAGAAGAGCTCCATCATGTCTCCATTTCCGCGTGATATGCGGCGAGGCACGGTAGCACTCCAGCGTTTTTTGGAGTCAGTAAGTCAAAGCATAGGAAAAGAGTGGGTCTTGCCCCGTGGGACCGACATCTCCCCGCTGGCCCCCCCGTCCCGTTCTACCCTACTAGTCCCGAGACACAAATGCAAACCATGGTTGCCACATCTCTGCATGTTTGTCACCTCTGCCTCCGCCCCTGAATGTCCTCCACCCTGCAGATCAATTCTTCCGCTCTAGGTGTCTCTGACTTTTTCCAATATATAGGTATCAGAGCTTTGGCTGCATTGAGTAAGTGGCGTAGGATCGACATCTTATATCCTGCAATCGACGTCTGTGAGACATGTAGGAGTGCTAGGGCTGCTGTCCATTCAGGGAGTTCTCCCAGGACTTCAGTTATGTTTTGTCTTATCATTTCCCATTGTGGAACAAGTGAGCTGCATTTCCACCAGATGTGTATCATCGTGCCTCTCTCCGCTTGGCACCTCCAACATGTAGGGGGCGTTGACGGGAAGATCTTGTGTAGCAGCGTCGGGGTCCGATACCAGAGTGCAATGATTTTATAGTTTGTTTCTTGGTAAGATGAGCTGATGGTACTTTTGTGTTGCCAAAAGAAAGCACCTTCCCATTGTGAGGGTGTAAAGGTGGTATCCAGCATCGTCTCCCATTGCTTGCGAAAGGTATTATTTTCTGTGAGGTGTCCAACCAGGAGATGTTGGTAAAGCTTGGATATCGCTTTTTCTGTAGAGGAGCCCTTTTCACATTGTGCTTCGAACCATGTTAGGTCTCTATGCAGGTTATCTTTATTGCACATGCTATCGTAAAAGGTCTTCACCTGCATATATCGGAGCACTGCCAGAGGGCTCTGGGGTGTGCCACCTAACAAGGAGTCCAGGGTCCGCATGCTGCCATTCTGTAGTACCCTGGAAATGAGGACATGTTCACGTCCCCCTCCAAAGGGCCACATTGTCAATGTGAGTCCCCCCCTATCGCGCCTTTGTAAGTGACAGACAGCAGTGGACTCGGTGTAGGCAAAATATGTTGTTGTTCCCTCACGAGTCTCCAGCTGGTGAGTGTTTGTGCCATCAATCCATCCCCACCTCCATCGTTATTCGTCTTTGCATGTTTCCCCCACACAGCGGCCTGTAGGTGGGCCCCTTGTCCATCTTGTGCCAAGGCCACCCATTGTTTTT
The DNA here is from genome assembly GCA_933207985.1 of Pelobates cultripes. Classification (NCBI taxonomy): domain Eukaryota; kingdom Metazoa; phylum Chordata; class Amphibia; order Anura; family Pelobatidae; genus Pelobates; species Pelobates cultripes. Next base: position 90,293,040 of record OW240920.1, read on the forward strand.
GTTGTGGGTCTGCATGCCATTCCAGGATGCGTTGAAGGACAGTGGCTTGATGGTACCGTTTAAAATCGGGTAGTGCCAGACCTCCTCGATGTCGTGGCAAACATAGTAGTTTAAGTCGGAGCCTTGATCGTTCACCCCTCCAAACGTAGCGATTGACCTCCGATTTTAATGTGGCGAAGAAGGGTGCCGGTATGGCCAGCGGGATCGTCTGGAACAGATATAGGAGTCTGCGTAGAAAGTTAATTTTAAGAACTGCAATCCTTCCATGGCATGAGACATGCGGGTATGCCCATTTGTTCAGGTCTGCCAATAGTGTCTTCAGTAGTGGGGCAAAGTTTTTTTGTGAATGCAAATCGTTCGGGTCCTGTTATCCAGATCCTGAGTTACTTCGTTTTACAGGAGCACCATCGGAAGGGAAACAGAGGTTCCAATGCCGCGTATTCTTCCTCTGGGAGAGTGACGTTGAGCACCTCACATTTGGTCAGGTTAAGTTTAAAACCCGATATCCTCCCGAATTGCTCAGCTACCCCTAGCAGGCAGGGCATTGTGGTTCTGGGGTTGGTGACAAAGAACAAGAGATCATCCGTGTATGCGACCACGTTATGTTCCACTCCCTGCCAGGAGAAACCCCGAACGTCCGGGTGTTGTCTGTACTAGTGGTTCCAGGGACATGGCAAACAGCAGTGGCGACAGGGGGCAGCCCTGTCTCGTGCCGTTGGAGATCTCAAAGTCAGCAGTGAGTGCTCCATTTACCCTCACCGCGGCCCATGGTTTATTATACAGCGCGCGGATCCATGTGAGGAGCCTGAGCCCCATCCCCATCCCCATTTTGCCTAGAGTAGCTAGCCATTTCACCCGGTAGAAGGCCTTTTCGGCGTCTGTGGAGAGTAGGAGGAGTTATTGTCATGTTTTCCTCGCTCTGTGTTGTATCGCAAATAGCTGCATGGTACTATCTCGTGCTTCCCGTCCGGGTATAATCCCCGTTTTGATCCGTGTGTATCAGTGATGGCAAGGCCCTTTGGAGCCTAGTCGCCAGGACTTTGGTGAACAATTTAGTGTCCATGTTCAGCAGAGGTATTGGACGACAGCTGCTACATGCTATTGGGTCTTTCTCTGGCTTTGGCAGAACAGTTATTATGGCTGCCAGAGATTCCTTCCCGAAGGTCCCCCCCCCCCCTTGGCGACTGCATTATTGGCTTTTGTCAACCATTGCAACAGTATTGATGGAAAAAGTTTTGGAGGAGAAGCCATCGGGGCCTGGGGCTTTTCCCGTTTTAGTCGATTTCAGGGCCGCCTAAAGGTCTTCCGTGGTAATCATGGCGCCCAGTTCCTCTGCCACGCCTGGACGTATTGCTTTCGTCACGGCGTCTCTTAAGTATTCCTGAACTCTGGTATATTCGGTGTCCATTTCATCCCGTCTGTCCCGCTCATGTATATTGTAGAGCGATTGGTAGTATTATTTTGTCCGGAAAGGCCATCATGGCGCCTGATGAGAGGCGCAGATTGCGAACCTGTGTGCGAAGGGCATTACCTTTCAGGAGCCGTGCTAGGTATCTGCCCCCTTTATTTGGATGCGCGTAGAAGAACCCTTTTGGAGTGCAAGGTTCGTAGATGGCGTTTTGTGAGGAGGTCTCTCGGCGTTTGGCTTGCATTAGTTCTCCGTACGTCTCCATCAGTTGGGATCTCTTGTGTTGCTGTTCCAATGTCGTGATAGATTTGTAGAGATCCGCCATTTCTCGTGTCGCCACCTTTTACTTTTTGGAAGCTATTCGGATGAGTGTGCCCCTGATTACGCTTTTGTGCGCCTCCCATATAGAGACAGGAGAGGCGTCCGGCGTGTCTTTCCTGAAAATAGTGTTCCAGTTCATCGGTTACCTGCCCGCGAGTCTCTGGGTCGAGAAGGAGGGCCTCATTGAGTCCATGCGGAGGGTCGGAAGAGGGGTGATTCAAGCTCGATGGTGACGGAGCCGTGGTCCGACCACGTCACTGGGTCAAGTTTGGCAGATCGTAGTCGCGTTAATCCTATTTGTCGTATGAAGATATAGTCAATACGGCAGTATTTATTATGCAGCGCAGAGTAGTAAGTGAAGCCCCTAGTAGTGGGATGGAGGGCCCTCCAGCAGTCTATGAGGTCCATGTCTCCTAGGGCTCTCCTCATGGAGCGTATATTGAGTTGAGTAATGCCACTGTGACCCGTCGACGAGTCTATGATGGGGTCTAGTGGTGCGCTGAGGTGCTCTCAGAGAAGCCTTTCAATTTCCCTAATGTAACCCTAAGGAACTGAGCCTGTCTTCTATTGGGTGTGTAGAGCATACCTGCTATCGTCCCTTTCAGGAAGAGGAAACGGCCCTGGTCGTCGTGCAGGCTGTCCAGCAGTTGGAATTCTAGCTCTCCTGCAATTAAAATGGCAACTCCGGGTCGTAGGGTGATCGCAAAAGTGGTTTGTCGGGTAATATTTATTCTGCAGTTTGGGGGCGGCGCCCTTTCGGAAGTTCGTTTCCTGTAGCAGTGCGATTGATAAGTGCCTTTTCCTCATCTCTCGCAGCAGGTGGGTTCTTCGCTCAGGGACGTTTAGCCCTCTGCAATTGAGGGTGAGGACAGACAGGGGAGCGGGGCGACGCGTTCCCGCGGCCCCAGACTTATTGCCGACGTTCATTGCTTGGTCTCCTCCCCCTCCCGACCAGCACCCGTGAGGGACCCTGCCCCCCTGTGCAGACCCGAGAAAGAGGAGTGGAGTGAGGTAAAAAGGCAGGATAGGTAAGGGTGAGTAGGAAAGCAGGGAAGGAAATTAGAGAGAGAAAAGAAAGGGAGACAGTAGGTATCTCAGTTGGTCCACCTCTGGTAGAGAGTTGACTCGTGCTACGGCCGGAAACGCCGCGGGTCTGCCCCGGTGACCAGACCGATAGGCGAGGGCCCACAGGGTTCCACTGTATAGGGGTAAGAGTGTGGTGTGAGGTGCGCGGTTCGGCCCCGACCAAGTGGGTGAAAGTGTGTGTATCGTTCGGAGAGCTCGTGTCCGCTGTGCCCCGTTGTTGCTAACATTCAAGGTTAATGTAAAAGATCCATTTCAAATACTGGCAAACATAAGTAACAGTGTAACAAGTTGAGTGGAATTATGGCATGTCAGGCTAGTAATGCCTGTGTGCCCGTCCCGGCTCTCTTACAGGGAATTGTCAGACAGAGCCTTGTCTCCTGTGGCCCGACCCCCAGTCCCCATCGTTCACCCCTCCCCCTCCCCTCTGGGTCACCCACCAGTTCCCTTCCGCGAAGTTGATCAGTATCCCATACTTGCAGGTCCACTAAGTAGCTTTCCGCTCCTGTTCACCCATCTACCCCCCCCCCCCCCCCCCTCAAATGGGCCACCACTATAGCTCCTGGACTATGGAGAAGGTTAGAAACCGTAACGTAGTCAACCACGTATTCCTAGAAAACCTAAGCGCGTGCAAGGGGTCTTCATCTGAGCAGGTGATACCCCATATATCAGTGGTGTGGTCCTAAGTGCGACTTAGCCCTCTAGAACCCGACCTCCCTGTGTCTCCATCTGTCCCCAAGGTCCGTGATATTCGTGTCCACCATAGGCAGTCACTGGCTTAACATCATCAAAAGGGTGGGTAGTTTTTTTTTGTTTGTTTGTTTGTTTGAGATCCTGATCTACATTTCGGGTCCATAATCCACCCCATCTATTGGTGGTATCCATCTCCCCCCTATACATTTGTAGGCAACAACAATATACAACATGCATGTCAACCGCAAATAAGACCTTGGTAGTATGCTATGCGTATACTTAATATCGGTCGTATGACTTGGGATCCCCCGGGCCGTCATCAAGACCATGTGGGGCGCCCCATACACAGTTCAGGTCCAGATCATACCTCCCATATATGTGTCCCATAACTCGTCCGGGTAGGCGTGCCAGTGGTATCAGGGAGTTCGAACTTTATATGCCCCTACCATCCATATCATGATGTTATCATGTCCCAGGGAAATGTGATGGAAGTCTTGCTCCCCCACCCAAAACCTCCGGGCATCCCGGGATGATCTTCCTCCCCACACGAGCCCTTGCCTCCCAAAAATTTCAATAGGGTATGAACGACCACAGGAGAGAGGGTACTTTAGGTACCATGCGAGTTCCAGGCTTCCACCCCCAAAAAGAGTCACGTATGAACCACCGCCCCCCCAAGAAGCAAAACATTGGGCGTATGGAGTGGGACCCTCAGGTCGTGTGTGGAGGGTGCTGCCCAAGCACCCTGGGCAGGGGTCTGGCCCCCAGCGCGTGACAAAAAGCCCATGTACTGTAACCCGGAGGAGCGAGGTTAAAACCGGGCCTATCCCATCTCTGTCTCGCCATCTTAAACTTCTGGTAACCATGAGGGTATTAATTTGTTCCGTACCTCCCCTCCCAAAGAAGTCACTACTGTAGCTATATACACTGCCGCTGGGGAGTCAGACCAACTGTCTCGACTCCCGGTAACGCTGCCTGGTGCTGGGAGCAACCATTTCCACTCCCAGTGATGATGATTGCTGCAGGGACGAGGGACCGACAATCTCCTCTCCCTGGGATGCTGGCTGCCGCTGGGGAGAGAGACCAATTGACCACAGCCCCAATCTCTGCAATCGGCACTCGCATTCCCATGCCGCTCTATTCTCCGCATCCAACTTGCGCAGAGTTGCCAGAATCGTCTGTCGAAAGAGTCGGGCCATATCTGGTTAACCGCCTTTTGACCTCCTCCCTGTAAGCGTCGCCCTCAAAGCGAAAGGTCATGTTTGCTGTGAACAGGGGAGCTGTACGAATACTAGCGGTGCCCTCAAATTGTAATTCCAAACGTTGCCAGTGCCACTGCGCTGCTTCTCCTCGCACGTCATCCCGCCGCTGCCACCACTGTAACAGAACTGCTGGCACCCCGACCGGGTACCTTCGGCTGACGGATGCTCCTAGTTCTTTCCGAGGACTCCAAGCACTCTGCCCGACACCATAACCACTGCAGACCCCACGAACTGCCGCAGCTTGGTTGGGGTCTCGCCGTCTCCACCCACTCTGGATCCAGCTTCCAGTAGGTCGTCCTCTCACTCAGGCTCCTCCAACAGCCAGGGGCAAAGGGCAGCTTGTCACCTAAAAATCAAGTCTTTAGACCTGCCCACTGACATCAGAAGTAGTAACCTGATCCAATCACAGTGCTTCCCCATAGGATTGGCTGAGACTGACAAAGAGACAGATCAAGGCAGAGCCAGCACAATTCAAACGCAGCCCTGGCCAATCAGCATCTCCTCACAGAGATGAATTGAATCAATGAATCTATATGAGGAAAGTTCAGTGTCTGCATGCAGAGGGAGAAGACACTGAATGTTCGGATACATTTTAGGCAGCCATGACCCAGGAAGGATCTCTAACAGTCATCTGAGGAGTGGCCAGTGAATCACTAGGCTGTAATGTAAACACTGCATTTTCTCTGAAAAGACAGTGTTTACAGCAAAAAGCCTGAAGGTAATGATTCTACTCACCAGAACAAATGAAATAAGCTATAGTTATTGTGGTGACTATAGTGTCCCTTTAAAGGAACCCTATAGGATCAGGGATACAAACATGTATTCCTGACCGTAAAGTGTTAAACACTATTTAGGTGTCCAACCCTTAATTAGTGTAAAACTTACTTTTTATTCTAGTGCCGTGCGGGTCTGCTGGCACTGGCCCCTCCTCTGATCCTCCTCCTTGGCTTAGATGCTCAAAATTGACAATCTTGGCCAATCCAATGCTCTCTGAATGCTGATCTCAGCCAAGGAGGTGGGCCGGAGCCATAAACTTTGGCCCATGCTAGCCTTTGTTTGACATGCTTGCTCTACACCCTCTGTTCCTGTGCGTCCAACTTGTCTTGTTGCACATACTTGTCTGTTAGTCCACCTATTGTACAGATCTGCTGAATTTGTTGGCACTTTATAAATAAAAATATTAAAGGAACACTATAGTCACCTAAATTACTTAAGCTAAATAAAGCAGTTTTAGTGTATAGATCATTCCCCTGCAATTTCACTGCTGAATTCACTGTCATTTAAGAGTTAAATCACTTGTTTCTGTTCAGCCCTAGCCACACCTCCCCTGGCTATGATTGACAGAGCATGCATGAAAAAAAAAATCTGGTTTGACTTTCAAACAGATGTAATTTACCTTAAATAATTGTATCTCGATCTCTAAATTGAACTTTAATCACATACAGGAGGCTCTTGCAGGGTCTAGCAAGCTATTAACATAGCAGGGGATAAGAAAATCTTAATTAAACAGAACTTGCAATAAAGAAAGCCTAAATATGGCTCTCTTTACAGGAAGTATTTATGGAAGGCTGTGCAAGTCACGTGCAGGGAGGTGTGACTAGGGTTCATAAACAAAGGGATTTAATTCCTAAATGGCAGAGGATTGAGCAGTGAGGCTGCAGGGGCATGTTATATACACCAAAACTGCTTCATTAAGCTAAAGTTCAGATGACTATAGTGTCCCTTTAAATAAGAGCTGCTAGCTAACATATGAGGCTCCATGAATTATCTTAGTCATCTGTAATTTCAAAGATTCTTCCTTGTCTTTCCACATGGAATGCTGTAATCTAGAGACAGATTTTGATTGGCTTCAAACGTTACGTGTGTCCTGTGGATTTTATAATTCACATATTAAAACTGACCATATTTTATGGAAATTGTGGATTTGAATTAGAAACGTGCCAAAAATATTATTTAAAGAAAGAAAAGAAAAAATTCTAGCCCATTTGTTGCTGAATTGTGCATTTTTGTGGAATTTCTGATAACTGTGCTAGCTAGGAGTTATTTGTTCAAAGAGCATTTTCTGGTTTTGCACAAGTTCTTTTGTACAGATCCTAAGGTGTGACAACATCTTTCTAATGAAAAGACATACCTTGTGTGGAAAATGAGTTAATAGATGAGTTATGAGGATGTGTATGGAGAATTTTTGTTAACTGAGCATTACGGAATAAATTAATTAAAACATCCACAATGTTCCCTGTTAGAAAGGGAAATGGTTTGAAAATGTCCTCTATGTATTATGGACATTTAAAATTGCATTCCATTAACTGAGTGTGCATGTAAAAGAACAGTTTAGGCACCATAACCACTACATTGGGAAACTATTTTACATGCAATGTGACAAAAGACATTTGGAATACATGCTTTAACTTTTAATGTAAATATTTGTGATAGTTTGTTCCCCTTAACGACGAATGCAATGTCCAACATCTGAACCAAAACAAAACCTTAGATTTATTATCTTTATGTGCTGCTTCACACCCACTCCCCTTTTTATATCCCACATATACCTAACACATATCAATAAAATGTTCATTAATTTTTTAAAATTTGTTTTTCACCCCTTTTTATTTTTTCATATTTGTACTTATAATTTTTACACATCAATTTGCCACGAAAGAAAGATCTTAAAATAGATGCACATATTACTCATGACTTTTAAATGATTTGCCTTTGATCTAAATAATTTTTTGTTAATGTTAACCCAATACCAGCCCTACCCCTAACCATATGCTTTACATTAGCTGTAACCTTATTACTACTCTAATCTTAAAGAGACACTATAGTCACAAAAACAAGGATTCTCCTACTCTCCCTTTATTAATGATCTCTGAGAAATTTTAACAACTAGAATGACGCAATTATGACCAATGTATTTTTTCACTGTAAATATATACACTCTTTTTATTAACCTTTTTTTCGAAGACTCCTGGATAATTTTATGATCAGAATTTTGTAATTTGCAATTCTAATTTAACTAGTGGTTTGCATCTTACATTAAGAGGCTGGGTATCTTGTATAATCGTAACATTTATGTCAACACATAGCATAGATATATTTATATTTATATTTATACCTATAGCTTCTGAATTAGGAGGGAATGCAAGAGCATAATAAAATGAAATGGATTTATAAGATGCAATCCACACCCTACAGCGTGAGGATGTCCAGCGATGGTCTAGCACAGGTTTTCTGTGCTATGGACAAGTATGTGCCCTCTAGTGGCTGTCTAGTAGACAGCCACTAGAGGTGGAGTTAACCCTGCAAGGTAACTATTGCAGTTTTTAGGAAAAAAAACTGCAATAATTACCCTTGCAGGGTTAAGGGTAGTGGGAGTTGGCACCCAGACCACTCCAATGGGAGTTGGCACCCAGACCACTCTAGTGGTCTGGGTTCTTGGAGTGTCCCTTTAAGGTTAACCCTGACGAAGGTGCCATTAGCAGCACCGAAACGCGCGCTGGGCATTTTGTCTTCTCACATTTTTAGCACTATGCACTCTATATCACTTTAGTTTTCTAGTTTGAGGGTTTTGATGTTTTAGTCTTGGTAGGATTTGGAGGGAAGGACGAGTTGTTAATATGGGTCAGCATTCTAGCTTAGAACACCCCTGAAGGTGTTGTTTAGGAGCTGTAGCCCTATTTGGAATTGCAAGTTGGTTAGGTAGCAGGATGTCTACATAAACTTTAACATTGAACACCCATGAAGGTGTTTTCCTAGGAGCTGCATACCATTGTGATATTTGATAGTGAAACTGTTGTGGCTTATACCATTTTAGCTTTCACACCCAAGTAGCTATATCCTAGGAGCTGCTCTGACTTACCTACAAGTAACAAAGAGATTTATATCTATTTGCACAGTAGTTGTGGACGCAAACAATCTGCTCCCTTCGGAGATTTCACTTTACATCATCTCCAGACTTATTCTACCTCTTAATCTAACTGTCCGCCACCTCCACTTTGTGCAGCTTTTATTTTTTTTTTTTCTCAGTGGATACTACCCAGCGCACTGTTTAGCAAATAGTCCCCCCCGTGACAATTTTTTTACTTGTTTAGGCAGAAATATCTAGATGCATTTAAGAGTATCCAGAAGATGCACTGTGCATGATAAGTCAAGGGTAAATTATCCACATATGTTTAGAGGTAATTGCTCACCACTCCCCAGCTGGGAATCTTATAACAATTGTATAGTTTTTTTTATCATTTTTATGCACAGCAATAAATAATTTTTTTCGTTTGGATACATTGTGTTTAATAAGTTACCTGGAGGATTTATGGTGGTTTATCCTACCAAGTTGTTGTAGATATATTGGTTAGCTCTGTTTATTAGGTATTGGCTATTTATCTACCAGTTTGGTATCCCTCACTCTTGCTGAGTCTGGGATCCCCTTCTCTCTTTTTTTTATATATTGAATACTTTAAAGTGGCACTGTCATACTGAACTTACCTTTTACCAATCTTTTCTTCTTCTTTCAGAATCTGTTCTTCTTTTCTTCATTTCTGATCCAGTTGTTTTTTGTTTTTTTTTAAACATAATAAAAAGTAGGGACTACTTTGTTTTATGTATTTTTTTTTTTTATAGGCTTGGCTTTCCTTGACACAAGAAGGAGCTTAAGACAGCTCAAATTCCTGTTTCAAAGAAAGTTTTCCCACAATGCTTGCCCTTCCTTCATGCTCTCGCATTGCATCCTTTCAGATTTTCGAAGTACTGTCATGTGGACTAGGGTGTCGCAGAAATGACCAAATGTCGTCCGAACAGGATGTCGACAATTTTCCATTTGTATTCAGATGAAATTCGGACATTATTTTGTTTGGAATTTCGTAATGAAAACCAAAGAGAAAAGTTACGTGTGCACTTTTCCAAATCCCTGTGCACATTTATATAAATGTAGGGTTTTTAGTTCCACTCCAGTGACCATTAGATGTAAGCCTACCTGCCATGTGTTCCCTGTTAAGGGTATGTAGGGGTTTAAAAAAAAAAACCCTTTCTGTCTCATTAGAGGTTTTTTTGTTTTGTTTTTTGTCTGAGGCTGGAGCAAGCGAGGTGAATTGTTAGTGTATGGTTTGCCTTGATGTGGCAGGTAGGCTTACATCTAATGGCCATTGGAGTGGAACTAAAAACCTCCATTCATATAAATATGCGCAGGGATTTGTAATAGTGCGCATGTAACTTTTTTCTCTCTGTTTTTACTTTGCATAAACTAATAACCACAGTAGTATATCAAAAAAGTAGGACATAATTTAGGGTGTAATTAAAAGGTGGGTAATTTTTGATTGCACTCACAGTTTAAGATTCAGAACCGGTTCCACCTTTAACATGAAAGTAGTAATTTATGTGTTGCACAGTGCTTTAAATTGTGCAGTATATAGGTGTTGTGTTATGTAAAAAAGCATAAAACATATCGTATCTGATTGTGATGACACAGCAGGTTTTAACCAGAATTAAAAGAAAAAGACAATTGTAATCCTTATAAAGAGAAAGCATTCAGTGCTTTATCTTGCCCTCTTTTGTTTCTTGAAAAAAGGAATACAGAACCATGACGAGTCTTTGACCCATTAAAAAAATAAAAAAATAAAAATCAATAAATAATGGTAACAGACTGGGCACAACAGAGCAATGTGTTTTTGTTTGCTTTTCTTTTGAGGTTTATTTTCCTTTTCTATAGATTGTCATTTTGGCTCACTATAAACCTCTCTCAAGACCTCAAATTTAATTCTTTGTGTGCTGAAATTTTACTTTTTTGAATTACAATATAACTCCCAAAAAAGGATTCTACAATTGTGCTTGGCTGCCCATATATTGTACAGCATTTATGGGTTAAGTTGCCACATGCATAATGTTAGAATTCAGATTCAAATAGCTTTGGACTGTAGACTAAAGACAGAACCTCAGCATGAGGCCCAAATCTGGATGACAGCCGACAACAGGCGGTTACTGTGCCTGCAGCGACGAGACTCACCCTGATACAAGCCCGAGGGACGAACTCCCTCCTCACCACTGCGGCCTTAAGTGACTACCTGGATGTCTTCATCCACACCAGACATGCGGGACTCTGCATGGCAAAGAAGCGAGGCCAGCAACTAACGGCTCCCAGGGTAGATGCGGACCTGTCAAGCCGGGACAGTGCCACATGCTCCTGAGCGAGGTACTCGTGCCCCCCTCAGGACTTACCGATATACCCTAGCTGTTGATACCCAGGTGGTCAATTATGTCAATGTTAAGCTACAGTTAAAGTTCTGCCAACCGTAAGGGACTGGGGCCATACGAAACAGAGGTTTCCTTACCATGTTCTATGTTAGCAATCGGAGATAGCCTTAACACGTCTTGGGGTCTCCGGCGCCGGTGTGTGCTTACTCCGTTTGTGGGGCTGTACTTCACCAGGTAACGGCCAGCTTGGGGGCTGCTCCGGCTCTGTGCTTTCCCCTGTCTATGTTGGGGGCGATCTGGCAAGGGAGTTCCCAACCCCTGTCTCTGGGGCTTGCTGCGCCACCGCTCGCCGGGAGGCCATCTTCCTCCAAATGGCTGGAGTGGTTTGCACCTTGGGCGGGGGGGGGGGATACATCAGTTTGTAGAGTTTAGTCCAGAAATCCGCAAAGATCCGGTGTATGCGATCCAGGTCCAGCATATGGGATGTCGGGGATTCGTCGCAAGTGAGTTTGGCATCCGCCATTTTGTGCCAGTGTCTAGGGTGGTTGCTCCGTCTGGTGCACCTTTGTCTCCGATGTCAGAGGTGAGTGCCCTGCTTGTGCCGGGATATCCCTCACTGGCGGGGGGGGGAAACAGGTGGTAGGTGTCAGTTGCAGGCTCTGGGTTGTGCGGACGTGGGGTCGAGAGAATGGCCGCTTCCCCCGCATCCACGCTGCTGCTTAGGCCGTTACGCCTTCCAGCCACCCCACCCGAGGCTTTAGTGATCCTGGTTGCTTGCTCTATGCTCCCGCGGGTGCCCTCAGGCAAGTGGTAAGTAGCAAACCGTGTCAGCTCCGTTATTTTCCCATTTTAATGGTTTAAAGTCCGTTATCATGCAGGAGCTCCGGGTCAGGCTCCGGTACATTTTGTTACTCAGTGCAGCATCACCCTCAGCCACAACCTAACCTGTATTTCACTACTGCAACACATTTCAGTTTGTTACTATTGTAACCGGCAGATACAAGCAGCCTAGACATGTTCTAAGTGTTCATCAGTATACCTACCACAAAGGCCGATGTACTCAGCGTTAAGCATTGATTATCTTGTTTTGTTTTATTTTACTCTAGCTAATCGTATTTTGACAACATAACAGTTTAGGCAAGCATGATATAGAAAGTGAGAGCTGTCTTCCCTATTAATCGTATTTCTAAGCCTCAGCAAACCTAACCTTGTTACATACACGTTCAGCCTAGCATAAACATATCTTCAATCTGCTCTGATACTCGAATGCTTAAGCCTGATTAAAACATAAAATTGTGCATGTTAATCTTGTGCACCGCATGTTACGCGTGGGAAAAGCTATAGGACTGCCTTTGGGGCACCTCTCGCCTGTTTGTGTTAAATCTCTGCACTGCAAAAATAAAAAATAAAATTCAGACGAAAAAGAAAAAAACCTGACGCTAAAAAAAATGATCCATCTTCACCCGTGGAGGGCTATGCGCAGACTGAGCTCTGCAGGGCGGGGGAAGGCTTATAAAGCCTTGCCCCGCCCTGCAATTAGGCTAAGAACACTCTGGTTGGTTTAAGCACCTTAAAGCGGTACTCTGTCATTTTACACAGCATGGGAAAGTTCTTGGAGAAGGACAGTAGGTTCCCCCCATTGTTATGTCGGGCTCCCACCCACCGCTCAGGGGTGGGGTACGGGGGGGGAGGACAATAGGTGTCCCCCCCCTTATTTTACTTTAGCCACTGGCTGCTCACTGTTTACTAGACATGCCCCTACTCGCAGTATAGCGATTAGGGGCAGATTTTACTAATACTAAGTATCTTTTGGTAGATAACTCCCTAATTCCCACGATATTAGGGAGCTATCTACTAAGCGGCTGCAAGATGCAGCCACAGCACGAATAGAATTGGAGTTTCATTAAGTCGAATGCAATTGCAATCCGAACAAAGTCCCGAATTGCGTTCTAACACGAAAGGAGAAACTGTTCTAATTCTGTTAGGACGCAATTCGGCAGTTTTGCCAGCGTTCTGTGACAGGACGTTCGGCAATACTGACAGGAGGCATCGTGGGAACAGGGAGGAAAGCTAAGGATTATGGGAAAATTGCTCTGACCACCGGAAACGAAGCACACTTTGCTCCTCCGCTGGTCATGGCGTTGAAAACCTCCAGAAGAGAAATAGTCCCTACTTTGTCTTAACGGACCACTCTAGTGGTCTGGGTGCCAGGTCCAGCTAGGATTAACCCATTCTTTTATAAACATAGCAGTTTCAGAGAAACTGCTTTGTTTATGAATGGGTTAAGCCTTCCCCCAATTCCTCTAGTGGCTGTCTCATTGACAGCCGCTAGAGGCGCTTGTGTGCTTCTCACTGTGAAAATCAGTGAGAGCATGCAAGCGTCCATAGGAAAGCATTGTAAATGCTTTCCTATGTGACCGGCTGAATGCACGCGTGCGAATTCAGCCGCATGGGAGGAGAAGTGGAGGATCGGAGGAGGAGAGCTCTCCGCCCAGTGCTGGAAAAAGGTAAGTTTTAACCCCTTTCCTCTCCCCAGAGCCGGGCGGGAGGGGGACCCTGAGGGTGGGGGCACCCTCAGGGCACTATAGTGTCAGGAAAACGAGTATGTTTTCCTGGCACTATAGTGGTCCTTTAATTTTTAAAGAAAACTAGAGCAGACAGGAAGAAATGAAGAACAGATCCTGAGATAGGGAGAGAAGAGGAATCGATTGGGGAAAGGTAAGTTCGGCATGACAGTTCCGCTTAAAGGCATCCAAGTAGTTCTATACAAAATACTTCTAAGTTTGTAGCTCATGCAGGAATATCAAGCTTTGGATTCTAGGTTTGGCCAAGCCTTGCTTTAAAAAACTTTTTTTTTTTTTTTTAAATCCCGTAATAGTGATCCAGAGCCATCTAATACAGGTTAAAGAAATGCTCCAAACACCTGAAACACTTTAACCCCTTAAGGACACATGACATGTCATGATTCCCTTTTATTCCAGAACTTTGGTCCTTAAGGGGTTAAGCAGAAATCGGCACAGAAGAGAAAGTCTGTAAAAATAGTACATAGTACTTTTTTCAGTGGAATGCCAGTTATGGGGATTGGAGAGTTTGCTCCTTTTTGTGTGTGTTTTAGAATTTGATAACGACTAAACTTCGCAAAGAATTCTATAAAGAAATTGTGCATCTTCTCTACATATAAAAAAAACAAAAACACACAAACTTACTTGCAATGCTAGGTCCAGGCCAAGTTCTCCTTGCAGCCCAATCCTCCTTTGGTGATGTCATAACCTTTCACTATAGAGGTGGGGGAAGCTGAGGGGAGAACCTTGGCAGCATAGAGAAGGTTACTGCCACCACTGGTTGTCTATTGCCAGCATGGTATGCATATTCATGAGACTCCCAATTTGCGTATATTTAACATTAACCATCCTGGACCTCTGGTTCTAGGCAGGCAAATGACACCGTATGAGGTGGAATTACACCAATAGCAGCAACCTCCTATATTTCTGTATGTGCAGTGTTTAAAACTGAATTGCTACACATACATACTTCACGCACACTGACCACTTCAAAACATTGAAGTGTTTATGGTGCTTAGAATAACCCTTCAAGAAGTGATTGTTAGAAATTATTATCCTGTAGTAGAATGTAAAAGTAAACCAAATAAAGAGCGTCCAGCAATAATATCAATTCATGGAATTCGTTTTAGACTACTGTTTTATGTGTGCCTATAGTGCGATGTTCATTCAATAATTAGACATTGATTGCATGGTAATGTGAAAAATGGTGAGCTTTCTTAACATGCTTCAGCAACCTTAGTTGAAAATTCAGCAGTTTCAGCTAATATTTAAACTCGCATGGCTTGTTATTACTCCTCTGAGTTGCTTCATAGTGTGAGACTCCGACTTATGTAAGTTAAATAACTTTTAATAGCTTACCGTTCACAGATAATACATATAGAACTGCAAATAGATTTAAAGGTAAAGGTCAAGAGAGCCATAATATGTGTGTGGTATTTTTGTTGTGGTTTGTTTTTTCTTTCAAGGGATGGGAGGTGGAAAATGTATACATTATTTTAGAGATATTTAAGTTCAAAAAGCAAATGTGCAAATAAATGCATAATTCATGGTGAAATGTTAAATCCACACTGTAGGCACTATAATATCACTTGTGAATATGCAGTGGAAGTAAAGATTATATTTTAGGGACTAGACATGGACGATAGAATGCCTGAAAAACTTTGGACAGAAGTTTGCATTATTATCCAGGAAACCGCAAGAACAAATATCCCCAAAAGAAAGAAATCGAAGAAGGCAAACTGACTATCTGATGAGACTTTAAAAATAGCCCAGGAAAGCGGAAGGTAGTGGAGATCGGAAACAATTTGTGCAACTGAATATAGAATTCCGAAGGAAAGCAAAAACAGACAGACATTCTACAATAAGCAATGTAAAGAGATAGAAGAAGATAATAGAATGGGAAAGTCAAGAGATCTATTCAAGAAAATTGGCGATCTAAAAGTTACCTTTCATGCCAAAGTGGATGTGATAAAAGACGAAAATGGCAGGGGCTAAGATCAGATAAAGAAGAGATGTCAGGAAGGATCTTAACATCAGTGATGACCTCAATAGTTGGTCCAATGAGATGGAACCAGATGACTTGGAGAGCGAAGGGTGCCTTGCCGATAACAAGGCTGCAGTAGTTGATGAAATCCCAATTGAACTATTCAAAATTCTGCAAGATGATGCTGTGAAATTTCTGCTTGCCTTATGCCAACAAATTTGGAAAACTCCACAGTGGCCAAAAGACTACCGTGTTTCTCCGAAAATAAGACCGGGTCTTATATTAATTTTAGTCACAAAAAACTCACTAGGGCTTATTTTCAGGGTAGGGCTTATTTATTTACGGTACCGGTATGTACATTGAACCCCCCCTTTAATTAATCCACCCCCCCCCTTTAATAAATCCACCCCCCTCTAATTAATCCACCCCCTCTAATTAATCCAGCCCACCCTTTAATTAATTCACCCCCTCTAATTAATCCAGCCCACCCTTTAATTAATTCACCACCCCCTTTAATAAATTCACCCCCCTCTAATTAATCCAGTCCACCCTTTAATTAATTCACCCCCCTCTAATTAATCCAGCCCACCCTTTAATTAATTCACCACCCCTTTAATTAATTCACCCCCTCTAATTAATCCAGCCCACCCTCTAATTAATCCAGCCCACCCTTTAATTAATTCACCACCACTTTAATTAATTCACCCCCTCTAATTAATCCAGTCCCCTTTAATTAATTCACCCCCCTTTAATTAATTCACCCCCCTCTAGTTAATCCAGCCCACCCTTTAATTAATTCACCCCCCTCTAATTAATCCAGCCCACCCTTTAATTAATTCACCCCCCTCTAATTAATCCAGCCCACCCTTTAATTAATTCACCACCCCCACCCCCTTTAATTAATTCAATTAATCCCAGACATAAAATATCTAGCGGTACTCACATTTCAAAGATTCCTTGCTGAGTCCGACCACTGGGAGCCTCACCGCCCGGAAATGGATCCTTCCGCTGAAGATCCGTGAAGGCAGACTGACGGCGCTGCAAAATGTCGTCATCACGTTGCGCGACGCTCCTCCTACAGCAGAAGAAGGAAGTCTGGCCGCAAAGGTACAATGCCTAGGTCTTATTTTCGGGGTAGGGCTTATATTGCAGCCCACCCCGAAAATCCGACTAGGGCTTATTTTCGGGGTAGGGTTTATTTTCGGGGAAACACGGTAGAATAGGTCAGTCTACATCCCAATCGCCAAAAAAATACCTTCCTGCCCCTGTAGGTCTAGCACTGCTCCAAAACCAGGGGAGAGTTTAAAGATCTCTCTCACCTGCCAAGTCATCCTGATGCAAATGGAGAGAAAGTAGTCCTTGATGGTAAAAAGACAATAGTGTCCCTTGTAAATAAAAATGTTTCCATTTTTTTTATTTAAACCTCTTAAGGACGGAGGGCGTACTATTACGCCCTGCAGGAGCCGGCTCTAAACGCCGGTGGGCGTAATAGTACGCCCTCACTTTAATGGCCGCCCATGTGGCCGGCGCTAGTCGCCCACTGCAGATCGCGGTCAGGGGGGATGCCCGGCCCCCCAGGCAACCCCCCCTGTGACCGATCCGCGCAGTCAGATGCGCAGTGACAGGCTGTCACTGCGATCAGTTTTTAACGTGTGTCAGCCGATTTCAAATCTGCTGACACACGTGGCCAGCGGCTACCCCGTGCAGATCGCGGTCGGGGTACTTACCTGGCCCCCCAGGCAGTCCCCCTGGGGTCAGTGGCCGCGATCTGCTAACTCTGAGATCGCAGTGACAGGCTGTCACTGCGATCTCAGAGCGCTCTGATCACAGTGACAGCCTGTCACTGCGATCAGTGTTACATGTGTCAGCCTGTTGGCTGACACATGTAACTGGCACACAGATCCCCCTGCAGATTGGAAGGGGGGAGTGCTTGTACCACCCAGGCACTCCCCCCTGTGGCCAATTACCCAATCTGCAGGAGGTGATCACAGTGACAGGCAGTCACTGTGATCACTGATCCTGTGTATCAGCCAGTGATGTAAAATCACTGGCTGACACTGTCTCTGCCCCCTCTCCTGTAAAAAAAAAAAAAATATTAGTTAAAAAAAAAAATTACAGTTACATATAAAATATACTTAGATCATATATATTATATATATATATATATGATCTAAATATATATATATACACACACACACACACACACACACACACACACATTTACACATACACGAAGTGTATTTAAATAATATATATAATTATTTATATATATATTACTATCAAATTACACGTAGACTAATACTGATTAAATATATACATATATAATTATTGTTATATATATATATATATTTATATATAATATAAAAATGTAAATACGTAAAAAAAAAATTTAAAAAAATAATTAAAAATAAATAATAAAAAAATATATAGTTGTTTGTTATTTCGTTCTAACTGTATTGTGATATTAATATATATATATTTATATCAAAATACACGTAGAACGAAATAATATATATATCTATATACATAAATATATACATATATATCACTAAATATATACACCTATATATAAATAAAAATATTTTAAAAAATTATATATATATATATATATGTATATATACACATATGTGTATATATATACATATATTAATTCTACACATATATTTATGTAATATTTTTACATAATTAGGTATCCTAATTAATTACAATTAGCGGGACCTGCCTGACAACCCATGCCGAAAGTATAGGGAATTTAATTTGCTAGCACTATATTTAACCCTATAACTTTTCAAGACACCATAAAACCTGTAAATTGGGGGTACTGTTTTACTCGGGAGACTTCGCTGAACACAAATATTAGTGTTTCAAAACAGTAAAATGTATTACAATGATGATATCGCCAGTAAAAGTGAAGTTTTTTTGCATTTTTCACACACAAACAGCACTTACACGGACGATATTATTGCTGCGATACTTTTTACTGTTTTGAAACACAAATATTTGTATTCAGCGAAGTCTCCCGAGTACAACAGTACCCCTTATGTACAGGTTTTATGGTGTTTTCAAAAGTTACAGTGTCAAATATAAGGCTTGTGTTTCATTTTTTTCACATTAAAATTCGCCAGATTGGTTACGTTGCCTTTGAGACCCTATGGTAGCCCAAGAATGAAAATTACCCGTATGATGGCATACCATTTGCAATAGTAGACAACCCAAGGTATTGCAAACAGGGTATGTCCAGTCTTTTTTAGTAGCCACTTAGTCACAAACACTGGCCAAAATTGGCGTTTTTTTGCATTTTTCACACAAACAGATACTAACGCTAACTTTGGCCAGTGTTTGTGACCAAATGGCTACTAAAAAAGACTGGACATACCCCATTTGCAATACCTTGGGTTGTCTACCATTGCAAATGGTATGCCATTATGGGTGTTAATTTCATTCCTGGGCTACTATAAAGTCCCAAAGGCAACGTAACCAATCTGGCGAATTTCAATTTCAAATGTAACGTGCTATATTTGACCCTGTAACTTCCCAAAACGCCATAAACCTGTACATAGGGGGTACTGTCTTACACGTGAGACTTTACTGAATACAAATATGTGTATTTTATTGCAGTAAAAGCAAACAGTATTATGACACTGACCGTTAAAATGTCATGTAGAACTAAAAAAATCAAAAAAATCTTATTTTCTCCCATTTTTTTCATATTAAATTATGTTTCATAGCTAAATATTTGATATTAAATGAAAGCCCTGTTTCCCCTGAATAAAATGATATATAATAAGGGTGGGTGCATTTACTATGAAAGAGGTGTATTACGGTTGGACAGACATGTAGCGCAAATGCCAGGTTTTGTTTACATTTTGTTTCGTTCACAACGTGTACATTTGGCTCCGTCCTTAAGGGGTTAAATATACATTAATTGTGCCCCATCAGTCTTGATGTCATCCCCACAAGTAGCCTCCCTCCAAATGTATGCAAAAATTACAGGGCACACACCGCGCCTTGTCCTCTGATCAGCTTTTGGGGACACCAGAGACAGGGCACCAGCAAATGGAGAACAAGTGTCATTAATTTTTTTCACTGTGGTCTGTACATGAATTGCCCTGGAGAGGCATCAAACTGACATGCCCACTTTGGAAACTGTTGGTGTAATTGGTGAAGACACAACAAGCCCCTATCTAGACCTGTCCCCACCCACCTCCTAATATATTGGTGATCATGACAACTGTGTATCCTTTACATGCCACGGCAGAACCTATGCAGTAGTTCTGCAGGTCTCACTAAAACAGAAAAATTCATTCATGTAATTGTAATTGTTACTGAAGCGCTTCACTATATTTAACTTTTTATTGGTGTGAAAGGAAACACGCTTAATCAATTAAATTTTAGATACACATTTAAAAATACATATACTTATATTTTTTGGGAGGGAGGGGGTGTGTGGAGGTAGTCTGTAGAAGGTACAGGGAGGGGGACGGTGCAGGGAAGAGAGGGGATCTGTACATGGGTGGGAGGGGGAGACGGGATCTGTGCATGAGACAGAATCTATGCAGGGGTGGGAGGGGTAGTGGGGATTTGTGCAGGGGACGAAGGGAGGGGTTCACAGGGGAGATCTGTGTGTCTTTTTCTCCTTCTCAAACCCCACTGTTTCTTTCACATCCAGCCCCTCTCCCGTCCCTTGGCCTCCTTGCTTCCCTGTCTCTTAGTGTTCCTCTCCCCTCCCCCCTCCTTTCCCACCCTACTTAGTGTTTCTCTCCCCTTTCTGGTGTGCCTCCTACCTCTCTTGTAGCATGGCCGAGTGGAGCGGATCCCGTACAGGAGCTTCAGTTTTCTGTACCCGGCCGGGCTGAAAGGAAGTGCTCTCTTAGTGAGCACCTCCTGTCAGTCCGGCCAGGTACAGGAAACAGAAACTCCTGTACAGCGCTCCGCCACACAAAACATTTAGTGGTGTAGACACACGGAGAAACACGCTCAATGACAAAAGCACAGATGTCATTGACGGACACAGACTCACTGATTTGACACACACACACACACATTCCCCTACAGACACACACTGACAGTCTCACACACACAGTGACAAACACACAGATGTCATTGACACACAGACTCATTGATCTGACACAGACTCATTGATCTGACACAGACTCATTGATCTGACACAGACTCATTGATCTGACACAGACTCATTGATCTGACACAGACTCATTGATCTGACACAGACTCATTGATCTGACACAGACTCATTGATCTGACACAGACTCATTGATCTGACACAGACTCATTGATCTGACACAGACTCATTGATCTGACACAGACTCATTGATCTGACACACACTTCATGACAAACATACTCTCACTGATTTGACAGACACTCACACACACACACACGCACTCATGCACGCACAGGCTCATGCACTCACACTCCTTAATTATTATTTTTATAATTAAAAATGTTCCACCCGTCCTTTCTACCTGGAGAGCGGGCGTGGATATGTTCCTGGGGTCCAGCGGGGCTGCTGGGTGGCGTGCGGCTGTAGTAGAATCCGAGGTGGCGAGGGAACTGTGATCTCCCTGCTCTTGCTCCCTTGTGCCTGCCTATTGATGCCGGGAGACGGAATATGACGTCATATTCCTCGCCCGTGGCATCAGCAAACGGCACACGAGGGAAGCAGAGCAGGGAGATCAGAGCTACCTCGCCGCCTCTGATTCTACCACAGCCGCACCTGGGTCGGTCCATAACATGGCCTGGTAGGAGTGAGCGCTTTCCTTCTGCTGGTCACTAGAATCTTGCGCCCCCAGAGCCGGTGCGGCCGCCTGTGCCGCCATAGGGACGCTCTGGCCCTGACTGCCCCCCTGCCTTCCCCTTGCTACGCCTCAGCATGAGCCAAATTCCGGAGGAATGTTTCCTGAACCTTGTTTAATCCATATAGTTAATAATTTAGACTGTACTAGAAGCAAAATGGGTTAAGGTAATAGAAAGGTGTATTTAATAACCTGGCTACTTAGTTTCCAGTGGGGTTTTTTTTTTTTTGTTTTAAGTCTTTATTTTACCAAAATAGAATAGCAAACTGACACGTTATTTATATATATTTTTTTTTTTTTTTTTTTTTAAATGGACAGTTTTTTTTTAACAAACCAGTCTTAGTATGTCTGGAAAATATAGTTGGCATTGTCTGCTTTTCATCATGTCACTCTCGCCCTTATTTTGTCTTATAATCCTGCTTGTTTCTGTTTTGTTGTGTTCTTCACGAGTATCATCTATATTGAACTACGATTAGTTAATTATACCAGTAGATAGATCAGAATGCTTTGTTAGAGTTATTCCATGCACCATGTCTGATCTTTGCAATGGTTATAGTGTAAGAAATGTGTATAGCCTTTATACTTGGAACATAATAGTCATACAGAGATAGTTAACATTTTCTGACGAGGTGTATCTCAAGGTATGATTCCCTCAGTGCCAGCCCTGCACAATATAAAAAGGTGTACTGTTGCACGCAGCTTGTTCCTGGAAAGACAAGACATTAATCCGATCATACACATTTTGGGTACATCTACATTCTGAGTCGTGTTGGAACAAGTTTTCTGTTGGCTATGTCAATTTTGTGCAAAGATTTTATTAGTCATCAGT
This sequence comes from Pelobates cultripes, assembly GCA_933207985.1. NCBI lineage: Eukaryota > Metazoa > Chordata > Amphibia > Anura > Pelobatidae > Pelobates > Pelobates cultripes. The sequence continues at coordinate 90,315,172 of OW240920.1, forward strand.
CATTAGTCATCCCATGCGCCCTCCCTCACAATCATTACAAACAAACAGTGTTGTCTTCTAAAGTGTCATAGAAACAGGTTAACAACCACATCTGGTCAGGTACAGAACCTAGAGTAGAGATGGGAGAGAGAAGAAAGCAGGTTGAAGATTGGTTAGTGTACCTTGGGACCCTCTGCGCTGGGGAACTCTCTTCACTCTTCTGAAGTCTGCTCAGAACGCACATTCAATCAGTCCATAGGAAAGAGTTTTTCAATGCTTTCCTATGGACATCCAGCGTCTTCTCACTGTGATTTTCACAATGAGAAGAGCGGAAGTGACTCTAGCGGCTGTCAATGGGACAGCCACTAGAGGCTGGATTAAAGGACCACAATAGGCACCCAGACCACTTCAGCTTAATTAAGTGGTCTGGATGCCAGGTCCCTCTAGGATTAACCCTTTCTGCTGTAAACCTAGCGGTTTCAGAGAAACTGCTATGTTTACTATAGGGTTAATCCAGCCTTTAGTGGCTGTCTCATTGACAGCCGCTAGAGGCGCTTCCACGCTTCTCACCGTGATTTTCACAGTGAGAAGACGCCAGCGTCCATAGAAAAGCATTGAGAATGCTTTCATATGAGACTGGCTGAATGTGCGTGCGGCTCTTGCTGTGCATCCGCATTCAGCCGATGACAACAAAGGAGGAGGAGAGTCTCCAGCACCGAGGGAGCCCGGCGCTGGAGAAAGGTGTGTGTGTGTGTTTAACCCCCTTCCTCTCCATCCAGCTTGGCGGGAGTGGGATCCTGAGGGTGGGGGAACCCTCAGGGCACTATAGTGCCAGGAAATAGTGTTTTCCTGGCACTATAGTGGTCCTTTAACCCTAGTGTAAACATAGCAGTTTCTATGCTGCAGGGTTATCACTAGATGGACCTGGCACCCAGACCACTTCATTGAGCTGAAGTGGTCTGGGTGCCTATAGTGGTCCTTTAAGAAAAACTAAGTGCATATTTACAGTAAAAAAGTACATTTGGCATCTTGTAATTTACTTTTTTAAATTGCATGTATAAATCTGCATTTACAAGAACCAGAGTCTTGTTTGCAATTTTTCTTACTTACTATTTGTGATGTAACAAATGTACATAGATTTGAAATATGCCAGTTTCAGTCGTATCCGCTTGACTGGAGCAGAACATGTCAGCTTTAGTACATTATTGCATAAAATAGATTAATTGTTTTTGCCAGAATGTCTGATTTCCCCCCAGTGACATTTCTATGGTATATTTATGCACCTGATAAGTTTTCTCACGTTATATTTGCATCCTTTCTAGACAAACCTACCAATCTTCAAACTGAAAGATTCATGTGTTAGAAGGAGGTACAGTGATTTTGAATGGCTGAAAAATGAGCTGGAGAGAGACAGCAAGGTAAGTGTGGGGCTGTATGTACATTATTCAAAGCAAAGATAGAAAATCTCTTCTGAATTTTTAACCTGTGCACTTAAATTACATACCTGGCATTAGCTTAGAGACGAATGCGTCATTTAAAATTACGTGAACCATTAACCTTGGGTAATATACAACAAAATGAATTCAGTTTTTCACAGTTTAAACAATTCATCCCTCTACACTTAGGAAGGCAGATCTGCTACAGTAAACAATTTGTGTGCAGCAGCCTTTGTCATTTTGAAATAATATGCATTTTCAACCACTGGTGACTCGGAAGTAGCATCGGGACCCGTTGTTGATTTAGTGGCTAACAAGGCTGCCTTTGAGATACCTTTATATAATGTTAAATGATTATATTCAAACAGCAGTGTTAAAGATATATTGTGGTAGTCTGAGGTCTAATTTAAATTTGCATATCTGTGCTACAAAGTAAGAAGATTTAAAATGTTTTCTTTAAAGATATCTTGATCTTTAGCGGAGCTAGGCAACCTGCCGCACTCCTATCCAGATGTAGTGGACGTCTCTGGTGCTTTTTCCAGGTGTAAGAGAATTATGGAAGATGCAGTCTACAACATCTGGGGTGCTGAAGGCTGTATCCTATTGATCTATACATTGACTAGCACATGTATATGTTAGCAAAATGTTTTTAAAATTACAATCTTTGACCATTGCAATGACAGTCGCATAAAAACATGAAATTGGTTCATTTTCATATTTGAAAATATGAAGCATAATTGTAAACTTTTATATATTTTCTTTGTCAAATACATCTAATTTCAGAAACACAACTTGACAAAAAAACAAAACATTTTGTATCAAAAACGCCTTTATGAAACCAAATGGAAACAATGCAGTGTCCACAAGGCTTTAACCCCTTAAGGACACATGACATGTGTGACATGTCATGATTCCCTTTTATTCCAGAAGTTTGGTCCTTAAGGGGTTAAAGGGACACTCCAGGCAGCCCTTTTTATTCACCTCGTTCCAGCGCAGGGAGCCTTGTGAAGCCGCGCCCCCTATTTCGTCAAAATGACGAAATAGGCGGACGCAAGCAAGGAGCAATCAGACGCTTCCGTTCGGAAGCGTCATTGCTCCCTTGTGCGCATGCGCGGCTTTGCCGCACATGCGCACATACGTCATATTCCGCCCTATGAAGTCCTGAGCGCTGTTGCGCGCAGTGTGCGCAGCCGCGAGCTAAGCTGACTGACCGCTCAGCTTGCGGTTTTTGCCCGCTCCCTCTCCTCTGCTGACAGACAGGAGAGAGAAGGCGCGCGCACACAGTGCCTTCTCTCTCCAGCACATGTCAGATGTATTTTAATTTAAGTCTGACGTGTACATGGCCTTTTTAGGGCCATACATGATAGGAAGTCCCTCTGGTGGCCGTCTGAGTGACTGCCACTGGAGGTATTCCTATCAATCAATGTAAACACTGTATTTTCTCTGAAAATACAGTGTTTACATTAGATTGCCTGCAGGAAGCTATAGATCTCACCTGAACAACTACATTAAGCTGTAGTTGTTCAGGTAAATATAGTGTCCCTTTAAAATAACTTACAGAAGTGAAAAAATATAAAAAATAATCCACTTGGCCAAGGGACTAAAGTGTTAACCCACTCTACTGGTCCTGGCACAAAATAATTAAATGATTACCTGACATGCAGGTAATTATCGAAACTGAATATGCATACTTTTACTTTTTTTAATATTATCCTTCAGCTCTAGTGAACATTAATTTGCACTTTGGGAGATAATCATGTCATTGGTGAAAGCACTCTTTCTCCCAAGTCCATGACTTCTGGCCCTTTACAAATGAAAGAATTCTTTAACTTGCTGTACCCCAGGTTTGGGTATAACTGAGCGAGTATGTGATCCCTATATAACTATCAAGGTATTTATTTAATATTATGAATTATACTCAAAAACCTCATATATGCTTTAAGCCCTAGACATTGAGTAGGTTATTTGAGGAACTTTGAATTTTCCCAAGAGTAGACTACAGTACTCACTCACTTCCTTGTGTTCCTGGTGTTCACGAAGTCGGGCCTGGCAGTCGCACTCTTTCTACCTCTAGAATAGTTAAATGTATTGTACTCTTTGCAGCTTCTAAAAGCTGTTTTGATCTCCTCTATCAGGGAGTACTTTTTTGGTGCCAGATTCTATTCTACTTACTGAATGGTAAAATATAAGTGAGAAAACTGAATGCTGTAATCTTGAAACACCTTCATGCAACTTATTAATAAATTGAAATTCCACCATGTGCAAGGTGCAATAAAATAGAAAATATTTATATTTGGATTCTTCTATAATTCTTGTAATGCAATAGAGTTGCAGATTCTCCATAAAAAATATTTTAATGGTCTCAAATATACCCTACAATGAAATAAATGTATCTGAAAAGGAAATATGCACATTTTATAAAATATACTGATAAAAATGTATTTAAAAAACAGGGGGGGGTGGAGGGGGGTACAATTGGGGTTTTTTTTAATTAAAAAAGAAGTTTAAATTTTAAATAGAAATTTTTAGTTTAGGTATCTGTATGTGTATATTTTGTTCTTCTCCTTTAACCTTTTCTCGCTGTGTATTTTGAGGGTATTTTTAGAACTGTGAGAAATGCCAGAATGTGTTATTTAGTTGGTGCAGGGCTAGTAACCCATCTCATAATTAAAAAAAAAAAAATATTGTTTGTTTTTTCAGATTGTAGTACCTCCACTACCAGGAAAAGCTCTAAAGAGACAGCTTCCATTCCGAGGAGACGAGGGCATTTTCGAAGAATCCTTCATAGAGGAAAGACGGCAGGGCTTGGAACAGTTTATTAACAAGTAACCTTACTTTTAAACCTTTAACATGTCTTTATTTATAAAATATTTTACCAGGAAAGATACATTGAGATTTCTCTAGTTTTCAAGTATGTCCTGGGTCCACAAATCATTGCATTGTTACATTAGGGTACAATAAAATACAAAAACAATATTAATACACAATAAATACAAAATTTAACATAGAACAGGTAGGAAATATATAATCAACCATGACAGGTGCATTCTTCTTTATACTTTTTAAATTACATCTGCATCAATCACATTTTATAGTATGTTAGAAAGTAATTTTGTAAGAACATCAAAGTATAGTAATGACATCTACCTATTTATATACATTATACATCTGTATTTTCATCTAATGCCAGCTCCTATGATTTGTTTTTAATAGTGGGATTGCGGTCTGAAGTTTGTAAATTACACAAAATAATTTAACACTTTTTTTAAAATATCTCAATAAATGTTTTCTGTGCTTAGTTTTTTTGTTTTTGTTTTTCCCTTCCAGTCCCTTCCTCATTTTTGGAAGGAGGAAATTACATTTAATTAAGCCCTGATGCCAAATATAAGTTGAGTCAGTTTCAGTTACTTCTGTATTGTAGTAAGAACAGCCTAGCATTCAATGCAAATTAAAATAAGTTGTATAATATAATTAAATGGTACTGGTTATGCAGCTACTGCATTTTTGGAATACGTGGCTTTTAAAAATCTTTTTTATTTAGTTTTGATAAGAAGGGGGCATGTTGTGATTATATTTTATGGGAGTGGCCCATCTATCAACTACCCTCGAATTTAAGGGGCCACTATAGTCACCAGAACAACTAGAGCTAATGTTTGTTCTGGTGAGTATAATCAGTCCCTTCAGGCTTTTTGCAATAAACACTCTTTTATTCAGGGAAAAGGCAGTATTTAGATTACAGCCTAGGGATACCTCCACTGGCCACTCTTCATATGGCTACTTTAGGTGCTTCCTGGGGCAGTGCTGCACACTATGCAGCACTGCCATTCAATGTCTCCACCCTCTGCATGGAAATACTGAACTTTCGTCATAGATGTATTGATTCAATTAATCTCTGAGAAGATGCTGATTGACCAGGGCCGTGTTTGGCTTGTTGCTTTACCTCCTTGACAAGCTCAGCCAATCCAATGCTTTCCTATGGAAAAACATTGTGATTGGCTTTGATCAACACTTCTTATGATGTCAGCCAAGAAGACCGATCAGGAGCAGAGCCAGCAGCAGGCTGGAATATAAGTAAGATTTTACTATGTTTAGAGGGGCCAGGGGAGCTAGACTGTGTTTTTAACACTGTTGGGTCAGGAATACATGTTTGTGTTCCTTTAATATTATTTGCTTATTTTAGATTGGCTGTCGTCCTGATTTTGTTTATCTGCTGCTGTATTCCCCTTTTGTAAAATTGTAGAACAATGTGAAGTATGTTAATTTTTAGCAAACTAAATCCAGCTATTGCACTTTTCCCAGATACTACTGCTCTGCACACACTTCTGCTTGCCTTTTCTGTTTTAACAGGCTATCTTTCCTCATAAATGTGTATAGCAATGCTTTTGAAGTATTTCCAACCTAGTATGTTTTGTTAATTTTTTTTTTTTTTGGTCATCTTATGTTGGCAGATGAATATGTTGACCCTCACTACTGCATAGCAATTAGCTTTTTTTTCATATAGTTTTTATACAGTGTCTCCATTTTAATCTTCTCTAAATTTGCTTACTTTGCAGGATCGCTGGACATCCCCTTGCACAGAATGAGCGCTGTCTGCATATGTTTTTGCAGGATGAAATCATTGATAGAAATTATGTGCCAGGCAAAGTGCGCCAATGAGAGATCTAGGCATTTCCTCAGCCCTCCTTGCCCTCACATCCCCACTGCCTGCTAAATTACATTTATTTTTACACTAAGTCTCCAATTTTACCCCATTTCTTAGTTCCCTGGTGTCCTTAAAAAGGTCACTCTGTGTTCAATGCCTGTCTGGGCACTCCCTCTCAGAATGCTGCCTTTTGAGACTGCAGATGGAAGCATTTTAAACAAGCCTGGCTGCCATCAATAACCTTCCCCTGCTTGGAATTTGGAAAGGGTGCATCCCAAAGATTATTTTTTTGTTTTGTTTTTTATTATTTTTTTGATCATTGGGATGAAGGTAATCTGACATGCAGGTAATTATCGAAACTGAATATTCATACTTTTACTTTTTTTAATATTATCCTTCAGCTCTAGTGAACATTAATTTGCACTTTGGGAGATTATCATGTCATTGGTGAAAGCACTCTTTCTCCCAAGTCCATGACTTCTGGCCCTTTACAAATGAAAGAATTCTTTAACTTGCTGTACCCCAGGTTTGGGTATAACTGAGCGAGTATGTGATCCCTATATAACTATCAAGGTATTTATTTAATATTATGAATTATACTCAAAAACCTCATATATTGTATAAGCTGCACAATAGCACAAAATACATATTCTCTGATATGACTAACCACTGCGTTTTAAGAATGACCTATCCCACAGAAACCTAAATTTGATCTATAGCATTAATTCTGAAATGCTTAATACTGTGTGCCAAGAGTAGAATGCCTGCAGAAGATGACAAATATGTGAACGATTGGACATCAGAGTGAATTTTTTTTTGTGGCTAGACCTGAAGAAGAGCTTGTATTGGTTATGTCACTGTAAAAGGAGAAGAGAGGCCTCACCATTTGAAATTATGTTCAAGCTTCAGAGACATTGTTTTTCTTCATTTGGAGATCTAGAAGATGATGTTCAATGCCTGTATAACACAATAGCCTCCTGATATCCATAGGCAGGGGGTGGTGGTAATGCTCAAATGAAGGGGTCGGTTATTTGTGCTGAACTTCTAGTAGGTTTGGCTTTAAAGCTGCTTCTAATAAGCCCTTGATATGAGAAACCTGTTTAGTTAGCTCTAGATGAGATTGGGAAATTATATTTGTCTTTGATCAGCTTAGGATGCAGCAAGTTATTGATCAACTCAGTGTGGGAGTCAGGGGGAATCATGGCTCACTAGACAGGGCACTGTCTCAAGTGCACAGAAACGTTTTATCACTTTATATATATATATTATTTTTTTTTATATATATATATTTTGGGGGGCCCGGGGATCTGAATGTCTTTGCTGCCTGTGTCCTTGTGCTGGAGACCATGTCTGTGTATATAAATATCTATATCTGACATTTGGACTTGGTGTTTTCACTCGTTTGTTATAATTTATACGTCTCCTTGGTAGCACATAAATATCGGTTATGTATGGAAATATAATAGAACTCGTCTGAACCCCTGCAAAGCAGTAACTGGTTGGGTACAAGCACATATACATCTGCAAATGTAGAATCAGCATTATTTTTATGCAGGAGTGATCTGTAAGCTACTTGTACTACAAGTGACACTTAAAGTGGAACTCTAAGCAACATAATCACTTCAGTGTGGTGGTTATGTTGCCAAAGGTCTAATAGTTTAGGGAAACACTAAGGGCCTGGGGTGGGGTGGGGTAGGGGAGGGGAGGGAAGGGAAACACCAAGGGCCAGGGTGGGGGAGGGGAGGGAAACACTAAGGGCCAGGGGTGGGGTGGGGGAGGGAAACACTAAGGGCCAGGAGTGGTGGGGGGAGGGGAGGGAATCACTGTGGGGTGGGGGAGGGGAACACAGGGGGGCCTGTGTGGGGAGAAAGTTGCACAGAGGGACTGGGGATGAAAACGACATACGGAAGGGCCTGGGGTGGAAATACAAAGAGGCTGGGGGCGAAAGAAAAATGTGCAAAGGAGCTGGAAAGAGTAAACGACACAAAGCGGCTGGGAGGAGTGAGACACAATGGGGAAAATAGGGCATAAGATACACTAAAGGGGATAAGAAACAAAAAGCAGGTTAAGAGGCATACAGGTGAAGATTCTCCCAAAATGCTGCCAAAATCATCTTCGCCTGTGTACCCAAAAATCTTGCACTGGCCCTGAGCGCAACCAACAAAAATTAAATTATGACACTACAACAAAGAAAGATTTAGGTTCTGTTTAAACATTTCCAAATAATAGGAATGGATCCACAAAATCCTAATGGTATGGGCAACTTCTGAAATGGGTACATAACCCCTGACAACAGGTGAGTAACCGTCAGTATGATAGTATGAAGTGTGGAGTTTGTTTAATCCCATAGGCAGACAAATATCACTTGGCAAATTAATAGGAAAAAAGTTTTGAAAATTAGTCTTTATGTAGTGAAGTTTCATCCTGATCAAAATAAAAGGGAGAAAACAATGGTATAGGTTGCAGGAGTGGTGACTATGCACTGTGTAAAATTTCCTTCCTGCTAAATAGTGAAATAGTTTTATCACTCAGTGTTGATCTCTACCTTTACCCCCTCCCCCAAGTTTCCAAATCCAGTGAATACTCTCATGAAATTTAATGTGAAAATATTCCCCATTTAGAAAAGTCATCATAAAGGGACATGCTCATTTTCATATCTAAATCGGGATTAGCATAATGTACCATTTTAAGGGTTATCTCTGAAAATAATGCCACAGGTAAATGTATATTAAAGTGGAACGGTCATTATTTGAGGTCTTGGCATATTATGTGACTGTGCAGCTTGGTGTTTAACATGGGAGCTACAGTGCATATTACCTGATGCTGTCCCCCGAAGCCGCTGCCATCTTTTTTTTTTTTGCTCCTGGTGCATCAACTGTCAGGAGCCCATGTCAGTGCTCTACTCTTGTATGTACAAGAGTACAGCACTGATGGCTTTGAAGGAGATTGTGGACACTTCAATAGATGTTGCCTCATGATCAGCGAGACAATGTCTTTTTCCAACAGGGACTTGACAAAACTTGATGGCAGTAATGCTAACTTTTGTGAAGCATAGGAAAAATGCAGAAGACAAAATAGTCACTGTATATTCTTATATCTTTTGACTGTGTTGGAATTTCAGTGAAGGTGGTATATTGGGAGACAGACCCGCTTTAACTATGACCGTAGCATTAACCTATGTCTTTGGAATTTAAGCTTGAGAAGGGTCTGAATGCAGGTCACCAGTCCTAATCTGAAGAAATCTGAATGTAAAGGCATTTGGATTTGAGAGTAGAGCAAAAGTAGTACAGTAGGTCAGTAGTGTTGCATTATGTATCAGTGGTGATTCTGTTAACTAATGTTTTTGAGATTTAGTCGACTAAAACAATTCAGATGATTAAAATGGCCTTTTTCCTGTAATATGGTGGCAGTACTACTGGGTTTTGCTCCTCCCTGTGGACAAGACATCTAAAAAGTAATTAAAGATCAAAAAGACCCTCCCCCGGGGGCGTGGCCTGGGCTCCGACGAACATGGCCGCCTAAGCGCTGAGCTCCGCTCCACAACAGCACACAGAACGGAACACCCCACTACTCACCGGCGTGCACTGCCACCAATGGGTCGTACAAAGAGAGGGGACCTCCCCCAGACCCCCAAACCTTCGGTCTCGGGATCGCAAACGGGGCCGATGGATGAGTTCCTCCACGCGCCATGCGGCCCGGACCCCAGCTCCCCGACATCCAAAATGGCGCCGACCTCGCCAGCATCTACATGCTCCACTGCCGACACGACTACACTGGCAGACATAGGAGCAGAACTGAAACGCATGGCAAAGAAGATGGTCACAAAAGACGACCTCACCCACCTGACTAACAACATATATGAAGCAATTAAATCTGAAGTGAACGGCCTGAAGGCCGAAATTAAAGCACAGGAACACCGCATACAGCAGGTGGAAAAAAGGGCACAGACCACTGAAGACCACTCTACAGCCACAGACACGGCCCTCAAACGCCAGGGCACCCTCATACTGGCCATGAGGCGACAGCTAGAAGACCAGGACAACCGCAGTCGTCGCAACAATATCAGGGTAAGGGGGATACCTGAATCTCCAGAGGGGGAAAATATAGAAGAGATGCTCACCTCCCTATTCCGCATCATCCTAAGGGAGGACACACCAGCGATTATTAAATATGACAGGGCACATAGAGCACTCCGCCCCAGGCCCACGGAGGGAACCCCCAGGGATATAATATGCTGCCTGCACTCCTTCGCCACCAAAGACATGATCATGAGGAAAGCTAGATCCAGGGCCCACTGGAACTACAGGGGCGCAGAAATATCCCTCTACAATGACCTATCACCAATGACCCTGGAGGCTAGAAGAGCCCTGAGACCGGTTACCACCATCCTGAGGGAGAGGAATATGCAATATAGATGGGGTTACCCATTTAGCATCACAGTTAGGTATAATAATGAATGGGTCTCCGCCCGCTGGCCAGAAGACATTCCTCAATTCCTACAACGCCTGAACCTACCGCCAACCCCGGTTCCGAACTGGATATTCATGCCACTGGATTCAAGACCACAACCGCAGCGACAAGCAAGGCGAAGAAGATGGAACTCTCAAGGTGAAGCTCCGCGACACCGACCAGACCTAAACAACCCAGAGGAATAACCCAATACCAGACCAACTGACACCGCTCCGGCAGACCCCACAACCCCGAGACAACACAGACAGATGACACCCACGTTGGAGAAGCACCTGGAGGCAAACCCGCACCCCAAGAATCAGGTACTCTGACATAGGGTAGTTAACATATTGGCACGAGTCTAACAGAGGGGACACTCTACCTACCCCCCTGGCATGGGAGGGCACCACGCCTCACCACGAGACTGACCGGACTAGGGGATATCTCACATGCAAATGGGTCTTCCACAACACGGGAGGGTTCTAAACAAAAAAAAATAAAAAATAAAATATATAAAAAAAATAAAATAAATAAAAAAAAAAAGGGGGGGATGAAAAGGGAGGGGCGGGAAGAAAACGACAGCGGGGGAATGAATCCTATTGGGGAGGGGGATCACAGGGGGGAGGGCCGGGGGCATAGAGATCGGGCCTTAGAGATCTCCGGCAGCATTGACTTTCGTGAAGACGAAGAACTGATTCCACACTAAATGTATAGCTGGCTTGCTACTATTTCTTGTATGGGAGATTAATTTAGGGGGAGGGGAGAGGAGGTTCATAGGGTATGACACTAAATTGTATACAGAGACTGAACACTAATTTTTTGTGTCCGGATATCCCAGTGATGTAATCTGTAATTGTGAGACCAGAGATTGTTCTTTATAGTACGATTATTGTGAGTCACCTATCTTAAATGGCTAGACTATGCAACATCACTCTGTGTCACTGACCAAGCCCCTCCCCCCCACGTCAAAGGGACCGACATACATAGATAACACGCTTCCAAAGAGGTCCATACACTCACAATTCCCCCACACAGACGACACACTGATGTCGAGAAGATACTAAGCAAACGACCATCCCACCACCCCCTAGAGGAACAAAAGGTACGGGGGATGGGACAAGAGGACATAGAGGAGGGAGGGGGGAAAGAAGGGAAAAAAAAAAAAGAATATATATACCCACATGTCCCAGATGAAACAACCCAGACATAATGAGTAGAAGACCCACAATGCACACACCCTGAAGAGATATCCCCAAGCCCCCACTTTGACTACACGCAAATTACCCTTACGGTACTTCCCCCCACCTGATACCGACGACACCGAAAAGGCGCAACAAACAGGCATAGTGCTGATAACACAATGGACACACATCAATGGCATTAGTGATGACTATACAACACCTCTACTACAGTGGACGGACGCTACAACCCCAAAACGGATATACACTACACAAATAACAGATTCTTCCGACGATACACAACCCTTCTCAAGTATCAACTCCACAACCAACACCGCACATACCACACAGGCACCACAGCCTAAACAGATAGGGGCCCAGACACGCTACCCACCCCTTTCGGTGCGCACGCTTAATACTACGGAGGCCGACTGGTACACCACTGGGATAAAACCCGGGGTGCCCCCCCGACCGACACCGTAGGCACACGAACTCCCTCTCCGCAGAGAGGATCACCTCCTCACACTATCACGACACGCGCACCACATCTATACTACTCTCCAACATCCAATTAAGAAACACACACCCCCACTACACGAACCAGACACGGTGCCTGACATCACCAAAAGGCACTAAACCTGAGCAGACGACACCCCTAGACCACACAAGAGCAAATACCAACACACCACATACACCAGACACCCTACACGTGACCGCAGTCCGGCAACTCACCCGAACACCCCCCCCGGCGCTCCTGACCCGGCCGTCGCGTCCGCCTCGAACTAACCGCCAGACGACGCAGGGACACCGAACCACACCAAAACCCAGGAACCAAGCCACGGGCTCGGGCTTCCTCGGTCGACTCTCACGTACACAAGAGAGCGAGACTCGGACGAGGGACCCCGATACCCGACAAGACACACCGCTGCGCGGAGATACGGGCAAGATGGCATACAGACCAGACCCAATGAAAATCATCACACAAAATTGCAGGGGACTGAATCTCCCAGAACGCAGAACTAATCTCTTGAGGGACCTTCAGAGAGAGAGGGTTGCAGTCGCTCTCCTCCAGGAAACTCACTTTCGGGAGGGAGCGGCCCCGGCACTCAAAAACAAACAATACCCCACTAATTACTTCAGCAACCACCCCACAGCGAAAAAGGCAGGGGTCGCGATCCTTATAGCAGCTCGTCTACAATTCCAGGAACAGGATCACCTTATAGACCACAACGGCAGATACGCCTTCGTAAAGGGGAATATCGCAGGGCGATGCTACACGTTCGCGACAATCTACGTCCCCAATAATAACCAATCTAGATTCCTTAAGAACACACTAAAGGCACTAACAGACTTCACGGAAGGAACCCTGGTCACGGGAGGAGACTTCAATGTCACACTAGATCCTAAAGTAGACTCCTCAACGGGACACAGCAGCATTCCACAGAGAGAAATAAGAACCATAAACCATACTCTGAAAACACTGCGACTGGTAGACTGTTGGCGAACGCTAAACCCATTAGACAGAGAATACACTCACTATTCCATAATACACAAAAGATATTCCAGGATAGACTTCTTATTATTGCAACAAGAAGCACTAATAAGACTTAGGAGAGCATCCATACACACTGCAACATGGTCGGATCATGGACAAGTGTCGATAGACCTCGAATCTCCACTCATAAGACCGACGAAAACGACGTGGAGACTCAACGACTCCCTCTTAACCGACCTTCCACTAAGGGCCCAAGTTACCGACACTCTACAGACATATTTCACCGAGAATGAGACGGGAGACGTATCAGATATGACAATATGGGAGGCACACAAAAGTGTACTCCGGGGCAAGCTCATCCAAATCGCGTCACAACGGAAAAAAGAGGCGGGCACACTTATGTCAACCATCCTGGACCGGATCCGCTCCCTGGAAACACAACACAAACGCCAACAGGTGGAAGATACCTACAGGGAACTATTAGAGGAAAGAAGGAGACTACACGCACTACTACTCAAGAGACACCTGAGACAACTCCGCAGATCTAAAGGGTTCTTCTACCTCCACGCAAACAAAGGAGGCAAACTCCTCGCACACATGCTCAGGGGACAACAACACCCCTCACAAGTCCACAAATTAAAAACAAGCAACGGCACTACTACCCAAAACCCGGAGAAAATCGCCACGGAATTCTTCACTTACTACTCCTCACTTTACAGTACACACTCACAAAGCGACGAAGAAGGCAAGCGAATCAAACAAGGTCGCATGGAATGCTTTCTGAAAGAACATCTACACACGACGGTGACAACCGAAGACGCAGAGAACATCGACCGCCCGATCACCGAAGACGAAGTTAAGACAGCTATTAAAACGACGAAGACAGGCCGCGCACCCGGACCCGACGGACTTACACTGGACTACTACAAACGCTTCCAAGATATACTAGCCCCCAAACTTACAAAGGCGCTCAATGCCATCACTGAGGGACATGCATTCCACGCCGAATCACTGTCGGCCACAATTACAGTAATCCCAAAACCAGGCAAGGACCCGGAAATTTGCAGCAGCTACAGACCCATCTCCCTCTTAAACGTGGACACAAAACTCTTTACCAAAATATTAGCTACCCGACTTAGCAACCTAATGCCAACACTCGTACACCCTGATCAAACGGGATTCATACCGGAACGGGAGGCTCGAGACAGCACTCTGAGAGTCCTCGCTATACAACATTTAGCAAGACAACATGGAACACCACTCCTGCTACTCTCCACGGACGCCGAAAAGGCGTTCGACCGAGTGGACTGGGCATTCCTGGAAATGACGATACGACTATTGGGCTTTAATGACAACATACAGAAATGGATCGGAGCGATATACAGCACTCCGACGGCAGCGGTGCGCGTTAACGGAGCCTTGACGGAATCCTTCCCGATTCGCAATGGCACGAGGCAGGGGTGTCCCCTGTCCCCGCTACTGTTCGCATTAACATTGGAACCCCTATTGGAGGCAATCCGACGAAATATTAATATCTCGGGTTACAACTGTACAACCGCCACACATAAAGTAGCCGCATACGCGGATGACATGTTGTTCTTCATTACACGTCCAAGACTCACCCTACCATGCCTAATGGAAGAATTCGAAAAATACGGACGCCTCTCGGGCCTCAAACTTAACTTGAGTAAATGCGAACTGCTCAACATCACAGATCCGCTCGGGGAACACAGGGATATAGCCTCGACCTTCCTGTTCCGCTGGTGCCATACCCAAATGAAAAACCTGGGGATATGGGTGATGTCTGACCCAAATGCCATATATCAGAAAAACTTCCTCCCACTTCTCACACGCATTCAACAAGACCTCCGAACCTGGAATTACCCACACATCTCATGGTTCGGCCGCATAGCGGTCATCAAAATGAATATCCTACCCAGACTACTATATTTATTTCATACAATCCCAGTGACACTACCGACGATCTTTTTCGCGACAATAAAAACCGCATTTCTGACCTATGTCTGGAGAGGATGCAGGCCTAGACTACGATATGAACTATTATGCAAGACCAGGAATCAGGGCGGATTGGCACTCCCAGACCTACGCAAATACCACCAAGCGACAGCCTTACAGCGGATACTGGAATGGCATACTAACCCGAAATGCAAACAGTGGGTGGCCTTAGACAGAGAATCCTGCAGCCCATCTATTTTTGCATCCCTATGGAATCAGAAAACGCCACGGAGACACGACCCCGGCACAAATTCGCCAGCGAGTCACACCCTCCACGTATGGTCTACAATAAGGAACGCAACGACCATCTCCCCAATATCCAGCCCGATGACCACGCTAACACATAACCAAGCAGTGGGGGGAGGACTACCGATCAAGGCCTGGGATTTTCTGGAGGGAAGAGACTTCATACCACTCCACAAAACACTAACCGCCTCAGGACTGACCCCCCTGGAACGCCTAATGGAAGGCCCGCCAGCTCCCATGCACAAATTCCGATACTCCCAGCTGACGCATTTCTACCACACCCTACCGAACAAACAAGCGGTACACAGAACCCTCACGTGGTTTGAGGACATCTGCGACAAACAAACACCGACTCAGAAACCAACGTCGATGCTATACCAATACCTAATCACAGGTGAGCAGCAAACAACCCGACGATATAAGGAAAAATGGGAAAACATCACCGGCACAGTGTTCACCGACACACAATGGGACAAAATTCTCATCCTCCATCACAAATCCACGATTAGCTCAAAATACCAAGAAATGAACTATAAGCTTCTGACATTCTGGTACAGAACCCCAGACCTGCTCCACAGAATATTCCCCAACACATCGGCAACCTGTTGGAGATGTGAAGCAGACATAGGAACACTAAAACATATATGGTGGGACTGCCCCAACATTAAACCGTATTGGAACCAGATTACGTCCCGCATCAAAGAGGTACTAGGACATACGACGCACCTATCACTAGACAACATTCTCCTGCATCACACCAAAGACCCGATTTCAAAATACAAACGATCCATCCTGCGACACCTTCTCGACGCGGCCAAGGCTCTAATCCCTGCCTTATGGAAAACGACAAACGCCCCCACAATGGAACAATGGCTAAACAGAGTAGAAGAGATCAGATTCGCAGAAGAAATGCACGCGACCCTACGAGACACCCTCACGAAACATGTTGACAAGTGGCAACCTTGGATAATATACGTGGCAAGACGTGTTGGGGAGGACGCGGCGGCTGGAGAGGGAAGTTAAGGGGACTTCCACCCATCCCTACTCCTAACAAACCACATACACTACACGCAATAAAACTACAACGCTCACACGATCAACACACCGCCAACACACAATCACCCCATGAACACAACCAATGAGGACACAAGACATAGCAGCATATGATACTGGCAATAACTCACCAACCCCCCCCAAAAAAAAAATTAAAAAAAATGATATCATACAGACATCTCATTAAACCCAAACCGACTATACCGACTCATGCATCACTACCCAAGTTAGAGCTGAACAACAGGAGATACCCAAGTAAACCTCACACACTAACACTCCGTGCTACTAGACCTACTCCTCCATCTTACTTACTACGTACTCACAAATACTTCTCACAGATAAAAGTACACGACGGAATACAAATCTCAAACCCAACGCCTTGCAACTCATGGAATGAGCAGACACACACACCTACATAGACACAACACACACAAAAGTATCTTCACATAGAAGATACACCATGCTAAGACACAAGCTGCCTCAATTAACTGACTGAACACACAAAACTCAACATACACCAGAACGAACGACGCTCCCCCAAATGACAGCAAACGCTTCACACAGATAAGACCTGAGTACCCAAAATGAGAATAGCTTAGAGACACATGCCAAATATATGCCATAGGACCTGCGAGTCCAACTAATTCATACTTCTTACGACTGAATGAGACCTACGAGTCTCCAAGGTATATATACATGGGCAACAAATGCTCTATTGCAATTGATTGCATGCAGACATAACGGGACCGCCGTGTCCATACTAAAGCGCTCACATGACACGCTCGATACTGAAAAACTTGAAACAGCCAATAAAAATATATCTACGAAAGATACACCATGTTAAGACACATACTGCCTCAATTAACTGACTGAACATAAAAAAACTCAACGTAAATCTGACCAAACGACACATCCTAAAATGACAGTACACGCCTCACACAGAGGGGACCTGAGTACCCAAACTGAAAATAGCGTAGGTGCACACGCCATGTATATGCCATAGGACCTGCGAGTCCAACTAATTTATGCCTCTTATGATTAAATGAGACCTGCGTGTCTCCAATGTATACCTACATGAGTAACGTTTGTACCAATGCAATTTGCCTGCACGCAAACATCATAGGACCTGCGTGTCCTTACCGAAGCTTTTTCATGGCATGTTCGATACTGACAAACTTAAAACATCCAATAAAAATATATTTACAAAAAAAAAAAAAAGACCCTCCCCCTTGCCCTATAAAATGCTGTACCGCAAAAACTACCCCAGTTTCCTTTCTTGTCCCGATAGGGAAGGACAGGGTGAGACACACGGGCTGTCTGTCTGGGGGACGCGGTACGAGAGCTGCCCGGGCGGTATGCTGAGAGACCATGCTCCTCAAATGGTATTACGGAGCAAGTGGAGGTTAGTTTCTCTTATGCCCCGAGAATGGTTCCGGCAGATGCTTCCTGGAGGCGGAGCTTGTCCTGAGCAGGTGCACAGCGGTGGAACGCACGCCCGGGTGGTGATGTGTTCCGCCTAAGCTTCCGGGTGCGCTAAAACGCATGTGCAAACCGGAAGCTTAAAGGTACAGACCAAAAAAAAAAAGCCAAAATGTTAAATTCTGGTGTATAAAAGAGCTGTGCAGGTACCCACTGACTGCATGGATGCAGGTCAGAAGAGGTACGCCGTGTCACCTGCCCCCCACACGGCTCAGAGGTATTTTGAGGTAAGATAAAAAATAATCTTTACTTTAACATATTCTCTGGATAGTTTATAGGAAATTTCAAACAATCTAAGCCTCCGTTTATATTTTCTCCACAGATATGTCTAGCACAGCTTATCCTGAGATGGACAAGGAAAAACTGTCTACTTCCATGCCTAGAAAGGCTACGGTAAAATCGAAACACTTAGTTTGCCGTGAATGTGCAACTCCTCTTCCAGACGGATCAAGGAAGGTGTGCAGTCAGTGTACTTCAAATTCTTTGGAAAGAGATAAGCAAAAAGAGATGCAATCTTTCCTAACCTGGTTCCAAGAAAATCTGGCCCAGACCTTGGAGACTATAAAAAGTCTAAAAAGGTGGAATCCCCTATACAGCAAGGACATCAAAAAATCAAGAAAAGATCATCATCGTCTACATCTGAAACGTCATAAGGGGAATATTTTTCCTCAATAGATTCAGATGTCAGGATCCTCATCAAGTGAACCAGTGGGGTTTCCTTCGGATGAAATCCGTAAATTCATAAAGGAAATTAACCTTACAAACCTACTGCAAGGCCCTGAGAATCCTAAAAAAAAGGTTTTCTGTTCAACAAAACCTGGTTGATCTAATATTCAGGGAATGGAGAAACCCTGAGAAACGTGCCTTTATATCCAGACACTTTAAGGATATCTTCAGGCTGGCTAACGAAGTTATCTGGGAAGATCTCCCAGAAGTAGATGTTCAGGTGGCGCAGATTGCTAAAAAGACCACTATCCCTATAGGGGAAACTTCAGCTTTAAAGAATCCAATGGATAAAAGAGCCGAAACCTCTTGTAGGCGAGCTTACCAGACGGCTGGTTTTCAATGCAGGGCTTTACTGGCAGGAGCAGCGGTTGCCAGAGCTAATGGCATTTGGCTAGATACGGTACAAGATATTTTATCTTCTGACCAAGTAAAAGAACTTAGCCACATGTTTCAGAACATGCGCTTGGCTAACGAATACTTTTTGGATATGTCCGTAGAAGTTCTTAAATTGGCATCCAGAATTATGGGATTGTCTTCGGTAGCAAGACGAGCCTTATGGTTAAGGTCATGGATGGCGGATTCTGCTTCCAAATCGGTCCTTTGTAAGCTTCCACTAGAAAAAACTAAATTATTTGGGGCTCCTTTAGAAGAAATTATTAGGCAAATGTCAGAAACCAAAAAGGCGCGTCCTCAGGATAAGAAATTCTCCTGGAGATCAGGTTACAGCAATGACCAGTATAAATATGGGAGATCTTCTCAAGAGAGACCGCATTTCTGGCAAAGAAGGGATAAAAATCGGAGATTTGAACAAAGAGGTGATGTTAAAAGAACCTTCAGAGATAAAGATAGACGTTTCTGATGCCAGAAGTGTGGGAGGAAGGCTCCAACGGTTTTTTCCAATATGGGAAAAAACTACAAGAAATCCTTGGGTTCTAAGTCTTATCCAGCAGGGACACAAGATTATATTTACGTAGAAACAAGAGCAAAGTTTCTGGCATCAACCTACCAGTCTTCAAAGAGATCACAAGCCTTATTTTCTCAAACCATGCTTCTGTTGCAAAAAAGGGTGATAGAGAGTACCAGTAAAACAAAGATTCCGGGGAGTTTATTCAAGATTATTCCTGGTTTCAAAACCAGACCACTCTTTTCGTCCCATTCTGGATTTAAAGAATATCAACCGGTTTATCCCTTATCAAAGATTTCACATGGAGTCAATCGCTTCTATTTGTCCTCTGTTACAAAGAGGCGACTTTATGGTAAAAATAGACTTGAAGGATGCTTATATGCATTATCCGATTGCTACCGCGTCAAGAACATTTCTAAGATTTGCGATAAAAAGAGGAAGATCCACCGTTCATTTCTAGTTCAGGGCTCTGCCGTTTGGTCTGTCATCCGCCCCAAGGTTATTTACAAAGATCTTGACTCCTCTGACAGCTCATTTGAGGGAAAGAGGAATATAGATTATCCCTTATTTGGACGACTGGCTTCTCATGGCACATACAGAAGAACAGCTGCTCAGGGACATGCAGGTCACTATCAGAGTTCTTCAAAATCATGGCTGGATCTTAAACCTAAAGAAGTCAGTTCTCATTCCAACAAGAGAAATAGAGTTTCTCGGATTCAAGATCAGTTCAGTCTCCATGTTGATTCATCTTCCCAAACGAAAAAAGCGGAAAATCCGAGAGGCGATTTCCAATCTCCAAAGGTTGGGAAGTTGTTCCTTCAGACAGGCCATGGGTGTTTTGGGCCTTCTGACTATCTGGTCAAAAAAGGAGGAAGATTTAGATGAAAATTTCTTGTTATCCCCTCAAGTAAAGACTCTGCTTACTTGGTGGAAAACCTCAGAGTGCCTTTCAGGAGGATTGTCTTTTTGTCCAAAAGACTGGATAATAGTCACTACAGACGCTTCAAGGACAGGTTGGGGAGCTCATTTAGGCTCCACCATGTTCCAAGGAAGATGGTCATTCAAGGAGGCGAAAGAATCGGCAAACTTCAGGGAATTATTAGCAGTTCTTTACGCTTTACATCACCTCAGGCCTTGGTTACTACTAAGAGCGGTGAAGATTCAATCAGACAATCGTACAGTAGTCTCATATATCAATCGCCAAGGAGGAACCAAAGTTAAGAAGCTTTACAGTCTTTGTGCAGAAATTATGGAGTGGTCACAAAGAAATCTGGAAGACATTTCGGCAGTTCACATAAGAGGCAGCGACAATATAATAGCCGACGATCAAAAAGAATGGTCTTTGAACCCGGAAATTTTCAGAATCCTGACAGAAAGATTTGGAGTTCCGGAAGTAGACTTGATGGCATGAGCTTCAAACAAAAAGGTTTACAACTTCGCCTCCTTATTCAGAACAGATCAACCCAATTGGATAGACGCCTTATCAATAGAGTGGAACTTCCGTCTGGCTTACGTGTTTCCACCTCTGCCTTTAATCCCAAAGGTCCTTCTCAATATACGAACAGACAGAGCGAGAGTATTGGCAATAATCCCATATTGGCCAAACAGAGTCTGGTTTTCGGCTATAAAGAAGATGGCCATCAATCATTGGAAACTTCCCATATCAAACTTCCTCATTGTGAACAGGGACCTGCCCTTGAAAGTTCTAGAAATATTTAGGTTGACGGCTTGTCTACTGCAAGGCTAATCCTTCGTAACCAAGGTTTACAAGAAGACAGAATAGCGGTCTTACTTCACGCTACTAGGAAGTCTATGTTTAAGATCTACTTTAGGATTTGGTCTAAGTTTCTTCACTGGTGTAGAGAACACTAGTGCCCGGTTTTACTTCCATCCATAGATAACATTCTCCATTTTTTACAAGACGGTTTTGCAGTCTCCAGCTACACTTAAGGCCCATTCTACCCAAGCAATGGCTACCTCATGGGCATCTCCAGAGGTCATCTGCAAGGCAGCATGCTGGTAGTCTTTTAACACTTTTATCAAGCACTATCGGCTAGACGTATTGTCTGCCTCTGAAGCAGCTTTTGGGCATAAGGTGTTACAAGCTGTGGTGGCCTAAGCCCCGCCCAGATGGGGATCTTACTATATCCCAGTAGTACTTTTTTTCTTAATATGGTGGCAGTACTCCTTCCCTCCCTCTTTATGAAAGAAATTTTGCAGTATATATTTTGTCTGTTTTTCTTTTTCTTGTCACGTACTGGGGTAGGTTTTGTGGTACAGCATTTTATAGGGCAAGGGGGAGGGTCTCTTTGATCTTTAATTACTTGTTAGATGTCTTGTCCACAGGGAGGAGCAAAACCCAGTAGTACTGCCACCATATTAAGAAAAAAAGAATTTACGGTAAGTAAAAGATTTGTTTGTTTCTTTTATCAAAAATTTATACCTAAATTGAAATTTGCTGCCAAAATTAACACTGGCATGTAAGACACATGGTGGAGGGAGAAGATGGAATGAGACATAGGGGGAGTTGGGGATTTGAAACACATGGGGACTACTGTGGAAGGAGCAAAACATACAGACCGGGACTTGGGAGAGACACACCCGGAGGGGCTGGGGTCTTTCCCTGAGGGTGTTTTTTTTTTTTAAAAAAGGTGGTGGTGGTGGTTGTAACCCTTATTGAGTCCACTGCATATCTGTACAATGCTGCCAAATTATAGTATATAAAGGCACACTCCAACAGAGTGGCAGATTCCCCTGAGAAAATAGAGCAAGCTGAGGCTCTCCCCTACAGGCCTGTGGAGGGCCGCCGCTATCCAAGTGCTAGCCCTGCTGTGTGACTTCAAAGATCTACCTCACAACCCTTAGTAGGGCAGGGGAGGGAGAGGAGCTGGGGCAGCTTTAGCCTGTATCTCCACCGGGTTCCCCTCTTGCGAGTTCTGAGCTAACCGTGGCAACGCTCCATTCTCGCAAGAGTGAAATCTAGACTCACCAGTTGCAGGCTAGCTTTCACTCCCCACTGGACCACCGGTGATTTATAAGCAATGACTCCCCCTCCCAGGTAAGAAGGGAGTGGAAATAATCAATATATTTTAATTTAAAAATAATAATTACTTTCAAAAAAGTTATATTTGCTTTAATCTACCTCACTACCACCCTACCACACACAATAATTCC
>OW240920.1:90338048-90440867 GCA_933207985.1 Pelobates cultripes
TTCCATGACCAAGTTCCTTGGATCCAAGAGTTGTTCAGATGTGCTCCCCATCCCAGAAGGCTGGCATCTGTAGTTATAGTAATCCAGTCCGGCTCTTCCACGGGAAAACCACAAAGGAGGTGTTTTTCTTTTGTCCACCAATATAGTTCTTTCGAAATTCTCGGGAGAAACCGAATCTTCTGATCCCAATTTCCTTGTTTTGCTCTGAACTGTAAGAGAAAATGCCTCTGAATGGGTCGCATCCTCCACTGGGCCCATTTCACTAGGCCTATCGTGGAAGTAAGAGACCCTAACAGGCTCATGAAATCTCTTGCCGTGATGAAAGATTTTTGACGCAGACTTCTGATCTTCTTCATTATTCGTTGTTTTCTGTCTGTAGACAGTGATACCAGGCCATTCCCTGAGTCTATATTTGCTCCTAGGAAAATCATCCTTTGAGAAGGCACTAAAGAACTCTTTTTGGGGTTTATCAGCCAACCATGATCTTGAAGGTATTTTATGGTTATAGACGTGTGGACATTCACTATCTGACTGGAAGGACCTAAGATTAGAAAATCGTCCAGATAATGAAAAATCTCGATGTTCCTTGTCCTTATAAAGGCCACCAGAGAAACTAGAATCTTCGTGAATGTTCTGGACGCCAGGCTTAAGCCGAAAGGAAGTCCCTTGAACTGATAGTGATTCCCCACAATCCAAAACCTTAGAAACCGGTGATGACTGACATGAATAGGAATCTGATAGTAGGCGTCCTTGAGATCTATAGAAGTCATCCAGGTCCCTGTCTTTATATTGGGCAGAATTGTGGCAATGGACTCCATTTTGAAAGTTCTTGGAACCAAATAAGTATTCAGAACTTTCAGGTCCAGAATTAGACGCCATTTCCCCTGAGGTTTTGGGGCCAAAAATATCGTAGAGTAGTGGCCTCTGTAATGTTCTCTGTAAGGGACTTTTTCTATGACCTGATTTTGAAGAAGTTGAGAAATAATTTCGTTTAGAGCCATTTCTTTTCTTCCTCTTGCCACTCTTGAACGGGTAAAGGAGGTTTGAGAAGGGAATTCTTTGAATTCTATTTTGTATCCTTCCTTGAGGATAGAAAGAACCCAAGAGTCTTGAATGTTTTTGGCCCAAACCGGATAAAAGAAGCGAAGTCTGCCTCCTATAACATCTGGCTGGGCCAGCAAACGTTCAGAAGTTTTTATTAGCTGGTCTAGATCCTCTTCCTCTAACTGGTTTTGATGAAGATGACTGGTAGCTTCTCCAGTTAGAATTCCTGGAGAATTCTCTTCCGGGTCTATATGACCTGGCGTCTCGAAAGGATCGGTCTCTAAACTTTTTATCCTTCCAGTAGGAAGCATTAAATCTTCTTTTCCCCTGGGGGAGAAAGGCTTTTCTTCCATCTGCCGCTTTATGGATCGCATCTTCCAGGACTTTACCAAATAGAAGGTCCCCTTGAAAAGGAAGCGCACATAGGGAGACCTTAGAGGCGTAATCTGCACCCCAAGAGTGAAGCCATAATGCTCTTGTCGAAGCAACTGACAGTGCCATACTTTTGGCTACCATTTTAGTAATATCCAGGGAAGCTTCAGAACAGAATTCTGTGGCCAGCTTTAAATCTTTAATGCCCTCCATCAGGTGTTCTCTACGGACTCCACCAGCAATATCCTCTTCTAGATTATCAACCCATATTTTAAGAGCTCTGGACAAGGTGGTAAGAGCAATGGCTGGATGTAATGCTGATCCTAGGGCCAAGTATGCCTTAATTAGGTCAGCGTCCAATCGCTTTTCCATTGGCTCCCTTAAATATGCCATTGAATCTATGGGAAGAGTTGTTCTTTTTGCCATGTGGATGACTGCTGCATCAATTTTCGGAACCGAAATCTATGACTTGCAGTCCTCAGGTGCATACGGGTATAATCTGGGGACTTTGCTTTTTAAAGTCACCTTCTTCTCTGGTCTATTCCATTCTTCACCAATTACCTCCTTTATGGCCGAATGAACTGGAAAAGTAGGTCTGTTAGGCTTCAGATCTTCAAAATATCTATCAGACTCCTTCTTCTCCCTGCTTTCTTCAGGAATTCTTAATGTGTCTCTGATAAGATGAACCAACTTATCCACAGACCTGGAATCTAACGATTTTGAGTCATAGTCATCCTCTTCTTCCTCTGAATAGTCTTCCATCATATCAGATTCTTCTTCTGATTCCACATAGCTTTCCACTCTGGGACGCTTGGGGATAGCCATTTTACTAGAGGATTTAAATCCTTCAGCAATGGCTTCTGAAATCCATTTCTTCAAGTCAGCCTGTGGGGAACTTTTCTCATCCCAGTCCTTCGCTACTTCTGTAAGGCAAGATCTGCACAAATTTTTTCCCGGAGGAGCCACTTGGTTGCAGTTTGCACATCTGTTGGATTTTTCTCTATATTTTCTGGGAGAATCCTCTTGAGATTTTTCTGGGCTGAAATTAAAGGCCGATATATTTTATATTATAGGCCTGCAATGGCACTCTTTTTCCCCCCTTAAATCAAATTTGACATATGCGGCTCACCTATGTCTTCTAGAGCGAGATCTTGAGGCAGAGGGAGAAGCCATCTAGAATAAAATATGCTTATTGTAAAAGAAACCTTCAAGCAGCAAGAAAGATATAATAATATCCAAAAAATTTTTTAAGATTTACCTTTAAACCAGATTCTGAACAAAAAAGGCAGCTTTCCTTATTAACGGAAGTTCATAGAAGAAGCCAGGATCAATTCTGAGTGGTTTTTAAATTTTTCATTTTTTGGCGCGATATACCTTTAAGCGCGCAATTATTCCGCGCATGCGCAGAACACCCGCCGGACGCCGTCGGTACTGCGCATGCGCCAGAAGCCAAAGAGAGAAGAGACAGACCGGAGGAAGCCCCTGCACCATGCTGATATCCAGGGAAGCTTCAGTTTACACAAAAGACAGATGCAGGTAAGCCAGGCACTTGTAAACTGTCAGAATAACCTCCAGAATTTAAAACAAAATGAAAACCAACGAAAATTTTATCAGAAATAAGCACTTACCCTAGGCTCTCCCAATAACTGACCTCAGATCAGGGGGGTTAGATGCTATAAGGGGATTTTTAAGGTAACAGCCGACCCCACATCCACAGTTTGAAACTTTTTCTCCCATAATAGTACAGATGCTAATCTGTACTAAACTCAGTTAGTCCTGCCCGTGCAGGCTGTTTACTGAGTTCTTCAGATGAAGAGAGGCTGAACTTCATCTGGAGGCCCATGGTACACATGGGAAGGTGGCCCAAAATAAAATATCCTGTGTGTCCTGAAAGGACAGGAAAAAAGACTGTGGGATAGAAGGAGGAGGGACCTTTTATACCCAGTCTGGTCCATATTAATTGATTTTATCCTGTCCTGTTCCTGATTAGGGCGGAGCTACCCATAAGTGATGCTGCCATGATTAGCCAGGAAAAGAAATTTACGGTAAGTATGGATACATTTTCCCTTATATACATTATGTGACGAAGTGCCCTTTGCCACTTGTGCCTGGAGAGGACTGCTTGCCTGCCTCTTGCCCTGTGACTATGGCCCCAGGGATGTATTGCCCTTTAAAGACATGATTTGGGCATAATGGATTTGTGTTGTGCTGCTGCTGGCCCTTTAAGAACCATCTGGGGACATACTGTGGAGTTACTGCGTGGCCACCATTTCCTGTATCAGAGGCACATGGTGAGAACAATGGATGAAGCACATGGTGAGAACAATGGATGGCGGCCATTTTAACTCACAGACACTGTTTGGACTTTTCAACACGGTGCCATCTCGCCAGTATTTGTTGCACAGAGACATCGTGCGGTGGTTTTGGACTATACAGCAGGGGACACATTATACAGTGATTGTTTTTCATTTAGCCTGTATATGTTCTGCAGAATCTGCATTAAACTGTATCTTCCAAAGTACTGAACTGATCTGGGTGAATTTTGGATATGTGGTTCACCCAGATCCCCCGGTTCCAAGGATATACTTTTTATGGGGTTATTGCATGTTTTGGGGTCCCTGTGTGTTTTATGAAACTGTAATATATCTGGCCAGCAGATAATTGAGCTTTGTGTATTGTAGCAACTCAATTATCTAGCCTGGCCCAGAGGAGGAGTTTTGTGTTGCATAAATTGTGAGTTCTGTGTGCCAGTAAATCAGTCTTGTTCCAGCATTAAGCCCTGGCTCATGTTTGGGGGAAGGGATACCTACACTCTGGGGATTGCTATAATCACTTACTCCCCAGAGGAAGCTCTTGCAATAGCTTGATTTGTTCCTGTTCCTGCTCTCTGGGGAAAGAGAGGTTCACCCACTGGAAGCTGGATCCCGGCCTTGGGTCCAGGGTGGGTGGAAACAGCAGAGACCCCGGCGCAGTTACATCGCTGGAAGTGGGGTCTGCAGTGCTGATGGTGTCGGTTGGAGTGCTTGGAGTCCTCAGCGAGCACTAGGAGCATCGATTGGCGGAGGTACTCAGTCGGAGTGCCAGTGTTCCGTCACATTTGGTGGCAGCGGCGGGATGGCGTCCTAGTGCGAGGACCAGCAGCTCTGAGACACCAGTAACGTGTGGAGTTACGGATTTATAATTGAGGGCAACGCTAGCACTTGTGCAGCGACCCTGGCTTCAGAGGAACTCAAGGGATAGAGCTAGCTACGGTTAGCGTCCCTATCCACAGCAACATGGAAGAGGAGTTTCGCTGGAGGTTGCAGCAGCACTTGGCCCAACAGGACGGGCCTGTATCAGAGGAGTGCATACTGGACTGGAGAGATGTCACTCGTACGGAGATGTGGCACGATGCCCTGGAAAAGGTACAACGGCGGCGGGGAGAGAGCCTTCCCAGTGACGAGCAGCGGTTCCAGGTACTCGAGGCCCTGCGCTCCCCTTTCCTAGGGGAGCAACCCTTGGATGACTGGTTGTTGGAACTCTGGGATTTAATTTGGAAGGAGTTGTGGCTAGATGCAGCTTACCGGGCATTAAAGTGGTACGCCACCCAGCGCAACCCCTCGATGACTAACCACTATCTGCCCGAGGGAGAGGATTATAATGGCCCGGGCTTACTGTGGGAGGCCTATGAGGAGGGCGATGACTTTGGATGCCCCACAGAGTTTCGGTTCTGGGACATCCACAACATCAGGGAAACCCTGCTGGATCTTCCCTGAGCGGACGACCTGGGGCCAGACCTGAGTCATCTGGTCGCAATGGAGTGGGGGCTGGAGCAGAGCTACCGACGCCTGTTCAACTTAGCCCAATCACCGTCCCTCAGCCCAGAGGATTACCTGGACACCCTACCCTCTTCTGTCCAACCAGCCCCAGAGGTGAGCAACCTTATGGAACGGTCCTGGGAAGACCCACAGATGGCAGGTGGAGATGGAACTGAGGTCTCTCCACCTGCCCCACAGGGATGCTGGGTACCCGGCCCAGATCCCCAGCGGCAGTGTATCTCACAGGGAGAGGAGACAACCGGTCTCCCTTCCCAGCAGCAGCCTGAGTTCCAGGAGGAGGTGATGGTAGATCCCTCCCCCATACAGCAACCAGCGTCCTGGGGAGGGGAGGCAACTGGCCTCCCTCTCCTCCACCAACCAGAGGTACCTGATGTAGTGGACCTCATAGACGTGTCCTGGGGACACACAGAGATGGCAAGCGGAGATGGGACCAAAGTCTCTCTGCCAGCCCTACAGGGATGCTGGGCAGTCAGCCCAGGTCCCCAGCGGCAGTATAATATACAGGGAGAGGAGACAACTGGTCTCTCTCCCCAGCGGCGGCCTGAGTTCCAGGAGGAGGTGATGGTCGATCCCTCCACCTTACAGCAACCAGCATCCTGGGGAGGGGAGGCAACCGGCCTCCCTCTCCAACAGCAGCCGGAGGTGGGCGACCTCATAGACTTGTCCTGGGGACACACAGAGATGGCAAACGGAGATGGGACCAAAGTCTCTCTGCCAGCCCTACAGGGATGCTGGGCAGTCAGCCCAAGTCCCCAGCAGCAGTATAATATACAGGGAGAGGAGACAACTGGTCTCTCTCCCCAGCGGCGGCCTGAGTTCCAGGAGGAGGTGATGGTCGATCCCTCCACCTTACAGCAACCAGCGTCCTGGAGAGTGGGGGCAACCAGCCTCCCCCTCCAACAGCAGCCAGAGATACCGGGAGAGGGGGAAGACAAACCTAACCACACTGGCGCAGATGGGACCGCGGTCTCTGTGCCAGTCCTACAGGGAGGCTGGACGGGCGGTCCAGATCCCCAACCAACCCCGCAGGGATGCCAGGAGGAGGAGGTAAGCGAAACTTCCCCTCCCCAGCTACATCCCAACCGGGTCCTGGGGGCAGTGGATGAGCCTGCGATACCCACTGACCCCCTCCCAGCAGAAGAGCTGGCATCTGGGCAGAGCTCTGTTAGCCTCTGCCCCCCCTTTTCCCCTGTATCAGAGCCTGACTTACCACGGGTTACCCCAGCAGAAGAGCTGGCATCTGGGCAGAGCTCTGTTAGCCTCTGCCCCCCCATTTCCCCTGTATCAGAGCCTGACTTACCACGGCTTACCCCAGTGGAAGAGCTGGCAGCAACACCAGCAGTTTGCCTAGCTGCACCAGGGAGATCGAGAGTGCTGCGCTGTCCCACTACAAACTTGAACCTACAGACCAGTACCATTTATTGTGGGGGGGTTACTCTGCTTATTTTTCTTTGTGGGTGGGCTGCCCGACTAATCTAGGTACTGACTGGCAGAAGGTCAGGTACCTGTTTAGTCTTCCCCCCAAAGGGAAGATGTGTGACGAAGTGCCCTTCGCCACTTGTGCCTGGAGAGGACTGCTTGCCCGCCTCTTGCCCTGTGACTATGGCCCCAGGGATGTATTGCCCTTTAAAGACATGATTTGGGCATAATGGATTTGTGTTGTGCTGCTGCTGGCCCTTTAAGAACCATCTGGGGACATACTGTGGAGTTACTGGGTGGCCACCATTTCCTGTATCAGAAGCACATGGTGAGAACAATGGATGGCGCCATTTTAACTCACAGACACTGTTTGGACTTTTCAACACGGTGCCATCTCGCCAGTATTTGGTGCACAGAGACATCGTGCAGTGGTTTTGGACTATACAGCAGGGGACACATTATAAAGTGATTGTTTTTCATTTAGCCTGTATATGTTCTGCAGAATCTGCATTAAACTGTATTTTCCAAAGTACTGAACGGATCTGGGTGAATTTTGGATATGTGGTTCACCCAGATCCCCCGGTTCCAAGGATATACTTTTTATGGGGTTATTGCATGTTTTGGGGTCCCTGTGTGTTTTATGAAACTGTATTATTTCTGGCCAGCAGATAATTGAGCTTTGTGTATTGTAGAAACTCAATTATCTAGCCTGGCCCAGAGGAGGAGTTTTGTGTTGCATAAATTGTGAGTTCTGTGTGCCAGTAAATCAGTCTTGTTCCAGCATTAAGCCTTGGCTCATGTTTGGGGGAAGGGATACCTACACTCTGGGGATTGCTATAATCACTTACTCCCCAGAGGAAGCTCTTGCAATAGCTTGATTTGTTCCTGTTCCTGCTCTCTGGGAAAGAGAGGTTCACCCACTGGAAGCTGGATCCTGGCCTTGGGTCCAGGGTGGGTGGAAACAGCAGAGACCCCGGCGCAGTTGCATCGCTGGAAGTGGGGTCTGCCGTGCTGATGGTGTCGGTTGGAGTGCTTGGAGTCCTCAGCGAGCACTAGGAGCATCGATTGGCGGAGGTACTCAGTCGGAGTGCCAGTGTTCCGTCACACATTACCGGGGGTTTAGTGGGTATATAACTGATATAATTATCTATATATATTACCCAAGGTTTTTGTGGGTATATAACTATTTTAATTATCTATATATATTACCCTTGGTTTAGTGGGTATATAACTATTATAATTATCTATATATATTACCCTGGGTTTAGTGGGTATATAACTATTATAATTATCTATATATATTACCCTGGGTTTAGTGGGTATATAAATGATATAATTATCTATATACATTACTCAGGGTTTAGTGGGTATATAACTATTATAATTATCTATATATATTACCCAGGGTTTAGTGGGTATATAACTATTATAATTATCTATATATATTACCTGGGGTTTAGTGGTTATATAACTATTATAATTATCTATATATATTACCTGGGGTTTAGTGAGTATATAACTATTATAATCATCTATATTCATTACCTGGGGTTTAGTGGGTGTGTAATTTTTATAATTATCTATATAAATTACCCGGGATTTAGTGGGTATATAACTGATATAATTATCTATATATATTACCCAGGGTTTAGTCGGTATATAACTATTATAATTATCTATATTCATTACCCGGAGTTTAGTGGGTATATAACTGATTTATTATCTATATACATTACCTGGGGTTTAGTGGGTATATAGCTGATATAATTATCTATATATATTACCCAACGTTTAGTGGGTATATAACTATTATAATTATCTATATTCATTACCTGGGGTTTAGTGGGTATATAACTGATATAATTATCTATATACATTACCCGGGGTTTAGTGGATATTTAACTGATATAATTATCTGTATATATAACCCATGGTTTAATGGGTATATAACTAATATAATTATCTATATTCATTACCCAAGGTTTAGTGGGTATATAACTGATATAATTATCTATATACATTACCCCGGGTTTAGTGAGTATATAACTGATATAATTATCTATATATATTACCCAAGGTTTAGTAGGTATATAACTATTATAATTATCTCTATATATATTACCCTGGGTTTAGTGGGTATATAACTATTATAATTATCTTTATATATTACAGGGGGTTTAGTGGGTATATAACTATTATAATTATCTATATATATTACCCAGGGTTTAGTGGGTATATAACTATTATAATTATCTATATACATTACCCTGGGTTTAGTGGGTATTTAACTGATATAATTATCTATATACATTACCCAGGGTTTAGTGGGTATATAACTGATATAATTATCTATATACATTACCCAGGGTTTAGTGGGTATATAACTGATATAATTATCTATATACATTACCCGGGGTTTAGTGGGTATATAACTATTATAATTATCTATATACATTACCCTGGCTTTAGTGGGTATATAACTGATATAATTATCTATATACATTACACGGGGTTTAGTGGGGATATAACTGATATAAATATCTAAATACATTACTCGGGGTTTAGTGGGTATATAACTGATATAATTATCTATATACATTACCCTGGGTTTAGTGGGTATATAACTATTATAATTATCTATATTAATTACCCAGGGTTTAGTAGGTATATAACTGATATAATTATCTATATATATTACTCAGGGTTTAGTGGGTATATAACCGATATAATTATCTATATACATTTCCAGGGATTTAGTGGGTATATAACTGATATAATTACCCAGGGTTTAGTGGACACATGGACTCACAATTGTGGAGACGCTTGAGAAAGCCCCGAGAGGTGGGGCGAAACGCGTTGCGTGGACTGGAACCCGGAAGTAACTGCGCTGAGAGGGAGAGCCGACGGCAAGCCAGGATACAGAGTGGGGTAGAACTTTGTTTATGGTTTATCCTTTTTCGATACCTGGTCTTATTGGACAACATAAACATCAGCAGCAGTGGTATTTTTTAACACATTGTTTTTAGGATTTGTTTCAATAAAATTGATTTTTTTCTACACTTGACTGGTCATGAAGTGAGTGCTTTCAGGTTATCACAAGTCGGATCCTACGACCACAAGGGGCCGATCCTCCTGGAGCCTGACAGTCTGGAGTGGTACTACAACCACTCCACAATTGTGAGTTTGGAATTTTTTCCTCAATTTTATTATTTACTCCCATACAATGTTGGACTGCCTGAACAGACCTGTGCAAGTATATGCCCAATTATTTTATTTGTATCTGTCTGCATGGTCACAATGTATATCTGGTGATAACCTATTGCATACATTTGCATTTCTGCACATCTCTGCATTGTACTCTGCATGCTTTTCATATTGTACTATTTGTAATTCAGCCTTGCGGGCTGTCCCATATACTCATTTTGCGCACCTACTTTCCTATTGTTGGATTCCAAGTAAACCAATCAGAGTGCTCTGACAGGTAAATGTAGAGACTTACCCGTCAGTCTCTTCATTTACCTGTCAGAGCACTCTGGTTGGCTTGGAATCAACCAATCAGAGTGCTCCAAGTCAAATTGCAGGGCGTGGGAAGGCTTTATAAGCTGTTCCCTGCTCTGCAGAGGTCATTCTGCACGGTGCCCTCGCTGGGAGAAGATGGATTATTTTTTCCGTCGAGATTTTTTTTTTTTTTTTTTTGGGTGCTCTGGATTTTTATTAGGCCTTTTTTGGGGCTGAAGAAAGAAAATAAGACATCTAATGGTAAGTATGAAATTCTATTTTTCAGGGTGTTAGTTTATTGCCCCCCCCTCACTATTATTAGGGTGAGGGGGTAGGTAGAGTATTTTTATTGGGTGGGGGGAGAGTGACTAGGGGCTTGGTGACCCCTAGTTACTTTATTATTTGTGGTCCCCACCCGCCGGTCATGGGTGGGAACCTGGGGGGGGACATTAGGTCTCCCACATTATTTATTTAGGGTCCCCACCTGCCGCTCATAGGGGGGGACATTTGATCCCCCCCATTATTTATTTACTTAAGGTCCCCACCCAAGGGTCCTCGGGTCAGGGTGCGGGGGGGTCACTATGTCCCCCCATTTTTGTTATCTGGGTTCCCCATTATGGGGAAACAGGGGGACCTGTGCTGGGTCCCCCCTTATTGCACTAGTGACTGGGCAATTATTTAACAAATTTTATCCGAAAAACAATTCGGAATGGACGAATTACATTTTTATTTAGTACGAAATCATTTGTACGAAATGAAAATTCACTGGTGCACATGTCTAATAATTGAGTTAAAGACCGGTACACTAATTATCTCCCAGGAGCAGAGAGCCCAATACAAACAACATAGCCCTGATCTGAGCACCAAAGTTGTCAAAATAGCACTCAGATCCATGCAGTGTAGAGGAAATGCTACCGTGTCAAAGTTCTGACCGGCCGCACATGTGGTCCTATCTCCAAAATAGTTCCTGGGCGTTTGGTGCGTTGACCAGTCACCTTTTGGGAGATCCTGCGAATGCAATATAGGGTGGTCCGCCTGGCTCTCAGGTAGTGTTTGTTCCCCTTCGTCTCAGCCACGGATCGCGAAGTGGTTCAAAACCCCGGACCAAGTTGTCCGGGAACCGCAAGGTCACCTCATTCCGAAAACAGGTTAATAACATTCGCGGCTAATTACCGCTGGGTTGCCCGGGAACCAAAAAGTCCCCATGCTGAAATTAGTTCCATAGCGGTCACAGCTAAGTATCGCTGAGGATTCGTGGGTTTGGTTCATGTGAACAGCCGCTAGGGAGCTAGCATTCGGTTCCATTTGAATGAAGGGAAAGTGCCGAACCAGGGGCACTGAGGAAAAGCTGCTAATAGCGACTGGGCAGGATAACTTTTGAACGCGATCTCGAACCTGGGCCATAGTCAATGGGCAGGAGGCCAGTTCCCATATTCCTCCAGGAGTTCGTGTCAAACGTTCATGGGAAGGAGCATTTGTCACAGTCAACTACTACTGAAGTTTTATAAAAGGCTTCTCATCCATCATCTGATGCATTACAGCCTTACCCAAAAGAGGCAAATAGGTAAAATAGTGGAACAGAGCAAAAGAAAAATGCAAGGTGGAAATACAGGGGTGGAACTATTAGGGAGGCAGCTAGTCCTATTAGGAAAATACCTCTAACCTAAATATGTGGGAAAATGTACAGAAAAAAGGGACCTGTGCTTTCCCTAAAATAGGGATACCCACTGTCAATAAATATGTGAACAAATACTCTGCATACCACATCCACCTACAAAAAATATTGAACCTTTTGTACAAAGATAACAACCAACCAATAAAAGTTAAAAATATAATTTATTGATCCTTGTATATATACAAGGTTATTATTTATAGCAATTTTTGAAATTTCTATTAATCTCGTTTAACCCCTGAACGCCTTATGTCGTTCTATGCCATCCCCATTATAATGGGCTTTAAAGGACCACTCTAGGCACCCAGACCACTTCAGCTTAATGAAGTGGTCTGGGTGCCAGGTCCAGCTAGGGTTAACCCATTTTTTTCATAAACATAGCAGTTTCAGAGAAACTGCTATGTTTATGAATGGGTTAAGCCTTCCCCCAAAGCCTCTAGTGGCTGTCTCATTGACAGCCACTTGAGGCGCTTGCGTGCTTCTCACTGTGATTTTCACAGTGAGAGCACGCCAGCGTCCATAGGAAAGCATTGAGAATGCTTTCCTATGTGACCGGCTGAATACGCGTGCAGCTCTTGCCGCGCGTGCGCATTCAGCCGACGGGGAGGAGAAGAGGAGGATCGGAGGAGGAGAGCTCTCCGCCCAGCGCTGGAAAAAGGTAAGTTTTTTCCCCTTTCCCCCTTCCAGCGCCGGGCGGGAGGGGGACCCTGAGGGTGGGGGCACCCTCAGGGCACTATAGTGCCAGGAAAACGAGTATGTTTTCCTGGCACTATAGTGGTCCTTTAAAGCCGCTGCGGCAGCAAAGAACGCCGTAAAGGCTTTCTACCCCAGATGCCAGGAGATACCGCCGCCGCGATCTTCTTCGGGAGGACTTCCTGGGCCCTGGCAAATCACTGCCTCTCCGCCGGACTGCATCTCCACGGGGACCATGTAATCGCTCTCAAAGAGTGATCACATGGCCCCCCTATAGCTGGCTGTGGATCTGCCTGCAGGGGGACTGTCTGGGCTGTCAGACAGTCCCCCTGCTGGTGGGTAGTGTAAAAAAATAATTGTTATTAAACATGTAAAATAAATGTGTATATGTATGTATGTATGTGTATACATATGTATATATATATATATATATATATATACACATACACATAATATATATACACATACACACAATATATACACACATCATATATATGTAACATCATACATATTGTATTTTAATGTTAATATAATTACATATATTAGTATTAAAATACACTTAGAATTGGGGGGGCGGGGTTAGCAAGCAACCCAATCGGTCGCCATCTTCAACAGCTCCCCACAATCACTCGCTAAAATAAGGGAAAAACCTGTAATCCCCCCACGATCGGCCTGCCAAACACGGTACCTGGATGCAGCACTAGATGCTTTTTTTTCAACCGGCAAAACAGTCTAGGCAGCGCAGCAAGACCAAGGCCTACCTCCCGCTACCACACCTTGGACTGGAAGCCATACTTCGCGGACTAACCACAGACACGCCCACCCTGCCAGAACGCGAGCTAAACATGGCCAGAACGCAAGCTAAACATTAGTATTAACCTGGCAGCTAAACCCTGCCAGAACGCGAGCTAAACATTAGTATTAAAATACACTTAGAATTGAGGGGGCGGGGCTAGCAAGCAACCTAATCGGTCGCCATCTTCAACAGCTCCCCACAATCACCTAAAATAAGGGAAAAACCTGTAATCCCCCCCACGATCGGCCTGCCAAACACGGTACCTGGATGCAGCACTAGATGCCTTTTTTTCAACCGGGAAAACAGTCTAGGCAGCGTCGCAAGACCAAGGCCTACCTCCCGCTACCACACCTTGGACTGGAAGCCATACTTCGCGGACTAACCACAGACTTGCCCACCCTGCCAGAACGCGAGCTAAACATGGGCCGCAGATCCCAGAAGCCTAACACAGCCCCCGAAGGCAGAGATATAGGCACCATGTTACAACGACCAACACAAACCAGAACAAGCCCTGTGGACAATGCAGACAAGGCTGCAGCACCCCACGAGAGGGAGGACCCGATAAGGGACCAACAGCAACCCCTACCAATACATACAAATCAAGACATGAAGCCCGATGACGGCGCAGCTCCAACCACAAAAAGCGACCTAAGGATACTAGTAACAGACATATCAAGAGTCTGGACAGCCAACCTAAACCACCTCAAGACAGAGATCCAAGCGGTTACAAACCGTGTACAAACCATGGAAACAAATATCAAAATGGTACAGACAGACATGACCGCCATGCAGGACACCATCCAACAAATACACAATGCCGAGATGGCCCTGTCACTCCAAATGACATCCATGGAGGACAGGCAGTGCCGGAATAATGTAAAAATATGCAGCATACCAGGCAATATACCCACCGAGGATCTGCCATATTACTTCCGGAGACTACTGGGCACACTGTTACCACACACCACCTCAAAGAAGATGACCATCGACGGAGCCTACAGGGTGGCAGGGTCACCCAAATCCTCTCCCAACATGAGCAGAGACATCATCCTGCGATGCCTGACACACCACAACCAAACTCAGATCATGGCAACAGCCAGAGGCAAAACGCCGCTCACATTCGAAGACGTCTCACTAACTTTCTTTCAGGATCTCACCCGAGCTACCCTCCAGTGGCGTAGAACCCTCAGACCGACCACACTCAAACTCCAACTGGCTGGGATAACATACCGCTGGGGACCAGCCGGGACTCTGACAGCTTAACATAAAGGAGTCCACCAGAAACGGGCGCAAGTCAAGACCTGGCATGAGATCTGCCCATTGCAGATAGACACCAGCCGGACATGTTCCTAGTTCCTTAAGCAAAATACACTTCTGCCTTAATCTGTTTTAATTTGAAATGTTTAAACGTTGACGACCGACTGACTTACTTACACATGTAACACATAGAAGGGGACCCAGAAGGTAGTCACATAACGACCGACGGACTCTCCTTCCCCACCCCCACACCTCCGAGACGGGGCAACCCATATCATTCTCCCACAGAACACTCTAACTCATACACACCCTCACCAAGACCCAGGAGACACAGCTTAACTGCTCACTGGGGCAAGTAGACTGGCGTTGACAGCACAGATATGTTACACACACACCTCAGCCCCGCAAGGCAAGACTCAAGCATATCCCTAATCAAGAAGCTGAGAACCTGAACACCGACACACACAGACACTAACTAACAGACTCTTCAGGCATCTCCATGTAGTTTAATACTTGTTAAAAAAAAACAAAAACAGTGCATTGATACCATCGCCCAACTGCTACCTATATGTACAACAATGGCATATTGTTTGCACTTTTGTATTATGACATGTCAAATGAGCAGCACTGCTAAAATAAAGAATTAAAAAAAAAAATACACTTAGAATGAAGTTACATTTATATATATAAGAAATATATATTTATATATATATATAATATTTATATATATATAAATACACGTATAATCACAATAATAAATAAAATAATAAAATAAATAAAATATTTGTTAACATTTAAAAAATAAATTATATATGCATATGTAATTTAATACTAACTGTATTTTGTTTATATATATATATATATATATAGAGAGAGAGAGAGAGAGAGAGGTGATACTCGAAAAGTTAGAATATCGTGCAAAAGTTCATTTATTTTAGTAATGCAACGTAAAAGGGGAAACTAATATATGAGATAGACGCGTTACATGCAAAGCAAGATAGTTCAAGCCGTGATTTATCATAACTGCGATGATTATGGCTTACAGCTCATGAAAACCCCAAATCCACAATCTCAGTAAATTAGAATACTGTGAAAAGGTGCAATATTCTAGGCTCACAGTGTCCCACTCTAATCAGCTAAGTAAGCCATAACACCTGCAGAGGGTTTCTGAGCCTTTAAATGGTCTCTCAGTCTGGTTCAGTAGGAATCACAATCATGGGGAAGACTGCTGACCTGACAGTTGTGCAGAAAACCATCATTGACACCCTCCATAAGGAGGGAAAGCCTCAAAAGGTAATTGCAAAGGAAGTTGGATGTTCCCAAATTGCTGTATCAAAGGACATTAATAAAAAGTTATGTGGAAGGGAAAAGTGTGGAAGAAAAAGGTGCACAAGCAGCAGGGATGACCGCAGTCTGGAAAGGATTGTCAGGAAAAGGGCATTCAAAAGTGTTGGGGACTTTCACAAGGAGTGGGCTGAGGCTGGAGTTAGTGCATCAAGAGCCACCACACACAGACGGATCCTGAACATGGGCTGCAGATGTCGTATTCCTCTTGTCATGCCACTCCTGAACAAAAAACAATGTCAGAAGAGTCTTACCTTGGCTAAAGAAAAACAGACCTGGTCTGTTGCTCAGTGGTCCAAAGTCCTCTTTTCTGATGAGAGCAACTTTTACATCTCATTTGGAAACAAGGACCCAGAGTCTGGAGGAAGAATGGAGAGGCACACACTGCAAGATGCTTGAAGTCCTGTGTGAATATTTCCACAGACTGTGTTGATTTCGGGAGCCATGTCATCTGCTGGTGTTGGTCCACTGTGCTTCATTAAGTCCAGGGTCAACGCAGCCGTCTACCAGGAGATTTTGGAGCACTTCATGCTTCCTTCCGCAGACGAGCTTTATGGGGATGCTGACTTAATTTTCCAGCAGGACTTGGCACCTGCCCACACTGCCAAAAGCACCAAAGCCTGGTTCAATGACCGTGGGATTACTGTGCTTGATTGGCCAACAAACTCGTCTGACCTGAACCCCACAGAGAATCTATGGGGCATTGCCAAGAGAAAGATGAGAGACATGAGACCGAACAATGCAGAAGAGCTGAAGGCCGCTATTGAAGCATCCTGGTCTTCCATAACGCCTCAGCAGTGCTACAGGCTGATAGCTTCCATGCCACGCCGCATTGAGGCAGTAATTGCTGCAAAAGGGGCCCAAACCAAGTACTGAGTCCATATGCATGCTTATACTTTTCAGAGGTCTGATATTGTTCTATGTACACTCCTTGTTTTATTGATTGCATGTAATATTCTAATTTACTGAGATTGTGGATTTGGGGTTTTCATGAGCTGTAAGCCACAATCATCGCACTTATGACAAATCACGGCTTGAACTATCTTGCTTTGCATGTAATGCGTCTATCTCATATATCAGTTTCCCCTTTTACGTTGCATTACTGAAATAAATGAACTTTTGCACAATATTCTAATTTTGTGAGTATCATCTGTATTTATTGGTACCAAAATACACTTAGAATGATATTATATATATACACACATACACATATATATATATATTTGTGTACGGGATTATGAAAGGGGGCGTACACTTAAAATGGAGAGTTATATTTTTGAAAAATGAGAGTCGGTTGAGGTGTGCCGAAACCGACGAGAGGTTAGGCCTGTAAAAAAAGAGGGCCCACCCTGAATTATTGATATTAAAAGAGGGCGTGGAGGGAGGGGATTTCCGGAATCGACGAAGACAGGTAAGCTTGGGTTCCTTGGGTTTAAATAGGCCTAAATCCCTCCCACAACTACAGGCATACCCCTTCTATTTGTGTACGGGATTATGAAAGGGGGCGTACACTTAAAATGGAGAGTTATATTTTTGAAAAATGAGAGTCGGGTGAGGTGTGCCGAAACTGACGAGAGGTTAGGCCTGTAAAAAAAGAGGGCAAAAAGTAAGAAAACATCATTTATTATAACATCATTATTTAGACATGTTACAAAATGCAAGTCTGATCTCTTTCTCCGGGTTTGGAATGTACTGGTTATACGCGGAGGATTTCCAACGGCCCATTTTCTTTATAATATGTGTTGGTACTTGACTACTTGAGGCTGCTGTGGCTGCTCCGATGCGGAATGAGTGTCCCGTGAAGGAATTAGGATTGAGGCCTAGTCTAAGGAGCAAAGCGTGGATGTATAGCATGAATTGTTTAGTGGTGAGAGGCTTACCTTGTAGGGCCAACAGAGGCAAATCTGGACTTTTAATTTGTTGATTCAGTATGAAATTATCCAGCACTTGTACTGGGCACCATATGGAACCGGTAGGAAAGTATTTAATGTCTACTGGGGGGCCTGATTGGTTAGTTTTTGTGCGGGGAATCGATAGTATGAAATGATCATTTACTTTGGTTAGGTTTGCTTGTTTGAGACAATTTTTTGTGTCGGATATGTTTTCCACTGAAAATTCTTTAGGTCTGAGGAACCCAAAAAAGGCTAGATACGCTGCTGCCTTAATTACTTGGTTAGTGTTATTTTCAAAAGGATTTTTATCTAATAGATCGGAGATTTCTTTAAAGATGTTACTGTCTATGGGGAGTCTTTTTAGGGCTTCATGTGACTTTTGCCTCTGGATATCTTTTAGTATACTTTTTATAGGGTATGTGGACAAGAAAGGGGACTTGTTTGGGTAAAGAATTAGCATGAAATGTTGTACTCCTGTTAAGTAAAGTTTGATGGTATTGTAGGCTAGTTTTAATGAGAGGTGGCAAAAAGTTGAAAATGCAACCAAACAGTTTATTATATTAAAATCTCGTACAAACTTTTTGAACAGGTCAAATGCCCTATCGTAAGCTTTTTTTGTGTTTTCCGATAAGGCTGCCTGTGCAAGAATTCTACTGTGTTTTAGCAACTGATTTAGAGCATGATTAGGTCTTTGAATTGTGGGGGATTTATGGATTGTTTGTTTGCTGTAGGGTGTAGTTTGAAGAATTCCTGCAAATTAAAACGAGACAAAGCATCAGCTGCGTTATTTAAGACACCAGGAACATGGATACAATGCATATAGAACTGTAAATTTGCAGCCAACCATGTAAGTTTTCTTACAAGACTCATGATAGGCAGGGACTGAGAACGGCCCTTGTTAATTATGTCGCATGCTGCTTGGTTGTCAGAGTAACATTTCACTGCTTTCCCCCTCCAATAATTTCCCCAGATGAGAGCTGCTGCTACTATTGGGAAAATTTCGAAAAATGCAGAGGTTTTGTCGAATTTCTCTAGGGTAACTGTTTCGGGTGGCCAACTGTCGTATACCCATTCGTCCTCAAATATTGCAGCGTACCCGGCGGTAGCTGCTGCGTCTGTCCAGATAACCGGGGACTCATCTGATATGGTGGGAATAAAATGTGACCTACCGTTCCATGTTGTTAAAAATAGTTCCCACATTTTTAGGTCGGCCCTTGCAGGATTGTCTAGATTTATTCTAGTGTCGTCGTCAGGGAGGCCGTGTAGGAGAGACAGAAGCCTAGAGATGAAAGACCTGCCTTGAGGGATAATTCTCATGGCAAAGTTAAGGGAACCCAAAAGCGACTGTAACTCTTTCCTGGTACAAGACCCTTGGTTGGTGCAGTTGTGAATGTTAGTAAGAATTTTGTCTACTTTCGTCTGCGGGAGGCTAGCTTGCATAGTTGCGGAATTAAGAGTGATGCCTAAGAAAGTTATTTCTGTACTGGGACCCTCTGTTTTGTTTGGAGCTACCGGGACTCCTAAGTCATTAAATAGGGATAGTGCATTTCTTAGACTATGTGGTGTGTAGTAGTTAGGCTCGATATATAAAAAGTCATCGAGGTAGTGAATTACTACTGGGCACCTGGAATTGTTTAGTAGTAGCCAGTTCAAGGTTTCTGCGAATATATCGAAGATTTTCGGGCTACTTTTGGAGCCGAAGGTCAGCCTGGTTGCAAAATAGTATTTCCCTTCCCACTTAACACCATGTAGATGCCAGAGTGACTGCTTAATTGGTAGGAGTTTGAAAGCGTTTGAAATATCTGTTTTGCTCAGCCAGGCTGCCTCGCCCGAGTTGACGATAGCTTGTATGGCATCGTCTATTGCAGTGAAAAGTCTTCTGAAGGTATGAGAGAATTTAAGCTTGGGGATGTGGAAGTGTGAGGTGCTGAAAAGTCGATTATTAACCTCTTTTTATTGTTAAACTTGCCCGTGGCTATACCGAGTGGACTAGTTCTCCAGGAGGTGTAGGGTGGAGTAGTAAAGGGACCTATCATAAAACCAAGTT
This sequence comes from Pelobates cultripes, assembly GCA_933207985.1. NCBI lineage: Eukaryota > Metazoa > Chordata > Amphibia > Anura > Pelobatidae > Pelobates > Pelobates cultripes. The sequence goes on from OW240920.1 coordinate 90,357,901, forward strand.
CAATTTCTTTGTTGAGGAGATCCGTTAAACTGACTGGGTCTGTAATAGCTGATTGTAGGTTGGGGCATTCTAGTATGCCTGAAGGGAGTGCTACCAAACCTGTGTGAAAGCCTGTTGTGAAACCTGATACCAGAAAGTCCGCCAAGTGAGAAGAAGGATGTTCAGTCAAGTAACGTTGTAAATTATTTACGTTTATTGGGGTGATTGCTTTTTTAGGGAACAGTTTGTTTGGACACATAGTTTTCGCATGTGCTCTGAAGCAGATCGAGCAAACATGAAGTAATCTACGAGCGCTGTAACTACATCCTCCCGCGTTAAAGTTGTTACAAACTTGAGCTTTCCCGAGAAATACTATAGGTTTCCCCAACTTATCTTTCATTTCCCTTTGATTAGGGAAATAGTCCGGACTGGTATTGCTATTAGACGGACCACCTATATTACTTGGACAAAAGTTTGCCGTATGAGATGCTGAGGCACATATTGCACATGCTGGTGTTTTAAGCCCTGCAAAATGTCTACAGAATAATTCTGTATCTAATTGACTCCAATCAGTGGGAGTGTTGAATTGGGCCAATGATGCGGCTGACTTGGCAGAAAAGGACTTATGGTAGTCGTAAAAGGCGTAACCTCCGTATTTATAGGCTAATTCCACCAGTTTGTGCAGATATAGATCCAGTTCTTCTCTACGGTGTGGGAAGGCAGTGCAAATTACGTCTCTATATAAGCCAAAAGCTAGCACAAACTCAGGAATATTTTGTTTTTTGTTGAGCCTAGGATCTCTACCTTTCATTACCACGGATATATCGTCGAAAGTATAGGCTCTGTTTTAACATCTTTCCCTTCTAGTATATCTCTTTTTAAATTTTGTGGTATCAAATGTACTGGGTTGATTATATTAGATGTTTTAGCAGGAAATGGATTGGAGTTACCTCCTGAGCTTGTCTCTGGTTGTCCTAGTGGGATTTGTACTTCCGGAATGCTAGCTTGACTAGTGGCTTCCAGGTTATCTAATCTGTTATTTATGGTAGCCACTGAAGCCACCAGGGAGGTCATCATATTTCGTAATTCTGTCAAGCTATTTTGGATCATAGAATCGGAACTAGGGCCTGGTAACTCAATGTTTTGAGAGTTTAATAAGCGGAAAAGTTCAGCTTTTCTGGCTGAAGCCGGAAAGGGAATGTTTCTCTTATTCAGTTCAGCTGTGATTTTTGGGACAGTCCAGGATCTGTAGTTGGACATCGTACTGGACTGTCTTGGCTGAGTGCCAGGTCTGGAGGGAGTGCTGGCAAGTGATAGGTCTTCTTCTTGAACTGAATCGTTAGACATGCTATGGGCGTGAAAGGAGACGTTATGTTAGAAAAACATTTTTTTTTTATGAGTGTGAGTGAGTGTGCTGGCTGACTAGCTAGTGCCGCTCTGCAGCGAAGCAATTACACTAGGTTGGTGACTGGTGAGGCCCTACTAAGTGCCAAGCGGCTTGAGAGGCTCTATCTATGAGTTGGCGCGAGGGAATTTCGTGGCCACCGAACGTTGTGGCGGGGTGTTGGCCTCTCGATGAGTAGTAGTCATAAGATAGAATGGGAGTGACAGGTGAGGCCCTCTCTATGCCACGTGCGAGGCGACTACCTATGGATTGGCCCAAGGGACGTAGTATCTCTGAACTGAGGATGGGTGTTGGCCTCGCGGGACCACTATTTTAAGGCAAGAGAGCCGGGATGAGATTTAACGCTATTGGGTTCCTATGACCTTAACAGCCAGCCACCTAAACTATGAGGGATGATACGTACGTAAATGAAATAAATTAAACGTTCGTTATCCTTACCTGTATGCGAACTTGACACGTACTCGAGATGCACTAAAGAGTTTGTTTGGTCGGGTGGTATTTTAACCCGAGCTGAATCCCCTATTGCAAAAAAAAATGGGAGGAGTAATAGAGTAAAATAGGCGAAATTCGCTAGCAGAGTTTATTATTTATTTATTTATTATTATTATTATTTTTTTTTTTTTATTTACTAACCGGACCGTGAACGTGAAAAACCTGCGTAATTGGTAGTACCGAATGTCGAAATTGAATTCCTAGAAAGGAAAGAATTGTTTATAAAATAAACAGCGTACGTGATATAAATTCATAGTAAGGTGAATGACTGGGTAGCTGTATGATCGAATTAATGAGCAAGCGAACGGTGCACTGAGTAATGCCAGGGTACCGTCCACCCTCATGTGGTCATAAAAAAACAGTGCTTAGGACATCCAACGAGTATGTGGGTCAGCGGGAGACTGTGACTCTCATAGTACAATGGAATCTTTAGAAGTAAGCGAAAAAGAAGGGAAGGGAGAAAAAAAAAAAAAAAAAACTTGAGTCCACCTTGTTTAGAATTTACAGCCCCCCTGCTACTTATGGTTTAGAGACAAGGCAACTGTTAACAATATCCACATTACCTTTTAATAGCCCTGAATGCACTGATTTGGAAAGTACATCCTTAGGCATTAAATCCCTATCTGTATTGTACTCACTGTAAAGGATTTTGCCCCAGTTATAGGTGAAAGTTTTTTTTATTTATTTATTTATTTTTTTATGAATGACATTTGACTTTGGTACAGTACTGTTTGAATTAAATTCACATGCTGATTTAAAAGCTGCAAAGAACGAATGGCAAAAACCCCCCTGTCGAATTTCCATGCGAATGAGTTGCTAATGAATTGTATTATGAGAAGAGAGAAAGGACTTACAGCTTGCGTGGGAAACCGCCGAATGGAGCCGTTCGTGTGAAGTACTCACTGAGCTGGCGTTGTGAGTTCCTGAGCGTTCTTTCCGAGCGTCGCGGGAAAAGTGACGTCAGAGGTCTGCGTGTACCGGAAGCGAGGAGACGGATTTCCGGAATCGACGAAGACAGCTAAGCTTGGGTTCCTTGGGTTTAAATAGGCCTAAATCCCTTCCACAACTACAGGCATACGCCTTCTATATATATATATAACAAATAGCCGCAAATATATATATATATAGAGAGAGAGAGAGAGAGAGAGAGAGAAATATATATAATTACATAAATGATTACATAAGTATACACGTAGAATTTAAATACGTATATATATATATTAAAATTCTACATATATATTTAAGTAATCTTTTAACATAATTATGTGATTTAATTAATTAAAATTTGATTGACGTGCCTGACAACCCAGGGAGAAAGTGCAGAGAATTTAATTCGCAAGCACTATATTTAACCCTGTAACTTTCCAAAACACCATAAAACCTGTACATAGGGTTACTGTTTTACTCAGGAGACTTCGCTGCACACAAATATTAGTAATTCAAAATGATAAATTGTATTACAATTATGTTATTTTCAGTAAAAGTTACGTTTTTTTGCATTTTTCAAACAGCACTTTTACTGACGATATTGTTGTAATATGTTTTACTGTTTTGAAACACTTATGTTTGTGTTCAATGACGTCTCCCAAGTACCCCCCATGTACAGGTTTTATGGTGTTTTGGAAAGTTAGAGAGTCAAATATAGGGCATGCATTTAATTTTTTTCCCATTCAAATTTGCCAGTTTGATAATGTTCCAATCACTCGCTCCTCACTGCTCTGTACAGGAGGCCAAACTGAAGGCTCTCACTGAAATGTGTAAACTGGCCTCAGGTAAGACTGCTAATATCTATACTGACTCTCGGTAAGCCTTTGGCATAACCCATGACTTTGGACCTCTTTGGTGGGCCCAAGATTTTCTCACATCTGCAGGAACCCCCATCAAGAATTCAGAAGCTGTGAGTGCCCTAATGGATGCATTTCTTTTACCCAAGCATGTGGGAATCATCAAGGTGTCAGTTTACGTTAAGATTACAGATGAAGCATCCCAAGGTAATCACAGAGCTGATGTAGCGGCTCAGCAGGCTGCCAAGCTACCATACCTTGCAGGTAAAACCCCTTTACAGACTATGACAGTAGCCCAATCAGTTTCATACAGAAGCAGGCAAGCACAGAAGAACAAGAACAATGGAAGAAGCTGGAAGCAATATATCAGGATGCTGACAAGATGTGGAAGAAAGGTGAGAAACTTTGTCTACACAAGGTTTTATACCCAATGCTGGCCAAGGTGGCCCACAGACCAACACATCTGTCAAAAATGAACATGATCAGTTTGGTAAATGCAAATTGGATTGCTCCAGGTTTCTCTGTAATTGCTGCGAAACATACTCAAAGTTGCATGATTTGTGCTAGGAATAATACAGGTCAAGTGATAAAAACACCCTCCAAGCACATGCCAAGACCACTTTACCCGTTCCAGAGAGTGCAGATAGACTATATTCAACTGCCTATGAATATGTGTTGGTGTGCATTGATCTCTTTTTAGGTTGGCCTGAAGCCTACCCAGTATCGAAGGCCACAGCAAAGGCACCAGCAAGTAAGTTACTGAAGGAACTGGTATGTAGATACGGGGTACCTGAGGTAATTGAAAGTGACAGTGGGAGCCATTTTACTGTGGAAATAATACAAGAAATAATGCAAGCACTGGGGATCAGTCAGGCCTTCCATACACCATAAAATCCCCAAAGTAGTGGGAAAGTAGAAAGGGCAAATGGCACCCTGAAGAATAAAATCGCAGCACCCTGAAGAATAAAACCGCAAAAGCTATGCAAGAGACAGGGAATCCATGGACTGAATGCCTCTCCCTAGCCCTCGTTTCAATGAGATTTACTCCGCATCTTAAAACACACCTGTTCCCCTTTGAAATACTGTTTGGATGTGCCCCCAAGACAGGACTCTACTTCCCCCAAACCCAACACAGCAACATGACTGCCTCTGTACATGGCCTTACACCAGAGATTAGGCAGGGTACATAAACAAGTGTTTGATTCTATTCCAGATCCTGATAGTGACTCCTCTACCTACAAGCTTCAGTCGGGAGATTGGGTAATTATAAAGAGACACATGAGGAGAAGTCTGGAGCCCAGATTTTATGGTCCTTTCCAAGTACTGTTGACTACTGCCACATCCATAAAGCTAGAAGGAAAATCTACTTGGATTCACGCTAGTCACTGTAAATTGGTGCCTATCCAGAATGAAGTTACTTTTTACTGGGAGTCCCTAGGCCATTTGCAGGATGCTTTCAGAACCTGACAATGCTCAAGTGGTTCAATGATACGATTACCTTCATCCTGGATACTCTTTCTGTCTCGCTACAATCCTTAATTAACACTGTCAACAATACTGATCACCTAGCTGAACATTTAACCACCATTAATCACTCTTTGCACGAACTAGAGAAAAGAATTGTCATAGTTGCTAATAAACTACACAACATAGGCAACAAGATAGTGGCAGATACAGGACATAACTGGTATGATATTTTTACTGGGTTGTTTCCGTTCGCTAAAGGAGTCTTAAACATAGTACTGCCCCCACTAATTGTTGTGATATGTCTTTTCTTTCTTCTTACCTGTTTTAACCTCTGGATGTATTGCAAAATGAGATATGGATTTAATAATACATATCCTTTAAGCAACAGATATCTGGACAAGTCTTCCTTGATGGATCCTTTGGTGTGAGATGGCAAGGAAACCGAGGAGGAGATCTAATTAAGTCCCACAGATATAACTAGTGTACCTGGATATACCTTGCCTAGAACTCTCACCTGTGGCGCCAAAAGAGGGGAATTGTCATAGATAAAGGTAAATAAAGGGTTACTGTCTTCAGTCTTTGCCTTAGTTTAAGTCACTCTACCCCTCCACGCAGGGGTTAAAAGCTAAATTGTTTCTCTTAGCAATTTCTGCGGCTGGTTCTCTTCTCATGAAAGAGAATGTTTGCTTTAACCTTGTAGACAAGATGTTCTCAAGTAAGTAATAACACTTTCTGAAATAAGCCATTGTTGCTTTGGTCTTTTTTTTTTTATACACACATGCGCAGTAGATTAATTGCCATTTCATATATACGATGTTCTCCCATTAAAGATCGAGAGATGATTTTTAAACTACAACGAAGTGTCTGTGGTTTACTATCAGCTCTCCCGAGCACTCGTACATATAATTTGAAGCCTTTGGTTATCTCTCTTGGATGATTGATCCATCATAAATTTCAATATCAGTTTCAGTAAACAGCCTCACTACATTTTGCAAGATCTGACTTCTTCTTCGACTGCTCTTCAGTGAAAACATGCAGACAGCAAAAGGAAAGAGCGATCATGGGTCTTCACATAGTATAATTAATCCTGCTGATCACCATTACAGCTGTGACATTTGTAAGGTTTCTAATTGAATTTAACTTCCTTTAAGAAATGGCATCATGCCAGAATTTCCTCAAAATATATTTTAACAAACAATTACATGCAGAATTCAGTACAAAACACAAATACTGACGCAGATAAGCTTAATACGTGAAAACTGTTTAAATAATTGAATATTAGTAACAATTAGCTTACAATAACTATCAGTGCCTATTTAGACAAACAGAGCAAGGGATTATTTTAGTTTATGATTTCTAGAGCCATTGTCAATGTGTGTGGTTGGACTCACTTCTCAAGTATCCTGTTAAGTCATTGCCAAGTTATGTAAACTAAAGGATACACCACATGGCAATGACATTTTACGTGAAATTGTGATATGTCAACAGTAACCATTACAACTCTTGATGTGTGTAGCCTCTACAGGAATATTCCTTCCAATAAGGTTATTCAGGCAGCAAGGGATGGCCTGGTAGGACACAGTGAATACGTAAGAGATCCACACATGGAATTACTATACAAGTGTTGGAACTCATGCTTACTCTGAAATATGTTCGTTTGGAGACTAAATATTTTTACAATGCATTGGAACATCCATGGGGCAGCCATAGTCCCCAAATGTGTCAAACCATTTACGTATTATTACAACACCACTAATATATCCAAATTTTGTTGTCACATTAAAAGTTATGCTTGTTTCACTGACAATTTGTTTTTGGTCTGAACATCTATGGTGAAAGTATTGAATCACACAATTCTGCATGTTTTATGTTGAAAAGCTACACCACACAAATGGAATTCTTAAGAAATTTAGCTTTTTTTTGTTAACGCTAATGAAGCTGATAATATATTATAATTGGCCGTCAATTTTCATCCTAATCAGGGTCCTAATTTACAAAGATTTTACAAAACAATTTGGATGTGTCAAATGCTCCGATTAATAGAAGTCAGAGGACTAGCACTTCCTGTTTTTAGAACAGGTTTATAGCAACAAAGTCCTTAATCAAGACACTTGAAAAGACATGACAAAGAGTGAGTTTGACACACACAAAAGACATGAGGTCTACATTTGCACATACCTACAGTATGGAATTAAGGGCTTTGGTGAAATACATTTTGGAAACTTTTGACAAAGGGCAGCACTCATTCTCAGTTTTTATTTTATTCCACCGTTGATATTTAGGAGGATGGAAATGTCCCTAGGACGGGTATTTTTTGATCCCTGACCTACATGGACTCCCTATTTAACGGGAAGTCAGATAAATCAGTGGCTTGTCACTTCATTTTATCAAAATAACATCTTCCCTATTTGAGATTTGTGAGCGTTAAGCATGTTCGGATACCTTCAGGAGCTGGGAGCAGGACAAACTCTCTCCTTCAAAATGAGGCTTCTGGATACACACTTTTTCTCTGTAGGGGTTTAACAAAAGAAAATCCCTTGCACTGTTTTCTGCCTAGGTGTCAATACTTAATATTATTTTATATTTATCCTGGATTCAGCTTGTGTGGCTTTTGTATATGTGTTCTGTATTGAATATTATAATGTAGTGGAATGTTGCAGCATTGTTAAAAGAAATTCTATCAGTTTGCTTTTTCATAACACCAGTTTAATTTCATTTGAATTCTAATATTGCATCAGTTCTAATGCTGATCAGCATCCTATACCATTATTATATGTCGTTACAATGTTGATTATAATATGTCAAGCTGATGGCTTGAAACGGAAAGCGTGATTCTTGAAGTACACTGCTCAAAAAAATAAAGGGAACACTTAAACAACACAATGTAACTCCAAGTCAATCACACTTCTGTGAAATCAAACTGTCCATTTAGGGAGCAACACTGAGTGACAATCAATTTCACATGCTGTTGTGAAAATGGGATAGACAACAGGTGGAAATTATAGGCAATTAGCAAGACACCCCCAATAAAGGAGTGGTTCTGCAGGTGGTGACCACAGACCACTTCTCAGTTCCTATGCTTCCTGGCTTATGTGTTGGTTACTTTTGAATGCTGGCAGTGCTTTCACTCTAGTGGTAGGATGAGACGGAGTCTACAACCCACACAAGTGGCTCAGGTAGAGCAGCTCATCCAGGATGGCTCATCAATGCGAGCTGTGGCAAGAAGGTTTGCTGTGTCTGTCAGCGTAGTGTCCAGAGCTTGGAGGCGCTATCAGGAGACAGGCCAGTACATTAGGAGTCGTGGAAGAGGCCGTAGGAGGGCAACAACCCAGCAGCAGGACCGCTACCGCCGCCTTTGTGCAAGGAGGAACAGGAGGAGCACTGCCAGAGCCCTGCAAAATGACCTCCAGCAGGCCCCAAATGTGCATGTGTCTGCTCAAACACTCAGAAACAGACTCCATGAGGGTGGTATGAGTGCCCGACGTCCACAGGTGGGGGTTGTGCTTACAGCCCAACACCGTGCAGGACGTTTGGCATTTGCCAGAGAACACCAAGATTGGCAAATTCGCCACCGGTGCCCTGTGCTCTTCACAGATGAAAGCAGGTTCACACTGAGCACACGTGACAGACGTGACAGAGTCTGGAGACGCCGTGGAGAATGTTCTGCTGCCTGCAACATCCTCCAGCATGACCGGTTTGGCAGTGGGTCAGTAATGGTGTGGGGTGGCATTTCTTTGGGGGGCCGCACAGCCCTCCATGTGCTCCCAGAGGTAGCCTGACTGCCATTAGGTACCGAGATGAGATCCTCAGACCCCTTGTGAGATCATATGCTGGTGCGGTTGGCCCTGGGTTCCTCCTAATGCAAGACAATGCTAGACCTCATGTGGCTGGAGTGTGTCAGCAGTTCCTGCAAGACGAAAGCATTGATGCCCATTCCCCAGACCTGAATCCAATTGAGCACATCTGGGACATCATGTCTCGCTCCATCCAGCAACGTCAGTTGCACCACAGACTGTCCAGGAGTTGGCAGATGCTTTAGTCCAGGTCTGGGAGGAGATCCCTCAGGAGACCATCCGCCACCTCATCAGGAGCATGCACAGGCGTTATAGGGAGGTCATACAGGCACGTGGAGGCCACACACACTACTGAGCCTCATTTTGACTTGTTTTAAGGCCATTACATCAAAGTTAAATCAGCCTGTAGTGTGTTTTTCCACTTTAATTTTGAGTGTGACTCCAAATACAAATTTGATTTCCATTTTTTAATTTTTGTGTGATTTTGTTGTCAGCACATTCAACTATGTAAAGAACAAAGTATTTCAGAAGAATATTTAATTCATTCAGATCTAGGATGTGTTATTTTTGTGTTCCCTTTATTTTTTTGAGCAGTGTAGTTTTGCACCTTGGGATCGATCTATCTATAAATTCCAAAGAAGGAGAGCACTCACAGGTCTTATGAATATGCAAAAAAATTAAGTTAATTAGGGGTCAGAGAAACCTTGAAGATACTTGGGAAAGTGTGACCCCAATTAAATACCAATAAAATGGGAGGGGGGGGGGAGGCAATATATATAGATATATGTTTAAGGCCCTGTGGGGATATAATGCTTCTCTGACTTCAAAACCAAATATTTACTTGCCTGTGTGTGGCCTTCAGTCCAAACATACAGAGTACAAAATAAAGTGTACGCCCAGTACTTCATATAGTATAATCACACAGCTTTATTTACAGAATTCCACTACAAGTATGCAATAATTTTAGTTAATTAGTAAGACATATTTTTAAAGACACTATAAACTAGTAATATTGAAGTTAAAATGAGCATTCCAAGCACTACAACCAGTATGGCCCACTGAAGTGTTTTTGGTGTTCACTGACACTCTTCCAGAGTAAGTAGTTAAACTGTTTACAATCAATTTCATGCATTCCTGGCCCCTAATGCTTCCTCCTGGGACTGTGCAGGTCAAGGTTAGATGAGGCATCTGTGACGGGGAGGGGTGCAAAACTTGGGAGTTGGATATATATATATATATATATACATATATATATATATATATATATATATAAGGCTGGGCCTGTAGTTGTGGGAGGGGCATGATTTCCCTACTTAAGGACCACCAGACTCCTCCTCATTAACATTGATGGTTTGGCGATTTGCATACTTGGATTTCCGGCTGCAGCAGACCGCCATCTTGCTTCCTTTCCTCGTGGAGACCTTACCTGCTTTCAGAGTGTCTGCCCGTTCCTGGATCAAGTTTCTTCTACCGTTCAAGGCCTCTGGGATTTTTCTCCTCTCCTCCTGTCACTACCACACGGTCGCGAAGCTACAGTAACAGTGAGTTGGTTGACCCCGTCACAGTCATCACGGGCCAACTCTATTTTACATACTTACCTCTGTTCGTATGCTTTTGTATAAGTCTTTTGTTTAAATTTTCATACGAACGGTTTTGGTACTTGCCCTCTATATTCTGTCGGTTCGTATACTTGTGTTTCGTGGGATTATATTTTTTGAAAGTAAATCTCTTTATTTTGCAAGGGTTTAAGGTTACAGCATTACAACATTACAATAATTCACAGTTGTGCAATAAACTAGGTACTATACAAGTCAGAGCCAGTGACCTTGTACGGTGTTTCAATCATTAAAACTGCTATTTGTTCTTATTTATTTATTTTTGCTTTTTTTTTTGTGTGTGTTTTTGTTTCTCAAAGCGTAGTTTTGTTAGTTGCGTAGGGTATCTGAGTGTAACATTGAGACTCGCAGGTCTCTGCAATCAAAGTGTTTATACAATTCAACAATATGCTGTGTGTACAGGTTGAAGGGATATCTAAGTGTTTACAATTAAGGCGGCTTACTTAATTCGGACTCGCAGGTCCAAATTGGCGTTGTTGGGTATACATTGCCATGCGGATATGGTAGTGGTCATTGGATCATGTTTCGTTACTGGTAATAAACTTAGCAGAGATTCACCTGCTTATCTGTACTTGCTTTTCGGGTCAGGATCCCTCTCTAGTCTATTATTGTGGTAAATAGTTCCCGTGTGTTGGCTAATAGTTTGTGTGGGAAATGCCCTAGTCTCTATTTCACTGATGTGCTTGGCTATGGGTATTGTCGCCAATTCTCGCGGCAGAGCCTGCGGTTCGCGTGGGTCCCTAGAACATGTTTCACATGTTATTGTTGTTGATAATGTTGAGTCTCATGTGTAATTTTCCTCACTGCGTTATTGGTGTGTGTATCAGTAACATCGTAAGGTGAGTTTGTTGTAGGTCTAAGTGGTACCGGGCCCTTTGCTTTATATGTGCGTTGTCCCCTCCATCTACTCTTTCCAGTGATGGTATGTGCAACAAGGTGTATCTCGTGTTTCCTAAGGGTCGGACTGCTTCCCACGTCACCTCAAGACTGGGTGCTTATCCTTTTGTTTTTCGGAGGTTTTGTGGGATTATATTCACCCGTTCGGCAGTTAGTTCGCACGCACGAACAATACTCAAGATTCTCACAACAAGTATATCATAGTGTTTCATTGTACTGAACCGCGTTCGGCGGTTATGCGACTCTTTGTTCCTCTTTTGGAGCCGTTCGTATGATTACTGCCGAATACCCTGTTTTAACTTATAGGAATTCCTAGAGTCCATGCGGCTATTCGTTTAAATTACACGAATATGCTTGGTAGGCTATTGACCCCTAGAGGTCATAGGGAAGTACTGCACGTATTACAATTTATAAAATAAATGTGTTTTCACAAGTTAACTTCAGCAGCACTTTGTCGCAATTTTTTCTGTCTATTTTTGATACGTTATAAACATGTTTTTATAGGTTGCTGAGCCTGCAACCCCCTTTTTGCTGTACCTCTGAGGTTGTCAAGGCTTATAATTTCTGGTTGACTCAGGTTTCAATTGTCACACTCTTTAGGTGGGTTCTGTTAATTTGGTCGATTAGTAATCAGCTATGCTCTATTGAAGTTCTAATGTTGACCATATTATATATTACAGATTGAAGTCACTCTGCATATTCACTATCGTCTCCTGTCTTTTGATTCCTACAATATTACATCGGTTAGTGTTTTGGATTTGTCTTACGAATCTACATTCTGACCCTCATTGCTCGGATAATCTAACTGTTCCTTTCTGTTACTAGGTGCTAGGCACTACTGGTTATACTACCAATTACGCTCCACCGGGTAAATTTTTAGGCCTAGTCTATTGACTGGTAGGTATCCTATATTGTTTCATATTACTTATCACTATTTACAGTCACATGATGGCTATTTACTCTCGTAGGTATTACTTAAAGTCATCTGCGCTTTCCTACCCTATTCATCTGATAACTACAGGTAGGTGTACCCAGTGGTCGTTATACTTTTCCCCTACCCATCCCGCACTACCTTCTAGCGTAAGACTTTGGTCTACTGGCTGATAGCGTTCAGAGTCCACTTAGTTGATTTTCTGGCCTTCTTGCCAAAGTCGTAGTGGTCCTGCAAGGCCAACACCCATCCTCATATTCGGAGGTACTCACGCCCAAACAGCAAACACATGGTTAGTCGACTCGCATAGTGGTATGTCACTCCCATGCTGTCTTTTGCTTTACTGGTCACTGAGAGGCATCCACCCTGCCACAACGTCAGTGGCCTCAAAAATTCCCTTCGGGCCAACACATAGCTAGAGCCTCTCATGTCACTTGGCAACTAGTGAGGGCTCCCCTCTCCCGTTTGTAGATAATTTCTTCGCCACTTGGCATTAGATAAGCTAGCCAGTACATTGCTATAACTTTGGTTACTTATGAATCTTTTGTCCTATTCTAGCATGTCTGAACTACCAGAAGCTAATGAGGATGTGACCATTCCCAGTACTTCTGCAAGGTCCATCTCTCCATCTCAGGGAGGGGACAATGCCAGCCTGTCTTCCCTCAGGTTCTGGACCATACCCAGGATCACGGCCGAATTAAGACGCAGGAATATTTCCTACCCTGCCACTGCCAGAAAGGCAGAGTTATATAGATTACTTAACACCAACACGGATAATACCGGGGCTGGCGAGGGCTCCAGTAGTGCCCAGTCCCCCGACCTCCAGGCCATACTGTCATCAGTCTTGTCCTCATTGGGACGCATTACGCATAAGCTGGACCGTTTGGATGCTAATGATAGGCCAGTGGCACCATCTGGATTGGTTACTCCAGAACCTACTGGTCTCTCAGGCACCCTGACTGGTAAATTCATTGGTCCACTACAAAACCCTAACATCATTAACCCAGCGTATATGGTACCAGCACATATTAAGAAGGATATCTTGGAAGGCAAAGATGTCAATCTAGTTTCGTTACTGATTGCCTCCCAAGATATCCTGGAAAATAAGACGTATTCCTTTGGTGATATGTCAGTTGTACTAAAGGCTAGGGACCCCAGGTTGAATAGGAAGTTGTCTATCCCTGAGTTCGTCCTAGCTTTTGGGATTTATAGGGATGTGGTGTGCTCAGTTTATCCGGAACGCAGAGAGGAGTTTGACCTATATTTACACAAGTTGGTGGACCTCGGGCATAAATATGGTGGTACATCTTTTTATGATTACCACAGATCATTCCTTACGAAGGCATCTGCGGCCCTGGCTCAATTTAATTTTCAGACAGACTGGAGCCAGTTGGATACAGAGCTATTTTGCACTCACTTTGCGGGCCTATGTCCTAATACCCCTGAGCTGGGTTCGGCCTTTCCTTTTCCTACTCCCTCAGCTAAACCTGAGAGAGTGATTAAGGACAAGCTCGGCCATACTATTGTGTTCCTTGGTAAATCCCAGATCTGCAATAACTTCAATGCAGGATCCTGTGGATTTAGTGCGTGCCGGTTATTGCATGTGTGTTCTCTTTGTTTCAGGGCACATGCAAAAAAAGATGTGTCCTAATAAATTGTTTCCCAAACCCTATATGGCCTCAATTAATGTGACTTATTTAGCTGACTTACTGCAGAATCACCCCTTACCCCACTTGGTGGAGTTTTTGGTGTCGGGATTCACGGAAGGTTTCCATACAGGAATCATTTACATGCCTTTCAACATCATAGAATATAAGAACCTACTATCTGCCCTCGCCAATCCAATATCAGTTAACAATCTGTTACGGATTGAATTGTATCAAGGTTTCCTACTTGGGCCATTCAGTTCCCAGCTTTCTCAGCTTTGAGAACTAACCCTATTGGGTGGTCTCTGGTAAAAGTTCAGCCAAGCAAAGGTTGATTGTCGACCTCTCTGCTCCCCACTCTTCCACAACACCCAGTCATAACTCTCTCATTCCTTCAGAGGGATTTTCCCTGCAGTATGCTACTATTGATAATGCCATTGACGCAATTATGACAACAGGGAAGGGGGCATGGCTTAGTAAGATGGACATCATTAACGCCTTTAAACTCCTCCCAATACACCCTTCTTTGTGGCATCTACACGGCATTAAGTGGCAAGGTTCTTATTACTTTTTTACTCGTCTCACTTTTGGTGAAAAGAGTAGCCCCAGGATTTTTGATACCTTCACCGAGACGTTATGCTGGCTATTGCTCAATGTCTGTAGATGTCCCACAGTAGGCATGTGCATGGGGAAAATTTTTGGTTCGGTTCGGCATTCCAAAATTCGGGACTTCTGCAATTCGGGACTTCGACACTTCGGCAACTTCGGCACTTCGACACTTTGGAAATTCGGCATTTCGGAATTTAGGGACATTCTTTGGGACTTCTCTTGCAGACGCTTAGTAGATAACTCCCTAATTCCCACGGTATTGGGGAGTTATCTACCAAAAGGCTGAAAGACCTAAATTGATCTTTCAGCCAAATTGACTAATACTAAGTAAAAATTACTTAGTATTAGTAAATTTTGCCCCTACTCGCTATACCGCGAGTAGGGGCATGCCTATTAAACAGTGTGCTGCCTGTGGCCCCCACCCGCGACGCGCGGGTTTTAACCCCTTAAGGACCAAACTTCTAGAATAAAAGGGAATCATGTCACACATGTCATGTGTCCTTAAGGGGTTAAACTAAAAGGGGGACCTATTGCCCCCCTGCTTCCACCCCTGAGCAGCGGATGGGGGCCCTAAAGTAAAATAATGGGGGGACCTATTGTCCCCCCCCGCTCCCCACCCCTGAGCGGTGGGTGGGGGCCCTAAATTATAAGGGGGGGACCTAATGTCTTCCCTCCTGCTCCCTCCCCTGAGCTGTGGGTGGGGGACCTAAATACTAATAAGGGGGACCTAATGTCCTCCCCCCTGGCCACCACCCCTGAGCGGTGGGTGGGGGCCCTAAATTCTAATAAGGGGGGACACCTAATGTCCTCCCCTTGCACCCACCCCTGAGCGGTTGGTGGGGCCCTAAATACTAATAAGGGGAGACACCTTATGTCCTCCCCCCTGCCCCCACCCCTGAGTAGTGGGTGGGGGCCCTAAATACTAATAAGGGGGGGAACCTATTGTCCCCCCCTGGCCCCCACCCTTGAGCGGCGGGTCGGGGCCCTAAATAAAAATGTACCCCCCCAGGTGACTAGGGGTCCACAAACCCCTAGTCACCCCCTCCCAAAAAAACCTAACCCCTACCTACCCACCTCATCCTAAAAATAATGAGGGGGGGACCATTAACTAAGTACCTGTAAAAAAAATAAAAAAAAACTTACCATTTGATGTTTTCTTTCTTCTAAAATCTTATTTTTTCAGCCCCAAAAAAGGCCAAATAAAAATCCATAATAACCAATGCACTTTAAAAAAAAAAACGAGCGAAAAAAATAATAATCCATCTTCACCCATGGAGGGCATAGACTGTTTAATAGACATGCCCCTAGTCGCGGTATAGCTTAGTACTTAGTGTTAGTAAATTTGGCTGAAAGACCAATTTAGGTCTTTCAGCCTTTTGGTAGATAACTCCCTAATATCGTGGGAATTATGGAGTTATCTACCAAGAGGCTGCAAAAGAAGTTCCAAAGTCCCGAAGTGCCGAAGTTCCAAATTGCCGAGGTCCCGAAGTTCCGAAATTACAGAATTTCTGAAGTGTCGAAGTTCCGAAGTGTCGAAGTGCCGAAGTTGCCGAAGTTCCGAAGTGTCGAAGTGCTGAATTGCCGAATTGCCGAAGTCCCAAATTTCTGAATGCCGAACCGAACCGCAAAATGTTCTCATGCACATGCCTATTTGGCACAACTTTTCCTGTCTAAAAAGTAAATTCCATTAATCACATTTTTATAAGCCGATGAATACGTGACATTACCCCGGACCTGAAGAACGCCCACTGGGTGGGCAGGACCAGGCTTGAGATGAAACTTGGCGTGAAAAGAGCGAATCTTGCGGCCAGCATGTATATCAGATGCCAGAACCCTAGAACGATCGGCTGGTCCATGTGACTAAATGCCTTTCGTCACTAGATTTTTAGGTGACAAGTTGCCATTTGCCCCTGGCTGTTGGAGGAGCCTGAGTGCCAGCCTCCTGCCTCATGACTACGGCCCTGGGTTGTATGGCCCTTTACAAATCTTATTTGGGCTAATGGATTTATATCGTGCTGCTGCTGGCCCTTTAAGACCTGCCTTGTGGGTTATGGGACTGGTGCTGGCCCTTTAAGCACCTTTTTGGGGCATAGGGAAAATTGGGACACTGCCCCTTTAAGACGGTGTCCCCAGACTTGTTTGGGACACTGCCCCTTTAAGACGGTGTCCCCTGTGTCCCCAGACCTGGTTCAAACCCTTTGTGCCTGGCTATTTCCCACTTGGTTCAGTAAATGGGGCTTACTGAACCAAGTACCACACAGGCAGACCACCCAGAAGTGGAAGTGTGCAGGCAATTTACCTCCCAGAAGCTGCGGTTAACCGCAGCTTAATTGACAATGCTGGGTGGCCTTTGTTCGTTTGCCGAACATGTGGCGGCGGCCATCTTTGTTAATGCGAACGAGGTCAGCGGTATGTGTAGCCAAATTCATGGAACTAAAATCGGCTACACATTTCCGCGAACACCGCTGAGCTCTACCTTCTCCCATACTGATTTTACAGCTGCAGAGATTAAGTCCCATTCAGCGTCGTTTTTTCAGCCTGAAATAGACCGGCCGCACAGCCCAAATCTATGGAACTGTTTTGGGCAGGAAAATGTGCTTGCGGTTGGTCATAAAGGGACCTCCAGCTAACTTTTTAACCCCTGGATGGATTTGGCTGATTTTTGGTTATGCTTATGTTTAAAGTGTGCTGATTAATAATATGTAATTTATGAAGATTTGATGTGTAGTTTTAAAGTTACAGTGTATGGATAAAAACTGTATTTTTACTGCCTGTGTTAATTATGTTAAACCATTGTGCAACATAATTAGATCACAGGCAGAGGGGAGGATTTTTGTGTGTAATTGCTGGGAGTGTTTCTGTAATGTACGTTTCTGATTGGTTGTTATGTAAAACCCTGTGGGTGGTCCTATCTCAGGGAAACCTGCATAAAAGAAGGTTCTTTGTGTGCCAATAAACAGATCATCTTGTACCTTCATGAAGTTTCGGCTCATGTTTGGGGGATTGGAGAAACTACACTCTGGGGATTGCTATAATCACTATACTCCCCAGGGTATAATCACTAAGCTCTGCTAAGAGCTTGTTCCTGTTCCTGCTCTCTGGAATTCAGAGAGAGGTCGACCTACTGGAAGCTGGACCCTGGGCCTGGGTCCAGAGTGGGTGGAGACGGCGAGACCCCAACCAAGCTGCGGCGGTTCGTGGGGTCTGCAGTGGTTATGGTGTCAGGCAGAGTGCTTGGAGTCCACTTGAGACAGTATATTTATTGCAAACAAGAGGTTTGAGCAAAGACACATGAAAGGTATTAGGAATTTTCAAGGAGGCCGGAAGGGCCAGAGAGTATGCAACAGGAGTGATCCTATGAAGGACACGAAAAGGTTCAAGGAACCTAGGAGCAAATTTCATGCTAGGGACTTTGAACCTGATGTTACGAAAAGATAACCAAACCCTCTCACCCACTTGGTAAACACGGTTGGCACCTCGACAGCAGCAGTACCCAGAGCAGATTGAACTTTAACCCAGGTATCACGGATGGAAACCAGACGGTCATCCAAAACAGGAATGGCCGTATCAGAAAAAACAGCCGGTAGGACAGTAGGATGTAGCCATTATTAACAAAAAATGGACTATGCCCAGAGGAGTCATGGTCAGCATTGTTCCTAGCAAACTCGGCCCATGGTAGTAATTCAGACCAATTGTCTTGAGTGCTATTAACGAAACAACGCAAATATAATTCCAAGGACTGGTTATCCCTCTCAGCTGTACCATTGGTCTGGGGGTGGTAAGAGGATGAAAAAGACAATTAAATCCCTAATTGTTTATTGAAGGCCCTCCAAAACCGAGACACAAACTGAGAACCTCTGTCAGATACCATATTGTGAGGAATGCCATGCAGACAGACAATTTCTCATATAAAGATTAGTACCAGGTCTTGAGATGACAACAATTTTTTAGAAAAACTGTCCACAATCATGAGAATGGTGGTATAACTGTTTGAACTAGGAAGTTCAACAATGAAGTCGTGGGGCCATGGGACCTCAGTAATAGGAAGAGGTTGTAACAAGCCACAAGGGAGTTTATGAGGCACTTTGGAAACCGCACTAACAGAACAAGCCTGCACATATTCCTTAACATCCTTCCTGAGGGAATCCCACCAGAATGACCTCATGATAGCAGTAGTGGATTTATTAATACCTGGGTGACCAGCAGACACATTGTCGTGAAACACCTTTATGATATTAACCTTTTCCTCCAATGGAACAAACAGTTTGTCCTGAGGTTTACCGCAGGGCGCCTGAGACTGAGCCTCCAAGATGGAGCCAAGCAGTGGAGAGGACAATGAAAGGACAGTGGACGCAATGATACATTCCGGGGGAATGATATGGGACATTTCTTGCTCTAGTATAGCCTCAGTATAAAACTGTCTGGACAAGGCGTAGGCCTTGAATAGTATATGTGGAACTGCACTCACTCCCACAAATCTGAGCCGGGGTGCTTACTAAGTCGGAATCAAACACCAGATTTCCAAACATTAGTAAAATAATAGGGGTCCAGGCACTCCTTGGTTCAAGACAGGCACTTTATTGAGAATCACAACAGCAACGTTTCGACCCCAAAAGGTCTATGTCAAGCGGATACATACATCAATTTTACAATATACACTGCTCAAAAAAATAAAGGGAACACTTAAACAACACAATGTAACTCCAAATCAATCACACTTCTGTGAAATCAAACTGTCCACTTAGGAAGCAACACTGAGTGACAATCAATTTCACATGCTGTTGTGCAAATGGGATAGACAATAGGTGGAAATTATAGGCAATTAGCAAGACACCCCCAATAAAGGAGTGGTTCTGCAGGTAGTGACCACAGACCACTTCTCAGTTCCTATGCTTCCTGGCTGATGTTTTGGTCACTTTTGAATGCTGGCGGTGCTTTTACTCTAGTGGTAGCATGAGACGGAGTCTACAACTCACACAAGTGGCTCAGGTAGTGCAGCTCATCCAGGATGGCACATCAATGCGAGCTGTGGCAAGAAGGTTTGCTGTGTCTGTCAGCGTAGTGTCCAGAGCATGGAGGCGCTACCAGGAGACAGGTCAGTACATCAGGAGACGTGGAGGAGGCCGTAGGAGGACAACAACCCAGCAGCAGGACCGCTACCGCCGCCTTTGTGCTAGGAGGAACAGGAGGAGCACTGCCAGAGTCCTGCAAAATGACCTCCAGCAGGTCACAAATGTGCATGTGTCTGCTCAAACGGTCAGAAACAGACTCCATGAGGGTGGTATGAGGGCCCGCCGTACTTACAGCCCAACACCGTGCAGGACATTTGGCATTTGCCAGAGAACACCAAGATTGGCAAATTTGCCACTGGCGCTCTGTGCTCTTCACAGATGAAAGCAGGTTCACACTGAGCACATGTTACAGACGTGACAGAGTCTGGAGACGCAGTGGAGAACGTTCTGCTGCCTGCAACATTCTCCAGCATGACCGGTTTGGCAGTGGGTCAGTAATGGTGTGTTGTGGCATTTCTTTGGGGGGGCCACACAGCACTCCATGTGCTCGCCAAAGGTAGCCTGACTGCCATTAGGTACGGAGATGAGATCCTCAGACCCCTTGTGAGACCATATGCTGGTGCTGTTGGCCCTGGGTTCCTCCTAATGCAAGACAATGCTAGACCTCATGTGGCTGGAGTGTGTCAGCAGTTCCTGCAAGACGAAGGCATTGATGCTATGGACTGACCCGCCCGTTCCCCAGACCTGAATCCAATTGAGCACATCTGGGACATCATGTCTCGCTCCATCCACCAACATCACGATGCACCACAGACTGTCCGGGAGTTGGCAGATGCTTTAGTCCAGGTCTGGGAGGAGATCCCTCAGGAGACCATCCGCCACCTCATCAGGAGCATGCACAGGCGTTGTAGGGAGGTCATACAGGCACGTGGAGGTCACACACACTAGTGAGCCTCATTTTGACTTGTTTTAAGGCCATTACATCAAAGTTGGATCAGCCTGTAGTGTGTTTTTCCACTTTAATTTTGAGTGTGACTCCAAATCCAGACATCCATGGGTTGAAAAATTTGATTTCCATTTTTTTATTTTTGTATGATTTTGTTGTCAGCACATTCAACTACGTAAAGAACAAAGTATTTCAGAATAATATTTAATTCATTCAGATCTAGGATGTGTTATTTTTGTGTTCCCTTTATTTTTTTGAGCAGTGTATATAACAAACTTTAAACAATCACAATTATAAAATACACATGTGAATCAGTATCCTAAGCAAGTAGTTTAACAGCTGGAAGTAGTATATTACTTATCAAAAATACTTTGTTAATTATATTAATTAGAAAAAGAGTCTAATACTTAATTGCCAATAATGAACAAGCTTTGAAAAAGAAATGTATACATTATTTTTATGTGGATACTGACATAAAATCCAAGTATATATAGGACATAAAATACACATATACAACATAAATACAGTACAAAGATAAGACCAGAGTATACGAGTACAGAAATTTCCATTATCGATTAGAAATCCTTGATCAAAATCATAGAGTATTAATATTAAGTATCCTTAACACATAAAGCGCTTCAAGTTCAAAGAGTTTTCATATATAGAAGAAAATGTGTATAAACAGATGCCCTTAAGTAGGTTATTTCCATTATCAATTAAAAATCCTTGATCAAAATTACAGAGTATTAATATAAAGTATCCTTAACACATAAATCACATCAAATTCACAGAGTTTTTATTTGTAAAGGAAAGTGTATAAAAAGAAATACCCTTAAATAGACTAGAACGACTCATTTGGAGTCGAAGTATATATAATATCTGCATAATCTAAAACTTTTAAAGAGACAAAGATTCGACTATAATCACTGTAAGTGATAAAAAAGTGCAATGTGTATAGGATTTAAATATGGGATTAAAATAAGGAAGGATATTATGAATTAAAGGTTTACACACATATGTAAAAAAAGTGCAAAAAAATTTAAGAAATTGTTGCAAAAAGATGAAGATAATGAAGAGAGATGACAGCAGTATAATTAAATTAAAGAAATATCCACAAAGGATATAATAGAAGACTGTCATCTCAGTTAAAATACCAATAAAGACTATAACCTGAATACTTAATAAACACATAGATATATAAGTATAAATAACACATTGATCATATAGTTATACAATGAAATTAAGAAATGTAATGTTCACTATTGTGTTAAGGGATTTCATGTTCACATTATAAAACTGGTCAGATTATAAAATCTAATGTTTCTGGAAGACTAACACCAGCAACAATCCCCTCAATTGAGGAATATCTGTGACAAAAAGGGAAAAATAACAATCGATTACATAAGACAAAGGACTTTTTTTTACATAAAACAAAATAATTTTTTAAATAAAAAAGACTTTTAAAATAAAATTAGATTAACGAGATGAGGTCAAGTTCCAGATTTAAGCCCTTCGGAGAAAGAGTATCCAACTCTTTGATCCAAAAGGCTTCACGTAAAAGGAGTCTCCTTAATCTATCTCCCCATCGAATATTTGTCTGCACATGTTCTATTATTTGAAATCTCAATTGGGAAATGTTATGATGAGCTATATTGAAATGTGAAGGTATAGGCAACTCCAATAGGCCCGTCCTAATGGTGGATTTATGCTTTGAAAATCTGTCCTTCATTTTTTGAGTTGTTTGACACACATATAAGAGCCCACAAGGGCATTTAAGAATGTATATCAAGGCGTAGGCCTTGACATTTTTAGAACCAGGTCTATAAGTGATAAGAAAATTAAAGCGAGAAAGAAATAGAGACCACTTACCTTGTCTAGAAGATAATCGCTTAGCATCTCCTATGTAAGACAGGTTTTTGTGATCAGTAATGATCAAAAGGGGTTCCTTGGAACCCTCTAAAAGATGTCACAACATCTTGAGAGCTAGAATAATGGCCAATAATTCTCTATTGCCAATATCGTAATTGCGCTCAGCAGGAGACAACTTTCTAGAAAAGTAACCACAAGGATGCAACAGAGTTTCCTGGCTCTCCCCCTGGGAGAGAACTGTCCCTACCCCTGTCTCTGAAGCATCAACCTTCAGTATGAAAGGCTTACTGGAGTTAGGATGTATCAATATGTCGGGGGAGGCAAACCGCTGTTTGAGAGTTTTAAAGGCTTAAATAGCCTCCTTAGACCATATCGTACTAGTAGCCCTCTTGCGTGTCATATTGGTGATGGGGGCTATTACTGAAGAAAATCCTTTTATAAATCTTCTTCTGATTTTCGTATATGGCCTTTATTCAATGAATCTTTAATATATTCCTCCACTACACTACTCTCCTGAGGAGATAGAGCATAGACTGCTCCCTTAGGTGGCATAGCGCCTGGTAGTAAGTTAATGGAACAGTCATATGGTCTGTGAGGAGGTAGAGTATTAGACTGTGTCTTGCTGAATACTTCTTTAATGTCTTGGTATTGTATAGGAATCTCGGGATTTTGATGTGTACTAGTGGGTAATTCAATAGTGCCCACTCTTTTGGTGACATGCATTATGCACCTTTCATTACAATCCTTACCCCATTCTCATATTTTCCCATTAGCCCAGTCAATATGAAGGTTATGCTTGCTAAGCCATGGTAGTCCTAATATGATAGGACAAGTAGGAGATGCAATCACCTGAAATGTAATCTCTTCCTTATGTAAGGCACCAATGGAAATATTAATGGGTAAGTTTTCATGCGTTATCAATGGTTGTGAGAGTGGTCTCCCATCAATAGCTTCAACAGCTAGGGGTGATAGTCTCTCTTTGATAGGTATAGTATTACCCTTGACAAATTGAACGTCGATGACGTTTCCAACAGCACCTGAATCCATTAAGGCTTTGCATGAAAAGTTATTTTTTTTAAAGGCGATAGAAATGATAAGGAGAAACCTATTTTTATTCATACAGAGGACGTTTCCATTACACCTAAGACCTGTCCCCTTAAGGTGCTTAGGTGGGGTAGTTTTCCGGACGTATGGGACAATTGTTTCTCATATGTCCCTTCCTACTGCAGTATAGACATAGGCCTTCTTTTCTCCTATATTGTCTTTCTGCTGGGTTCAGGTTCGGACTGTACAGGAATTTCAGGGACAATAGGTCTGGTGAAATGGAGTGCTAAATGCATACTCATGCGTCTGGTCTTGTTTCTAGTAGCTTCTCTGGTTCTCAGACTACTATCAATCTGCATGACAAAAGTGATCAATTCATTAAAGGACCACTCTAGGCACCCAGACCACTTCAGCTTAATGAAGTGGTCTGGTGCCTGGTCCAGCTAGGGTTAACCCATTTTTTTATAAACATAGCAGTTTCAGAGAAACTGCTATGTTTATGAATGGGTTAAGCCTTTCCCCATTCCCTCGAGCGGCTGTCTCATTGACATCCGCTAGAGGCGCTTGCGTGCTTCTCACTGTGATTTTCACAGTGAGAGCACGCCAGCGTCCATAGGAAAGCATTGATAATGCTTTCCTATGTGACCGGCTGAATGCGCGTGCAGCTCTTGCCGCGCGTGCGCATTCAGCCGACGGGGAGGAGAGAAGGAGTATCGGAGGAGGAGAGCTCTCCACCCAGCACTGGAAAAAGGTAAGTTTTTACCCCTTTCCCCCTTCCAGAGCCGGGCGGGAGGGGGACCCTAAGGGTGGGGGTACCCTCAGGGCACTATAGTGCCAGGAAAATGAGTAAGTCTATGGGTAAGTCTTTGGCGGCAATCTCATTTAGCATAGTTTCAAATAATCCTTTTTTAAATGCAGAGATTAACCCACTATTAGTCCAGTCTACCTCGGAAGCTAGGGTATGAAATTCTATGGCATATTCCGAGATAGACCGGTTCCCTTGTCTGATATGCATCAGGGCAGTAGAGGCATCATCCTCTCTGCCTAAAGGTTCAAACATAAGTTTGAATTCCATGAGGAATTCCTGGTAATTGTGTGCCACACTCCTATTACTCGCCCATAATGGACTGGCCCAAGCTAAAGCTTTACCTTTTAACTGATTCATTAGGTAACCAATTTTAGATCTGTCTGTGGAAAAAGATCCCGGTGAGGCCTCAAAATGATACTCCATTTGGAAAGAAATCCCCGGCATTCTTGAATATTACCATCACAATGCAGGGGAGGAGATAGGGAGATAGTAGGTGCCTTGTGTAGTATAGATGGAGGTTCATAAGGTGGAGGTGAGGCCGCAGGCTTCAGGTGCGCTGTTTGGGTAAGAAGCGTACTGAAGGCCTGGGCAAATTTATACATGCGGTGATCATTATCCTCCAGTTTCCTTTCGCAAGCAGCTATGTGCTTACACAATTCGTCAGGATCTATGGCCATGTCGTAATGTCAGAATTACAGTATGATCCAGCACTTAGAATTGTGTAACACAGAAGATTGATAGGCAACGTATACCGGACCTTAGAATGGCCGGACTAACGTACCAAAGAATAGCCGAGGTCAAGGCATACAGAAAGAGACACAACAATAAGGAAAAGGCCAGGGGTCAGGGATGCCAGAAATCAGGGAAGTCAAAAACGATGCCAAAGTCAAATAACCAGAATTACCAGAATCAATAACGGGCTCTCGGACAACCACAAGGGAAACCACGACAGGGCACTGAGCAAGAGGAGAACTGGGCCTAAATACCCCGCCTGTGGATCTGATTGGCCTTTGACCCCGAAGGCAGTTACCAGGTTCCTGTTTGCATGATTGCTGCTCAGCACAAACCCTCCTGTGGATTGATTGCTGATTGTCACAACTTTTCCTTTCAGGACAGTAATGTTGTTTGGCACAACTTTTCCTGTCTAAACAGTAAATTCCATTAATCCCATTTTTATAAGCGGATGAATACGTGACAATTTGTGCATATTCCTGGCATTCAGAACGTAGCAGCTGACCATTTATCTCGGTCTCAATTTCAGGAATTCCACAATGCATTACCAATGGCAGCCCTGGTGGCTACCCCGGTTCCGTCATGGCAGGACATGACATTGGATTCGGAGATCTGTTAAGGCATGGCAGACTCCTTTCACAACTAGCATTGTCTGACAATACTAGAAAGTCATATGACAGGGCTTTCCATGTTTATGACAAATTCTTGTTGGACTTTCAGGTTGTAAATAAACATTCAATGGAAACTATCGTAGCCTTCACTTTTTGCCATCTTAAATTAAAATTATCATACAACACCATCAAATTATATCTGACAGGGATACAACACCATATACTTACACTTTGGCCAAACAACCACAGTTTTCTATCTTCTTACCAAATCAAAACCATATATAAAGGCATTAAAAACTCAAAACCCATGCCAACATCTTCTAGATCACCTATTCATAGTCAACTCTTCAAATCATTATCAGACCTCATGGATACAATACCTTTCGAATCACACACCAATCATGTCATTAAAACTGCTATCTACTTAGCTTTCTATGGGTTCCTCAGACCCGGAGAGTTTACCACCACAAACATCACTTCCCAAGATGGCATTAAGAGATCCCAAATGGTAAAAATACAGGACCACTACATATTGTCCCTCAAAACACAGAAAAACAACACCACGGGACCAGCTAATAAAGATACCTTATTACCCTACCAGCAACAAATGGTGCCCGGTTCAAGTCCTAGATAACTTTCTAACCACTATTCCAGGATCTCCAAACCAACTTCTGTTCACATTACATGGTAAGGCTCTCACCACCAATAAATTCATGCTGTATATAAGAGTTTTGCTGACTAAGTTAGGTCTTAAAACATCCCACTACTCAGGACACTCCTTCCGCATTGGAGCAGCCACCACTGCTTCCAGCAGAAACATACCGGTACTTATTATCAAGACATTGGGACGGTGGTGACTGTCCTTGTAGGCTGAATAAAATCTTGCATGGCATACTCTTTTTGCCCTCTTTATTACAGGCCTACTGCATCATCGGTTTCGGCACACCACAACCGACTGTTCATATTTTCTGTTATCATAAGGTATAAGTTATACAAGTTATATACTGTCATTACGGATTTTTATGCCCTGAACTCAAATGGAAGGCTGGACCTGTAGTTGTGGGAGGGGCATGATTTCTCTACTTAAGGACCATCAGGGGGGCGTTGCCTGACCAACGATCGAGCTGGACGCACGAGGCTAAAACTCTGTCCCGAAACAGCGATAATTAGTGTTTTTCCTTCAACGGAACCAAGCCCAAACCCCTGCAGGATGGACAAGAGGATCCCCAAGAAACACCCTAAGAAGGGGCAGGAATTGGGGACGTTGATGGCGGACTTTTTTGCCGCCGCGAAACCGACCCCACAACAGGCCCGAGATGGCGCCGGAGGGGTCTGTCTGATGCTTGGGACTGCATAGCACTTCGAGGGCGGGGCTGGGGCCTTGAACGGTCGGGCCTTCCTGGAGGACACATATGGTTACCAATTGTCTCACTTCCCCGGCTCCCGTCTCTCCCTTTCTTCCTTACCCCCCCACCCCCCCGCCCTCCCCTCCCAGGTTGGGTTCTGGTTAGGGTCTCACAGTTCCTCAGTTTGTTCAGATTGGACGCTTGGTCCAAGTACGTTAGTCATTTATGCAATAGGTATAAGAATAGTTAGGCGGTGGAGATAGGGACGGGCGGATCACCTGGTATCCCCCGTATTAGGACACGTAGCCGGAGTTTCCGGCACACATACCCCATTGGAATCTGGCAGATGGTAAGACCAGAGATATAACCTCTTCTTTTTTCACCTTCTTCCTTCTCTCTTCTTTTTCCTTCTCCCTTCTTAATCTGTTCTCTCCCCTCTTCCCCCTTCTTCTTTACTTCTATCCTTGGACCGGGCGGGAGGTAGGTCTCGCTGGATGGGGGGTGCGGGGTGGCAGGGTGGGAGGGGGGTGGGGGGGCAACCTTGGCAGTACCCATAAGACATGATCATAACGTTTAATATAACCTCCCTAAATGTCAAGGGACTAAACTCCCCCAAAGAGAGACGCCTGTTGTTCCGCGACTTGAAGCGCATGCACCCCTACATTGCCTTTATACAGGAATCCCATCTACCTAAACACGCCACAGTAACCCTTAGGGACCATACGTTCAACACTGTATATGAGGCCAGGGCTCTTAACAAGCGCAATGGAGTGGCGATTCTGCTTCGGCATGATTGCCCTTTCAGGGTCACAGCTATTGAAGGTGACAGTAATGGCAGGTACATTATCCTCTCCGGCACACTACACACACAGGTCCTTCATCTCATAAATGTTTATGCTCCTAATTCCCCAGAGGGAGATTTCTGGAAAGTCTTAGAGAAGAAGGTACAGTCCCTTTCACACGGCATACATGTCCTGGGAGGTGATTTTAATGCGGCACCGTGTCCAGCTGCGGATAGGAGCGCGAGGGCGGGGCAGCCGTGCTCGCAGGGTAGGGGCGCTCAAGATAAAGTTTTCTACAAAAACTCCCTACTAAACGACCCCTTGGCGGTGGCCTCCATTAAGGATGATCTGTCCTTCTACTTTGCCACTAATGACTCCCCCGACCTCGCCCAGGGCACACTCTTGGCTGCGCATAAAGCGGTAATCAGAGGCTCATGCATAAAACTCACCCACAAGAAAAAGGCTAAAACGCAACGCCTCCGAGAACTAATGGAAACCTTACGCGCAAGGGAACAGCGCCACAAGACTTCCTCCACGGAAACCACACTTGCCCAGTTAGACATGACTAGGCGGGCCGTGCGGGAGCTCCTCATAGACGACGCAGCCCGTAGCCTCCTTTGGTCCAAACTGACCTTTTATGAGAAGGCAAATAAAATGGACACTCTCTTGGCCCGCACCCTACGACCGAGACAAGCACGACACCACATTGCCTCGTTGAAACACCCCGACGGAACCACAAAGACAGCCCCAACTGACATAGCCTCGATTTTTACCGATTTCTATAGGTCCCTCTATAACCACTCCCCAACCACCGTACCACAGCAGGTGAGCAAGATTGACTCGACCACCCCCTTCTTACGACAGTTGGACCTGCCCAGACTGACCCCAGAAGCGACAGCGGTTCTCGGCTCCGAAATCACGACGGACGAAGTAGATAGAGCAATCTCGAAACTTCACGGTAACAAAGCCCCGGACTCTGACGGACTAGGCGGAAGCTACTATAAGACTTTCAGGGAAACACTGACCCCCCCACCTGACGAATCTATTCAATGACCTCCGGACAGGTGGCCTCCCAGATAGAGACTTTACCTTAGCTAACATAGTACTGATCCCGAAACCGGGCAAGGACCCTTAACACCCAGGGAACTATAGACCAATATCGCTCATTAACCATGATGCGAAGCTACTTGCCAAAATACTGGCAGAAAGACTTAACCCTACAAACTTATAGATGCCGACCAGGTAGGTTTTATCCCTGGGAGGCAACTATTCGAAAACACGCGCAAGAATTATGACATCATATGGCGACAACACAAAAATAAACTGCCCACCCTCATAGTAACACTCGATGCTAAAAAAGCTTTCGATAGGGTGAAATGGCCGTATATGTTTACACTCCTCGAGCACCTGGGACTCCCAGATTCATACATTACGACTATACGAGCACTATATCATTGGGTCACGGCACAGGTGATCATCCCTGGAACCCACCCACGCCCGTTCTCACTGTCCAATGGTATGAGACAGGGCTGCCCGCTCTCCCCCCTTTTATTTGCCCTGGTACTAGAACCACTCCTACAGGCACTGCACAAACCCCCGGACATTCAGGGAGTAACAATACGGGGAAGGGTGTTCCTGGTCTCGGCATATGCCGACGACGTCCTCCTATCCCTTACGGAGAACAAATAAATGGGTCGCAAGAGTGTACTGAGAACGGGCAGCAGCTGAAGTAGCCTGCCCTTCGGTGGGTCCCCGCTCAGATCTCAAGCTGGTTTTTGTTCATCTTGTGCCATCTGGACTGGACTGCTCGTATGGGTGGGACCAGTCTGATATGCTTCAGATATGTTCTCTCTGTAATGGCACAAGATGAGCTAAAACCAGCTTGAGTTCTGAGCGGGGACCCCACGAAGGGCAGGCTATTTTAGCTGCTGTCCGTTCTCAGAATACTCTTGCGGCCCATTTTTTGCTCTCCTATCCCTAACATCACCGGTCACCTCAATGAGGGCGGTGCAGGAGATCCTCTCACAATTCAGCCCACTCTTGGGTTACAAGCCCAACATGTCCAAGTCTAGCGCCCTACCTATAGGGATACCACCAGATGTAATAACACACATACAAAGGGACCACGGCATCCACGTAGCAACACACTCAATTACATATTTGGGAGTCCAATTGACTGCTGACCCGTCCAAGATGCACGACTATAACTACCCCCCCGATCGCCACCATCATTAGAGACATGGAGAATTGGGTCGACAAGCCCATAACCTGGATGGGTCGGATCCACTCCATTAAGATGAATGTCCTCCCCAGGATCCTTTTCCTCTTCCAGGCCCTCCCCCTCCAACTGACAAAAGCAGACCTTGCCCACCTTCAAAAAGCCATTGGCAATTTCATATGGCAAAACAGAAGACACCGAGTGTCAAGACACATACTATACCACCCGAAACGAATGGGAGGATTAGACCTGCCTAATTTACACAGTTATTACCTGGCTGCTCAGCTGGCCCAGATAGCAATGTGGCACTCCCCAATGGATACGAGAAAATGGGTAGAACTGGAATCTCTGCTCATGAGAGCAGATCTCCCACAATACCTTATCTGGGTACCAAAAGACATTAGACCCATGCTGCGGACGGACTGCCCAGCTATCACCAACTCCATCCACATTTGGGACAGAGCATCCCAGAAATACCGACTGTCATCCTCCCCCTCTCCCCTAATGCCCTATCTCAGAAATAGGGCCTTCCCGCCTGGTATGGTGGCTCAAGCTTTCCGTAACATCGAACAGATAGGCCTGCAGAGAGCCTGCCAACTATATGTAAACGGATCCGTCATCCCCTTTGACACCATGAGGCGGGAACACCACCTAACCCCAGACAATTTTTTCAGGTATCTCCAGATTGCAGATTACGCTAGGCAACCGCTCATTCACAAGGCTGCACTCACAGACCCATCTTCTACGAAAACATATGTCTCAGAGAGCAATCTCCTAGAGGCCTTATCACACTGCTGTATGCGCACATATGCGCAGAAACCAAAGAATGGGGCAACCTGACATACACTGACCATTGGGAACGGGACCTGGGTGAGGTATTAGAAGGGGTGGAGTGGCATGAGATTTGGGAGGCAACAGCTACATCATCCATATGCGTTTCTATGCAGGAACAGTCCTTTAAGACCCTCTTTAGATGGTACACCACCCCAATACAACTGCACCGCATGCGAAAGATACCTACGGATTTGTGCTGGAGGAACTGCAGCCTTAGAGGGACTTACATCCACATGTGGTGGGAGTTCCCCACCATGCAAACGTTCTGGGAGGAGGTTAGAGGCATACTGGCCCAGGTCTTCCGGAGGGCTCCTGCCCTAGACCCGTGGACATTTCTCCTAGGCAGGCCGATAGATAACTGGCCCAAATACGACCTGAAACTACTCAACAAAATAACACTGGCAGCCAGGCGGGCCATAGCACAATACTGGTTAAAAATGCAACCCCCCCCCAGCTCAGTGGTTCTGGGGAAAATAAAGGACAGCTATCTCATGGACGATCTAACTGCCAGGGTAAGAGGCACCCAAAAGACGTTTGAGAAGACATGGGGAGCGTGGAAGGAATGCCCCTTGGCAGAGTAATGGACCTGATGCTATATGGACAGTGTGGCCGCTTCCCGGGGGAGCGGATATGCCTGCCGACCCCCTCCCCCCCCCCGCCTCCTGCCGCTTCCCTCCCCCCTTCTCTGCGGGTCCCCTCGATCCCCTCCACGCGCCTGGTCTACTCCTATTCTCTGCTATCCCCCCCTTTCTACACTTTTCTTCTATCTCTTTCTCTCATCATGGCCCTCACTCTAGACAAGGGCCTTCTCCCTTTTCGACACATATAGCATACACAGGCACTGATAGCTCACTGACGCTCACCATTAGCACAATCACCTACGTTATTGCAGGCCAGACAGGTAGGCACCAGGAATTAGAATGGTTTTACACTCACCGAAGCTGAAGCTGCATCGGGTACAACAATAGGAGCCAGCTAAGGGTACCACAGTACAGATGACATACCGCATTCGGACCAATTAAGCAGGCCAACCACCCCCGCCTAACCAAGGCTAGTGGCTCCAATGCACCATTGATAGATGCATACGAACCCATTCCTACGCTAAAACCCTTAGCAAGCTTCATGGTAGGCACCACCAGCTGCTCATAGAAACCTATCACCCACCTGGCCACCTCTGATCGAGACACTGCACACTAAAAATGTAAATTGACGGTTTATGCATGATGTATGTACCCTCACTGGAGAACGTTGTGTATCAGGCATGTAAAGTAATTTCTTATTTCTTATATCGTGTTTTACTCCACACCTCCAAAATGTATGCTTTCAAGGTAGTAAGGCTCTCTCCGCCTGACCACAGTTTTATGTTGTGAAACGGGCACATCTTGCCTTGTCTTATGCTGATATGTCAAACAAAAATAAAGAATTACCATTGATGGTCTGGCGATTTATCCCTCCCACCACTCGCCTCAATAACAACAATACCCAGTGTGGGCCCCTCTTTATTACAGGCCTACTGCATCATCGGTTTTGGCACACCACAACTGACTGTTCATATTTTTATGTTATCATAAGGCATTCTATGCCCTGAACACAAATACCCCTCCCTGTCACAGGTCCCTTATCCCAGGGCCCTATTTAGCCTTGTACTGCAGAGAGCCCCCAGATGGAATTTTTCCCCAAGTAAGTGGGTTAATCTCATAAGATTAAAATGTTAGAGTAGGACTTGCCAAAAATGGGGTACATTGATGTTGTGGCAGGCTTATTCAATGTATGATCATATAATGTAACTGTAACGGCACCCTCAGCCTCAAATAGTAAAACCGCCATTTAGTTAATCCTCCCCTCTCACCATAACGCAAGCTGTATTCGTACCAACTCCAATCATACGAACCGCAAGCAGGGGAATACTCCAATCTCCCGAACGGGACCCATACGGGTACTTCACTTCCCAATCAGTAAACTCACGAATCGCCGCTAATAGCCGAAACCATATATCTCCCAAGCGGCTAATAATTCCATCCGGCAGTTGCTATTCGTGTAGTAAATTCCCCTCCAATAACGAGACCAAGCTCCGCATTGAGGGTAAAACATGAACTGGGTTTACTGTGGGCTACCCGCCCGTATTTATGCAGGTCTCCCACTTGGTGGACACTCCCCTAGGGGACCAAATGGGAGACTGTAATGGCAGATGGACATACAGCATTTCAGGACACACAGGCACATAATATTCCCAGCATGCATCATGGTTTCCTCCCCTCTGCCCTGGAGATAATTGAGAAGTAATTCAATTATCTCCCAGGACAGAGGCAAATCGCCATTTTAGATACAACTCAAAAAACACATAAAAATACATAACTTTACAATTGCCGAACATTTCTCATTCGTGTAACACATCCCCAGATAGCCTGGATCTGAGTGCATATTATTGGCGAATAGCGTTCAGATCCCATACGCATAGTTCAATCACCATGTAGTCAAAGTCTAGTACGGTCTTTCGGTATGCGATTGACTCCATGGGAAAGCTATCTGGGTTAAGTCCATTGGTGCGTTTCAAGCTCCCGAACAGCCGGTGTTCGTATACTTTTGTCGATTGAGAAGGGAGGTCGGTGGCTTCAGCGGTGTTCGGCGGAAAAAGTGTCCGTTTTCAGTTCCATAGAATCTGGGCCGAACACCGCTGGTCTTTCGCCTGTTTAAAATGGCCACCGCCTCGTGGTCGACATACGAACGACGACCACCCTGCATTCGGTTTTAATTGAGAGGTGTCTGCGGTTAACCACAACGTTCTAATTGCGATCAAGAGGTTAACCAGCAGCACACTTCTCTTCTGGGTGGCCGTCCGTTCGGTAGTTTTGTTCAGCAGAAAAGTCAATTAAACGAACAGGGGCGTACGAACAGGTAATTCCACGAAAAGGCAAAACAGACGAACCAGCAATCCCAGTCTATACAGATGGATCTGTCACAGTAACTAAACCCCCATTATTTTTGCCTAGACTAGGTGTTTTCAAAAAAACTAATAAAATCTGTCAACATTGAAGTTGCTGTTTAGTGGATAGGTGGGTGCGCTGGATCTGTGTATTGTGTGTATATATATATATATATATATATATATATATATAAAGCAAAAATCCCCTTCACTGCCAGGCGCATAAGCCTGAGCTCCAATAACACAACATCCGATATAGAATGGCTGCTCACCGGTCTTTCAAAAATGCAAATATTTATTTGATAAAGTTTTAAAAAACGACCGACGTTTCAGTCCCCTTTCTGGACTTTCTTCAGGGTCAATAACAGGACAACAAATAATACATACATACATAAGCAATATATAACCATACAATTAATTAAAATAACTCACCCAGGTGTACTGCACCCACCTCCACCGGCACTGAGGGCAAAAATTTAACCTACTTTCGACGCCTATTAAATTTACGGCTAATATCAGTAATGACAGGGTTCAATACTTGGACTTGGAGTTGTCTTATGTGTCCAATGGGATTCAATACACATTGTTTTCAAAGCCTACTGATCGCAATACCCTTTTGCATGCACGTAGTGCACATCCTACTGCCCTGAAGAAATCTATCCCAAAGGCACAATTTCAGAGGGTAATCCGAAACAATTCCGACGAGAGTAAGGCGGAAACACAGTTGAAGGCTATGACACAGAAGTTCTTGGATAGGGGTTATGAAAGCCGTGTACTGGATGATGCACTGTTGAAGGCTAAATCAGCCCCGGCACACAGAAAGGCTGACTCCGTACAAAGAATAGTATTTCCAATGACTTTTCATAATTCTTCGAATCTAGTATCAGCTGTAATTACAGAAAATTGGAAGATGATTGCTACGGATGACACACTGCCCAAGGTTTTCAACGAACCACCATTGATTTGTTTCAGGAGAAACAAGAGTCTCAGGGACATGTTGCTGCACACAGACCATGTGGAAAGCTACTCCAAGAATGTCAAGCACAACACACGGGGATGCATACGATGTTTAGGATGTGTGACTTGTGACATGATTCCAGCTAGAAACTTTAACCACCCACACACTAACAAAACATATGAGATAAGACACACTATAACTTGCAAAACCCCATTTGTAGTTTACAAATTAATGTGCCCTTGTGGTCTCTATTATGTGGGGAAAACGGAGACACCTTTGTGCGAGCGGATTAGAGGCCATCCCTCTAGTATTAGATTAACATATAGGGATGGGCAATCAGACAAGCCAGTAGCCAAACACTTTTTGTATAAAAAACACTCGCTGGCATCCCATAAATTTGTGGGTATAGACCATATCGGATATAAATCCCTTTGTTTATGAACCCTAGTCACACCTCCCTGCATGTGACTTGCACAGCCTTCTATAAACACTTCCTGTAAAGAGAGCCCTATTTAGGCTTTCTTTATTGCAAGTTCTGTTTAATTAAGATTTTCTTATCCCCTGCTATGTTAATAGCTTGCTAGACCCTGCAAAAGCCTCCTGTATGTGATTAAAGTTCAATTTACAGAGAAAGAGATACAATTGTTTAAGGTAAATTACATCTGTTTGAAAGTGAAACCAGTTTTTTTTTCATGCAGACTCTGTCAATCATAACCAGGGGCAGGGTCGTACTGACCGGTCAAGCACTTTGGACATGGTCCGAGGGCCCGGCCGGGAGGGAGGCCCGCCGCCAGGGTCCCCATTAGGGGGCCCGGCGGCAGGCCGGATTGGCCCACCAGGGCTGTGGCATTTGGGGGCTAAGCAAATAGGTGCCACTGGGTGGCCGGTCCGGTGGCACACTTTGAGGGGGCTGGCCGCGCTCCAGCACTAGTGACAGGACAAGCGTGCCGCCGGACCGGCGAGGCTGCCACCCGGCGTGGCAGCTCCAGCGTGGAGCGCGGCCAGCCCCCTCTTACTTCTGTCTGTAAATGGGAGGGGGGGGGGATAAAACAGAGAGGGGGAATATATAGAGGCAGGGGAAGAAAGAGACAGTGGGAGAATAGAGAGACACAGGGGGAGGAGAGAGAAAGAGACAGAGGGGGAAGAATGAGACACAGGGAGAAAAAGAGGAGGAATAGAGAGATGGTGGAGGAGGGAGAAAGAGACAGAGAGGACGAGAGATGTGGGGGAGAGAGAAACACAGGGAGAAAGGAGAGAGACATGAGAAAGAGACCGTGGAAGAGAGAGACACAGGGAGAAAGGAGAGAGACACACAAGGGGAGGGGGAAAAGAGGCAGAGGGGTAAGAGAGACTGGGAAGGAGAGGGGAGACATGGACACAGAGGAGCAGTGAGGGGGAGAAAGAAACATACAGAGGGACTGGGGCAGGGCCAGACTGGGGATTCCAAAGCAGCCCTGGAAAAAAAAAATCTATGCCAGCCCCATAAGTCATTGCGCCATATATTGTCGCATGTAATATGTAAGGCTATGTCTTGCCACCCTAGATGATTGATATATATATATATATATTTATATATATATACATTGCTTTTTCCAATATAAAATATTGTCCCTTTCAGAGTAAATATTTTAATTATACAGTAAGCATACTCACATGCAGACACAAACAATCTTATTGACACAAGTTGATTGATACACAGCCTCATAGACATAGTCATTGACATAGAAACACAAGTTCACTCAGTAGCAGGCACACACACACAAACACACGTGGCAGCCCACTCACTAGCAGGCGCGCGCACACACACAGCTTAATGTAGTGGCTCTGGTGTCTATAGCCTGTCCCTGCAGGCTTTTCAATGTAAACACTGACTTTTTAGAGAAAAGGCAGTGTTTAAATTGCTTCCTAGTGACAGACACTCAGACGGTCACTAGAGGTGCTTCCTGTGTCAGTGCGGATTGGCTGAGATCATCAAGCTTGGTGATCCCAGCCGTAGAGGCAGGGCCCGTCGAGGGGAGACCAGCACGACGTGGGGGGGAAAAAAAAGGTGAGTAAAAACACACATACACACACACACACATACCATGACAGACACACACCATGACACAGACAGACCGTGACCCAGACAGAAACACACACACCGTGACCTAGACAGAAACACACACACCGTGACACAGACAGAAACACAGACACACCATGACAGACAGACACACACACACCATGACAGACACACACACACATACCCTGATAGACACACACCTTAAAAAAGACACACACACACCTTGACACACACAAACCATAACACAGACAGACTGTGACACAGACACAGACACACACTGTGACACAGACACACATTACATGACACAGACAGACACACACACCATGACACATAGACACACACACCACGACACAGATAGACGTGACAGACACACACACACCGTGACACAGACAGACACACATTACATGACACAGACAGACACACACACCATGACACACAGACACACACACACCACGACACAGAGAGACCATGACAGACACACACACACCGTGACACCGACAGACACACATTACATGACACAGACAGACACACACCATGACAAACACACATACACCATGATACAGACAGACCGTGACACACACACACAATGACACACACACATTGCATGACACAGACAGACGCACACACCATGACAGACAGACACACACACCATGACACAGACACACACACCATGACACAGACACACACAATGACACAGACACACACACACAATGACACAGACAGACACACCATGACAGACACACACACAAATGATACAGACACACACACATACACTCACACTGACACACATAATTGCTACCTGTGTGCTGGCATGGGGAGCTCTTCTGGTGGCCGCAGAGGGAGATCTTTTGGCGGCTACAGGGGGAGCTGGCTGTTCTGTCTCTGCTCCCCCTCCCCAGCGCACTGCTTAATGAGACCAGGGCCGGAATATGACATCATATTCCGGCCCCGGTCTCATTGAGCGGCGCGCTGGGGAGGGGGAGCAGAGACAGAACAGCCAGCTCCCCCTGCAGCCGCCTAAAGATCTCCCTATGCGGCCGCAGGTGAGCCAGCTGCCTGCCCGGCCCCAGGTGCCGACGGCCCACCGGGAAATTTCCCGGTATCCTGGTGGGCCAGTCCGGCCCTGGACTGGGGGGAGACAAAAAGGCACACAGAGGGGCTGTATATATCACTAGTGGATCCAGGGGGGAAACGGGGCAATTGCCCCCCCTACCCTGCCAGCCGATCTCTCTCCCCGGTCCGCAGGCACCGTGCAGGCAGCCGGCAGGGGAGAGAGGACCCGGGAGCTCAGCCTGCAGCTCCTCTGGGTCCTTCTTGCGCAAGCACAGAGCGTTGCTGCGGTTACCACGGCAATGCTCCGGCTCTCGCGAGAGTCAACGCTAGCCCTGGAGCTACGGGCTAGAGTTCACTCTCAACACTGTGACCACCAGGGATTCCTGGTGAACTCTAGCCCCATAAACACACTGCCCCCACACACACATCATACACATTACCACACAGCCCCCCCCACACACCATACACATTCACACACTGCCCCCCATACACACCATACACATTTACACACATTGCCTCACACACTGCCCACCCATACACACACAGACCCCCATACACAAACCCCCATACTAACATTGCCACACACATACACAGCCCCCTCATACACACATTGCCCCACACACCCTACACATTCACACACTACACCCCCCACACACACACACTGAACCTTTCACACACACTGCACCCCTCACACATTGCACCACTGCTCCTATACCCTACTATAGCCCCATAGCCCAGCAGACCCCAAGTAAGTTGTCAAACTGTTCTTAAACGGTTTCACTTCTTACTCTGGGAGGGGGTCCCGGCCCTCCTGGACCATAACCACTACACAGAGCAGTAGTGGTTATTGTGCATGGATTATTTCTTTAAATAATCTACAAGTGCCCCAGTAGCCAGCAAGCCAGCCAGCCCACAGGCCGGCCAGCCAGCCCACAGCCTGGCCAGTAGCCAGCCAGCCCACAGTCCACCAGTTAGCCAGCCCACCGGCCAGCCAGTCACAGGCCAGCCAGGCCAGCAACCAGCCCACAGGCCTACAGCAAGCCACAGGCTTACAGCCAGCAAGCCCACAGCCTGCCAGTCATAGCCAGCAAGCCACAGCCTGCCAGCCACAGCCAGCAAGCCCACAGCCTGCCGGCAGTAGCCAGCAAGCCCACAGCCTTCCAGCAAGCCCACAGACTGCCAGCCAGCAACAGTAATTAAGGTAAGAGGAGCCAACTGGGCCTAGGTATCAGCGAGCTATGTTGTGCTGCTATATTGTGAATAGGAACCAGAGTGTTGGAGAGACCCCCTCCAGGCCCCATTAGACTTCATTGTAGTCTCTACTGGGGCCTGGAGGCGACTGTTTCC
Organism: Pelobates cultripes; assembly: GCA_933207985.1. NCBI lineage: Eukaryota > Metazoa > Chordata > Amphibia > Anura > Pelobatidae > Pelobates > Pelobates cultripes. The sequence continues at coordinate 90,397,063 of OW240920.1, forward strand.
AGCAGAGGCTATCTAATGGGCGCTGAGATGGCCTCTGTTAGAAAGACCCCCTTCCAAGCCTATTAGACTCCATTGTAATGGTGCCTGGAGGGGATTCTTTCGAACACACTCTCTAAAGGACACTGAGATAGCCTCTGCTAGAAAGACCCCCCTCCATGGCCCATTAGCCATCAATTGTAGTCTCTACTGGGGCCTTGAAGGGATTATTGCACTTTTGTTCCTTGTGTCTAAAGATTGTGTAGGGTGTGGCTGGAGGCGGGGCATGGGTGGTCCTGTAAGGGGGCCCTTGATTTATTTTGCCCGGGGGCCCTGAGGGTTCTCAGTCCGCCCCTGGCCAGGGGAGGTGTGGCTAGGGCTGCATAAACAGAAACAAAGTGATTTAACTCCTAAATGACAGTGACTTGAGCAGTGAAATTGCAGGGGAATGATCTATACACTAAAACTGCTTTATTTAGCTAAAGTAATTCATAGTGTTCCTTTAATTATTGTCTCCCCAACCTTTTTAAAAATATGCCATTGTGTTATAATAAGTAACTGTATGTTGCCTGCTATGATTTGACTGTTTGTAATTTTATTGAGTTTTCACAGCAATGTTAATGTAATGGGCTCGTCCCAAGTAAAATAAAGTTTTAGACAGTTCTACTTCACCCTCAATTTGGAGTCCTGTCTCTTATTGGGGGAATCTGCTACAAGGGATTGCTATTCTCTGCATATTCCCTTGCTTTAATCACTCCTAAGCTCTTTTAAGAGCTTGTTCCTGCTTCGCTTTGAAGGAACAGAGGTTTGGCCTGCGGTGGTTGTGGTGTCGGCTAGAGTGCTTGGAGTCCTCAGGAAGTGCTAGGAGCATCCTTCAACGGAGGTACCCAGTCAGGGTGCCAGGTGATCCGTTACAATAGTGGCAGTGGTGGGATGGCTTCCTAGCCTTGGGAAAACCAGCACTACTTCAGAGATGGAAGGCCGTGCAGTATCTCACTTTGACGTCAGGCTCCAGCAGCGACTACAGGATGTGATGCGCAGTATGGAGAATCCTATCACAGAGGAAAGAGAGACAGAGTGGAGGGTGGTGCTTCGTACCGATCTCTAGAAGGAGGACATCGACGAAATTCGACCCTTCCGGTGCGAGGAAATCCTGACCACTAACTAGCGCCAAGCAGAACAACTAGAGCTGCGGATGCCGTTATTGGGAAACCAGCCCTCAGAGGAATGGGCAAGCGAACTGGAGACGCTAGTTGAGACTGAGGTGTGGCTGGATGATTCCAATCGGGCCCTGAGGTGGCATGCTTACCACCTCTACCCATGGCTGATCGAGTACAAGTGTATTGAGGGGGAAGACTATGATGCCCTGGTTTGTTGTGGAATACTATTGAAACTAGTCTCTGGTTCGGAGACACCAACATTGCTCGCTTCTGGTCCATCTGAGCTGATCGGGCAGACAACTGGGACCTTACGGAGATCGATACCATTCAGCCAGATCTATCTTTTCTTGCCAACCGGTAGTGGGAACTAGAAAAGGATTATGTTTGCCTATTCCAACGTACAATGCAGCCTGTCCCTAACATGATGGGGCTTATTGACTGTATACCACCGGAAAGCATTGAGTTTAGTTCCTCCTCCCCAGCAACCAAGCCTTTTATCAGGGGATCTTGGTACTGTACCACATACGTCCCAACCAGCCCCAGAGATGGAAAAAAACCCTTATTGACTTGTCCTAGGAAGACACCCAGCTGGCAGGTGGAGATGGGACCGAGGTCTCTCTACCGGCCCTACGGGATGCTAGGCAGTCGGCCTAGATCCCCAGCGGCAGTATGTATCCCAGGGAGCTGAATGTACCGTCCTTCCTCCCCAGTGGCAGTGTGTGTCCTTAGGAGAGGAGACAGTTGGTCCCTCTCCCCAGCAGTCCAGTAAGTTACAGGGAGACGAAGGTGCCGTCCTTCCACCCCAGCGGCAGTATGTTTCCCAGGGAGCTGAAGGTGCCGTCCTTCCTCCCCAGCGGCAATGTGTGTCCTTAGGAGAGGAGACAGTTGGTCCCTCTCCCCAGAAGTCCAGTGAGTCCCAGGGAGCCGAAAGTGCAGTCCTTCCACTCCAGCGGCAGTGCGTGTTACAGGGAGCTGAAGGTGTCGTCCTTCCTCCCTAGCGGCAGTGTGTGTCCTTAGGAGAGGAGACAATTGGTTCCTCTCCCCAGCAGTCCAGTGAGTCCCAGGGAGCTGAAGGTACCGTCCTTCCTTCCCAGCAGCAGTGTGTGTCCTTAGGAGAGGAGACAATTGGTCCCTCTCCCCAGCAGTCCAGTGAATTACAGGGAGACAAAGGTGCCGTCCTTCCTCCCCAGCGGCAGTGTGAGTTTGTGGGAGAGGAGACAGTCGGTCCCTCTCCCCAGCAGTCAAGCGAGTCCCAGGGAGCCGAAGGTGCTGTCCTTCCTCCCCAGCAGCAGTGTGTCCGGCAGGGAGCAGAGACAGTCTGTCTCGCTCCCCAGCAGCGGGACAATATATTGAAAGGGGAGATAGTCGGTCCCCCTCTCCAACAGCAGAGAGAGTGTCAGGGAGAGGAGCTTGTTATCCCCTCTCCCCAGCGACTGAAAGTATGTATGGGAGTGGAGCTTGTTACCCCTTCTCCCCAGCGGCTGAAAATATGTATGTGAGAGGAGCTTGTTACCCCTTCACCCCAGCGGCAGCTTAGCCCACCAAGGGGAGACAGTAAGCTCCACAACAGTGCAGATGGGACTCTGCACATGCACCACCGGGGGTAGGGACAGTCGGTCCTGTCCCCCAGCAGCAGGGCTGTTTAGCCAAAGGGGCTGTGTGTCCAAAGGAGAGACAGTCAGTCTCCCCCTCCAGCAGCAGTCCCAGATCCAGAGAGAGGAGCCTACCAACTCTTCTTTTCAGCATGGCTCCAACCAGGCTACTTCCGTGGTAGCGCTGGCACCAGGGCAGAGTACCGCGGGTCTCTGCCCACTCAGCAACCCACCAAGGCAGCCTATCAGTACCCCACACAGCCGTGGTGAGGCACCTGGACATGGACGAGCTAATCTTTTACCCAGGTGTAGTAACCATGTATTGTGGGTGGGCTGTATTACTGTTTGTGCTTCATGGGTGGGTTGCTGCACTAACCAGGGCACTGACCGGCAGGAGGTCAGATACCCTGTTAGTCTGTTTGGAAAAGGGGAGAAATGTGGCGGAACCAGCCTCGCCACTGGGCATTGGAGAAGACTGAATGGCAGCCTCCTGCCATGTGACTATGGCCCCTGGGATGTATTGCCTGCTCTCCTGTACTGCTGAGGATTGCTACCAACTAGGTGGATTTGGCTATGGAGCTTGTGTAGTGCCCTCTGTTGGTAGCAACAGCAAAATGCACTACCTGAATAGCAAGACTGGTTCATTTGCATATTCGGGTAGATTTGCATATTGCTAATTCTGCAGGCATGTGAGATATTTTCTGTTAATTGTTGTCTCCCCCACCTTTTTAAAAATATGCCATTGTGTTATAATAAGTCACTGTATGTTGCCTGCTATGATTTGACTGTTTGTAATTTTATTGAGTTTTCACAGCAATGTTAATGTAATGACCATATAGGCTCATCCCAAATAAAATAACGTTTTAGACAGTTCTACTTCACTCTCAATTTGGTGTCCTGTCTCTTATTGGGGGATTGCTTTGCTCTGCATATTACCTTGCTTTAATCACTCCTAAGCTCTTGTGAGAGCTTGTTCCTGCTTCACTTTGAAGGAAGAGAGTATGTATCCCTTCCTCCCCTGGCCTGTGGTGGTTGTGGTGTCGGCTAGAGTGCTTGGAGTCCTCAGGAAGCGCTAGGAGCATCCTTCAATGGATGTGCCAGGTGATCCGTTACATCCCCCTTTTTAGACATGAAGAGGGATTATGTATCTGGTTCCCAAGGTGACTGGACTCTATAGCCGTTCACAACGTCAGCATGCATTATGGGCGTGACGGGGACGGAACATGCAATCAGATGCGCGCACATACCCGTATGTCCACTCGGTGCCGGTGGGTGCAGTACACCTGGGTGAGTTATTTTAATTAATTGTATGGTTATATATTGTGTATGTATGTGCTATTTGTTATCCTGTTATTGACCCTGAACAAAGTCCAGAACGGGGACTGAAACGTTGGTAGTTTTTTTAAACCTTATCAAATAAATATTTGCATTTTTGAAAGACCGGTGAGCAGCCATTCTATATCGGATGTTTATATATAATGTTGCAAAAGCATAGCACTCAGTGTCTCCACTTTTAAATTAACCCATGTGTATCTCTGGTTTCAATATATTCTTTGCAAGAAAGAGAGCATTCATGTGACTTTGAAGTAATTTTCAAATGTTGCTTTACACCCTGTTCCAATTTATTATGCAAATGATATTTTTCTCTTTTACCTAAATAATTGATGTAAATAACAGTCAGCATAATTATCATGTTATCAACTATTAAGAGTACAATTCAAATTGTATTGAACAAACCTCCTAATGATAACAGTATCTTTTTAAACATAAAAAACTTACAATACACTGTTCCAAATTATTACGCACAGTAAGTTTCAAAACACTTAATAAGTTGTAAAGAACTGAAAATTGTCATTTGTTGTGTTTGCAGCATATTTACTGAAATCAAAAGCTATTTCAATCAAACTTATAACAACATTTTAACTTTTTAAACATTTTAACAGGTCATGTTACATTTTAACATAGCACCCCTTATTTGATAGCAGCTTCACAAGTCTTGCATCCATTGAACTTGTGAGCTTTTGGACAGTTTCTGCTTGAATTTGTTTGCAAGATATCAGAATAGCCTCCCAGAGCTGCTGTTTGGATGTAAACCTCCTCCCACCTTCATAGATCTTTTGCTTGAGGATGCTCCAAAGGTTCTCAATGGGATTGAGGTCAGGGGAGGATGGAGGCCACACCATGACTTTCTCTCCTCTTATCCCAATAGCAGCCATTAATGCAGAGGTATTCTTTGCAGCATGAGATGGTGCATTGTCATGCATGAAGATGATTTTATTACGGAAAGCATGGTTCTTCCTTCTGTACCAGGGAAGAAAGTGGTCAGTCAGAAACTCCACATACTTTGCAGAGGTCATCTTTACACCTTCGGGGACCCTAAAGTGGCCAACTAGCTCTCATCCCATGATTCCGGCCCAAAACATGACTCCACCACCGCCTTGCTGACGTCGCAGCCTTGTTGGAACAGGGTGGCCGTCCACCAACCATCCACTACTCCATCCATCTGGACCATCCAGGGTTACACGGCACTCATCAGTGAACAGGACTGTTTGAAAATTAGTCTTCATGTATTTTTCTGCCCAATGCAGCCGTTTCTGCTTGTGAGCATTGGTTAGTGGTGGCCGAATAGAAGGTTTATGCACTGTTGCAAGACTCTACACCTTGATGTCCGTGGGACTCCAGAGGCACCAGCAGCTTCAAATATCTGTTTGCTGCTATGTAATGGTATTTTAGCAGCTGCTATCTTGATCCGATGCATGGATCTGGCAGAAATCTTCCTCAATGTGCCTTTATCTGCACGAACCCATCTGTGCTCTAAATCAGCCACAAATCTCTTAATAGTGCGATGATCACGCTTAGTTTTCGCGAAATATCTAATGTTTTCATACCTCGTCCAAGGCATTGAACTATTTCACTCTTTTTGGCAGCAGAGAGATCTTTTTTCTTCCCCATATTGCATGAAAATGGTGCTCTGCTTAATAATGTGGAACACCCTCCTTTAGTAGTGTTACGGTTGCCTCCAGGCTGGCTGGAAGTTGGACCGTAGAAAGGATGCTCCTAGCGCTCACCAAAGGACCATCAGCACCGTAGACACCATAACTACTGCGTAGACACCATAAGTACTGCAGACTCCACGAACCGCCGCTGCTGGGCTAGGATCTCACCGGCTGCTATCCACCCTGGATCTACGACCAGGCTCCAGGTTCCAGTAGGTGAACCTCTTCCTTCTGTAGAGCGAAGCAGGATCAGGAACAAGAGCTCTTACAAGAGCTCAGTGGCTAAGGGAATATGAAGAGCATAGCAATCCCTGTAGTTATTATAGCTGTCCCCTGCAAACATGAGTCAAGGCTGCAAGTTAGAGGGTCAAGTCATTCTGTTTATTGGCACCAAAAGAACCTTCTTTTATGCAGGTTTCCCTTAGATAGGACCACCTACAGGGTTTTACAAAACAACCAATAACACACGTACATTACAGAAAACACTCCCAGCAATTACACACAAAATCCTCCCCTCTGCCTGTGATCTAATAATGGCACACGATTGTTTAAAATAATTATCACAAGCAGGAAAAATACAGTTTTTATACATACCCTGTAACTTTAAAACCACACATCCAATCCTCATAAAAATTACATATTATTAATCAGCACACTTTAAATATAAACATATCCAAATCAGACAAATCCATCCAGTGAATAAAAAGTTAGCCGGAAGTCCTTTATAACCGACCGCAAGCACATTTTCCTGCCCAAAACAGTTCCATAGATTTGGGCTGTGCGGTCGGTCTATTTCAGGCTGAAAAAACGACTAAGTCCCATCAGCGAATGGGACTTAGTCTCTGCGGCTGAAAGTTCAGTATGGGAGAAGGTACAGGTCAGCGGTGTTCACGGAAATGTGCAGCCGATTTTAGCTCCATGAATTTGGCTACACATACCGCTGACCTCGTGCGAATGAACAAAGATGGCCGCCGCCACGTGTTGGTTTGCATGAACTGCGGCCACCCAGCGGTCGGCAATTTACCTACAGCAGGCTCCCAGCCTGGGGGGTAAATTGTCTGCACACTTCCACTTCTGGGTGGTCTGCCTGTGTGGTACTTGGTTCAGTGAGCCCCATTTACTGAACCAAGTGGAAGAAAGCCAGGAACACAGTATATTAAAGATTTGGGGACACCGTCTTAAAGGGGAATTGTTCACCAAAGTCACAATATGTCCCCAGACTGTTCTTAAAGGGCCATACACACCCAATAAAAGTCCATAAGTTTTCACAATCTCCCAGGGGCCATAGTTATGAGGAAGGAGGCTGGCAAATAGTCTTCTCCACAATCCAGGGAAGCAGGGCAATTTGTCATTTAAAGGGACAGTTACAAACGGCAGTTTGTAACAAGTAGTTTTTCCTTAAATTGGGCTCACCTGGCAATCTAATTATCACAGGTGTCCGAGATTGTTTTCAGTGATCAAAAGAGCCCTGAGACACAATGCCATCCATGAGTTAAATTGAAAAACAAAATATTTCATCTTTGTGGCACTTAAATAGAATTTGCATAATAATTTGAAACAGGGTGTAAATATATAAAGCAACAAATAAGTGTATCTGTCAATGTCAAGTCTTAAAAAGAGTCGAAGTTAGGACTGAAACATTGGCAGGCACAGCTACTTTTTTGTTACCTTATGTGATCAAAGCAACATTTGAAAAATATTGCTAAGTTCCATGAGTGCTCTCTTTCTTGAGAGATAGATTTTTGTAATATATATACATATATACACACACACACATATATATATATATATACACACACACACACATTGTAGGTTGGATTAGCCGTATAAGTCTAGTAGAGAAGATGCCAATATACCAGAGGATTGCAGTAATGTTATGTTAGTCAAATAAAAAAGGTTTCATTACATACTGCAGTGTGTGTGTGTGTGTTTTCAAGTAGAGATTGTAGCCGTATTAGTCCACAAATGTAGATGTAAAAAAAAAAAGATACAAATTTTCTCTCTCTCTATATCTATACACCCCCCCCCCCTTCATTCCTTCTTTTGTTGCCAAAACTACCATGTGTAAGGAAGTGAAATGGTTAACTCTTTTTGCTTTATATGCTTTAAAATAATGTTTGAAATAATTATGCTGACTTTGGCAGATGTATTTTGTACCAAGGTCTTTCCTCTACAGGATGTATGACCTTCCTTGACCTTAGGATGTTCCTGTCTCGTCTTCATCCAAATGCTTATCTTTTTCATGTCCGACAAGTATGTACTATTAACCACAAGGACACTATAGACTTCACTGCTTGCATGAGAAATTGTGTATAAATGCTAGCCCTGAAAATATACTCATTGAGAACTTGTTATGCACTCTTTCGTGTCTGTGTGTCTTATTTGCTAAACAAGATCTCCCATCAATTGATGTGGTGATCGAAGGAGCGAGAATCGAGGGGAGTTGAGTCCAGAACAGCATTTATCCTTTCAGCTTGGTGTCAGAAGTGGGATCAGCAAAACCATTGGGTGAGTAGCCTTTTTGTGTCTTATTGACGCTAATTGTCTATGACCCCCTTTGGTTTAGTAAGTCTGTATCCAGTAGAAAGGAAAGGTATAAGGACTTAGTTATATTGAGACTGTAAATAGGTCTCCGGTTTATTAGACATTTGGTCTAAATATATATAGGGTTTTGGTAACCCAGGTTAGTATCTAAGATAGATACAGGGTATCTCAGGTAGATACAGGTTTTGAGACTATAAAGGAGTCTCCGGTTTATTAATACTATAAGTGTTCTAGGGAACACGGTTCATAGATCTAGAATAACCCAAACTTCTCGTTCCTTTGGTCACCCTGTGTCTGCTTTGTGTTTATTTTGCTTTTTAAGTAGAGACACACTATTGGTAAGTAGGTAGTGTCTCTACCCTGAGCCAGAAATATGGGAAATAATCAGTCTATTTCTTACCCTTTACCCCACCCAGGGGAGCCATGTCTAAATTATGTTACTAGAATAGGAGCACAAGGAGGATTTCTTACAATCCCCTTTGTGTCAAATTTAGCAGGATGGACAGAGACTATGAAGTCATCTGATCCTTTTCCCAGGTCTGGGGCTAATGATGATTTTCATATGAATATGATTCGAGGATTGTGTTTGGGAGATAGGAAGTCATGGCCGTGATATGGTCCTGATCCAGATTGGGATAAGGAATATATGAAAGCAGGAGGTGAAAATTGGTTGCTGATAGCCCCTCATTGGTTTCCTTGTAGTGTAACAGGAAAGGTTTTAAAGGGAGCTAAGAAACACCTGGCTAAGAGAAAGGGAACTGTTGACAGTAATACTATTTGCTTTTCTATAGAAGCCCCTCCTGATAATCTATATCCACCACCAACTGTGCCCCCTACCCAGTTAGCCCCCGGCCATGCCCAACCACAACCCCCACCTCCCTATAAAGCAATGTATCCTGCTGTACCTAATGCCCCCTCAGAGGATGATATAGAGGATATTTCTGTTGCTGCAGCTGTTAATTCACAATCACAGCAATTACAGGAATCATCATCTACACCAGATTCTGATATAGAATACCCACCGCCACCTCCTGGTACAGTTAAATTAACAGTACAAACAGGAGTTAAACTTAAAAGTGGCAAGGTGTTAAAATCATATGTACATAAGCAAGATGATGATGATGTAGAGATGCCAGAATTAGAAGGTGCTGATCTTACTGCCCCGTTTATGACTGTTGGTAATCAGTTAATAATGAAACCCATTAATCCCGGAGTACTCAAGGATATTATTCAAGGTACCCCAAACACCCGTACTAATCCCTCTGCATGCCTAATGTATCTGAAAAGAATGTGTTTAGGACAGAACATGACACAGATAGACATACAGTTAATTATAAATGGAATATTAGGGTATGATTCAGATTCTGGTTGGAATTGGTCTAATGTACCCTCTATCAGTGAGACAGATAACGGTACTGGAGTTGGAGTGGCTGGCAGTGATGGTGTTTATGAGCTTAGTACTTCAGCAGGATGTGCTAAAATGTGGGATGAGGTGGAAGCTGAAATGTTGAGATTATGGAAGAATAAGCAGTCTATATCCACTGCTTTTGCATGTAAGCAAGGTGCAAAGGAAGAGATTGGTGTTTTTGTAAAGAGATTTTACAAGTGTTGGAAGGATGAGGCAGGTTTGAAGTCTGGAGAAGATATGGATCTCCTTAAAATACAGTCATGCCTTGGTAATATGTTGCCACAGTATTCTTTGCTTGATTTCAGACTGGGCCAATTTGGGTGGCTCAGATTTTCTTACCAAGGTTATTGAGAAGGAAAATGCAGGTTGTTTTGATTTAAGAAAAGATTCAGGAAGTAAGGTTGCTTATTATGCTCAGGGATTGCAACACTGTCCACCTACACAGGCCCGAGAGAGAGGATGGGATGGAGCACATAGAGCCTGTGGAAGGGGTGGTCAAAGAGGGGCAAGGGGATGGAGACAGGTAAATCAGGGTTATAGGGGCAGGGGTAACCAAGGAGGAATAGACAGGAACACTTGTTTCAACTGTGGCCAGCATGGTCACTGGAGGAATCAGTGTCCACACCCCAGGAAACCCCAGCAGCCCCAACAACCCCACAATTATCAAAATACGCCCGGTAGGCAAGAACAACACCAGGCCCACTCCCAACACCACTGGCCAGCACTTCCCTCTTCCCCCCCTCCAGCAAACCCAAACTGCATTAGGGCCATTCACAGGTACCACTGACCAGCACACCCATCACATCCCATGGCCCCAATAGGGCTGCCTTGAAGGTGACACTCCAACTTTTCCACTTTTGTCCTCTACTAATGATGATCAGCCTTTTTGTATTCTGGTCATAGAAGGTAGATCCTTGCCATTTTTGGTAGATACTGGAGCTACGTGTTCCAGTCTCTGTGATACCTATTATCAGGGGACAAGGGAAAAGTCTTCACCTTCATTGGGTATTAATGGAGTGTCAACCCCCACTTTTGTCACACCACCACTGTCTGTTTTTTGTCCTCTTAATGGTTCTTCTACCGTGCACCCTTTTCGTTTAATATCTAAATGTCCTGTCAATTTGCTGGGAAGGGATCTTCTTGGTATTCTGGGAGCTACTATTATTTGCACGCCCTCTGGTGGTATTGATGTGTCTATGTTGTGTTCTGAAACTATTGATTTGTCTGATGTTCCTTCTTCTGTGTGGGCTTCATCTAAGTTAGATGTAGGATTTGTCAACTGCACCCCTTACAAAGCCAAACTAAAACCAGCTGTTTTATCTTTATCAGTCAGGCCCATGGTCCTGGCCACAAGAGCATAGCAAGTACCATCCAATTCCTCATGAATTCATTTTATATTAGGAATCTCAGGCAGCATGTACAGTCTTTTGTTAGATTGTGTGAACCATGTATGAGAACACATCCGAATATTCCACACAAATCACAGCACGAACATTTGCCCCCTCCAGCTGCTCCTTTTACACACTTACAGATTGATTTTACTCATGTACCCAAAATTGGTAAGAAACAGCAATACTTACTGGTCATAGTTGATCAGTTTAGTAGATGGCCTGAGGCCTTTGTGACATCTAGGGAGGATGCTAGGACGGTAGTGAAGATTCTTGCTACTGAAATTATTCCCAGGTATGGCTGCCCTCTGCAGATTAACTCTGATAATGGCCCGGCTTTTACTAGTAAGGTTACCCAGGAACTTGCTAAATTCTTGCAAGTTACCTGGAAGTTTCATATACCCTATCATCCACAGAGTTCAGGGGTAGTTGAAAGGATGAATAGGACCATTAAGGAGAAGCTTATGAAAGCTACTGCAGGAACATGGGTAAATTGGACAAAATATCTTCCAGCTATTTTAGCTGAGATAAGAATGACTCCTCACAAGGTGACTAAATTATCTCCATTTGAGATTCTGATGGGACGACCTTTTCCCACACCCTGGGCCAGGGAACCGCTTGTTATAATGTCTGGGGATTTACAGCTAATACAAGAACAATATGTACAGGAATTGTTGATAAAACTGAATGGTATATATGGCAATGTTTCTTCGCAGTTTCCCTTACCTTCACAGGAACCTACTCATCCATACCAGCCTGGTGACAAGGTGTATATCCGTCAGCTGAATAGGACCAAGAAAGGAGGATACCCTTTCGGACCACCTGCTACTGTGATTGCTGTAACCAGAACCGCTGTCCTCACAGATTCCCACGACATCTGGATTCACGCATCCCGAGTGAAGCTGTGTCCAAAGAGGGGAACCAAGGAAGACAACACCACTCCTCACTCGGAAAGAGAAGAATTTCCCCTTAGCAAAGCATCATGGCTTTCACACCATATCGTAGATTGAGAGGATCATACGAACCTGAGACCAAGATTATGTTGTGCGCTATGCTTTCTGGAGTTGTTATACTCCCTCTGATATTATTCCTTGAATGCCATTATGAGTACAAGTCAATGGGAAGTTTGAAACCTGTTTGTTTCTGGAGAAATGACTCTGACATGATGAACAATTCTTCAATACCCCCAGCCCAATTAGGCCTTAGCCCCTCATCTAGCACTCGTCACACACGCTCCCTCAAGAACCTTTCTCCACCACCTATCTATCAGCATGTAATATGCAAGCACTCATTGACTGAACACATATGGATGAACTGGATAAATAATAACCCTTATAAGTACCAGTTACCCATATGGAATGTGTCCACAGCTAATGAAACCGATGCATTATGTTTGTTTGAAGGTTCACGGAAAATTGTTAGATCTTATAACGCAGAAATGTGCACAGTTAAGGTTGCTAATTACACCAGCATCTGTGCCACCTTATTTAATATAAGTTCTGATGGTAAAAAAAACAAACACCTAAACAGGTTTGGGATATATATTATAAGAAAATTAGTAAGGTTGCATATCAATGTAAACAGACAGGCCTTATTATTTTTAATAATGATTATACAACTGGTACCATTAATTGGAAAAGGGGACAAATGTTAGTCATTATGAATGACACTGTGATTGAGAACTGTACACTATCTTATATTTTTACACCTTATTACTGTCCTTCATCCACTATCATAGAACCAAAAGTCAACCACGACACACACACACCTATTCCGTCCACATGTGTTAATACAACTGCCTTCTTACAAGCTGTACATGTGTCATTAAAAATCACTACTCCTGTTGTAACAATATGTAACACAGCAAACAAAAGGCAGAAAAGGGAATGGTATGACACACTGTTAGGAGGTGCTGGAACCACTATGGGTATACTAAATAGTATAGACATGGAGACCCTCAAGAATAAGTTAAACACGGCCAGCATGCATATAGGGACTGGTTTCCATGCTACTGCAAACTGGGCTCCAATTGTTGTTAAATCACAGGTTACAGGATTGGATTTAGATACATCAATGTATAACTATTTAGGTAATTTAACTGTTGCAACTATGAAATTCACTACAGATCTTGGTAACTGGAGTACTTGTGCCATCAGGTATTTATGGATGCAACAACAAAGACTGGCATTAGAAGACACACTAATGATTCCTAAACTAGAGAAGATTAGAGGGATGCTTGACCTCACAGATAATGAATGGTTACTTCTAAAACCCCAATCCACTAAATGCAATGAATGGTTAACTGGTAATGTTTCACATTTTTCATGCTCATGCTATTTTACACTATATCATACATCATCAAAGGATGTTAAATTAGCTTGTCAATTTAACACATTACCAGTACCAGTTTATGATCTCTTTACCAGGAATTTAACCTGGTGGGCACCCACATACACAGGGGACTATATTTTCCCCAAAGATAATATGACCTATTCCCTTAAACACTGTGTTCTCACTGACAAAGGATATGCATGTCGACACTCGTCCCCTATTTATGAACCATGCTTACTCCAAAATGAACTTAACAAGTGCATATGGCACATATATCCTGAAAATTATTTTACCATGACTGAAATAAGCACACGACATATCTGTTTGGCAACTAACCTCCCTACAAAGATAATTACTAGTAATACAAGTATTAATCTACCTCTCCCCTTTTCAGGATGTTTGACTAATGTTACCTGGTTAGATCTTAATGACACCCAATATTATTTCAGCGACACAATCACTTTAGACAAACATATTAATGCCCTATTAGGCTCTCTGCCTTTTAAAGATTACCATCTACCTCTTGAGACTATTGTCTCCTTAATGAAAGGAAAACAAAATATGTTTAAACATCTTGTTACACATAATGATGCTATAGTACACACACAGGTAGCCACACATATCCTAAAAGGAGAACTCCTTAAGGTGAGTTCACAAATTCAGAATGATTTAGCCCATCATTGGTACGATGCTTTTACAGGTTGGTCCCCTACTGGATCCCAGATAATGAAATCATTCTTCTATCCTCTTGTTATTATAGTCCTGATTGTATTGGGTATGATTTTATATAACTGCCATCTTACTTGTACATTGAGGAAGAGAATACAGAAATTAATCCATAATGCAGAACAGAAACAATTGGAAATTCTCCTCTCTGCCACTGGAGGCTATCAACCCATCTTTAAAACTGGGCCTTAGGAATTACCACATGGGAATCGAGGTGAAGAAATTAATGAAAGTCCCGCAGGGAGTGACTAGCACCCCTGAAAATACCATGTGGAAGTTTCTCTGACCTGGGAAGATCTTATCAATGATATGAGCAAATTAATTGCTCAAAGAGGGGGATGTAAGGAAGTGAAATGGTTAACTCTTTTTGCTTTATATGCTTTAAAATAATGTTTGAAATAATTATGCTGACTTTGGCAGATGTATTTTGTAGCAAGGTCTTTCCTCTACAGGATGTATGACCTTCCTTGACCTTAGGATGTTCCTGTCTCGTCTTCATCCAAATGCTTATCTTTTTCATGTCCGACAAGTATGTACTATTAACCACAAGGACACTATAGACTTCACTGCTTGCATGAGAAATTGTGTATAAATGCTAGCCCTGAAAATATACTCATTGAGAACTTGTTATGCACTATTTCGTGTCTGTGTGTCTTATTTGCTAAACAAGATCTCCCATCAATTGATGTGGTGATCGAAGGAGCGAGAATCGAGGGGAGTTGAGTCCAGAACAGCATTTATCCTTTCACCATGGGACACAGAAAAGAAAGGGTGGCTTTCATTCACTACCTCAAATACTTCACTACCTCATAGGTAAACCTTGTTGCTGCATTTAAGCATATTTTGTTGTTTGGCAATGTACGCAATATACATTATGCACCGGTGTACCTTGCACTTTCTTGTAAATCTTCTACTTAAAAAAAAATAAAAAATTAATATATAAAGTTCCAATTGCTTGCACTCCTGGATTAATAGTAAAAAACCCGGTGCTTAACAGCCAAATAATAGAAATAGAGTAATAATAGCACTCCAAGGACTTTGAAAATATCGTGAAAAAACTTAGCTTTTATTCAGGCATCTGCCACAGAAGATCAACGTTTCATCCTGACCAAAGTTGATTAGAGAACTGAAACGTTGATCTTCTGTGGCAGATGCCTGAATAATAATAATACGTTTTTTTCACAATATTTTCGAAGTTCTTGGGGTGCTATCATTATTTTATTTCTATATATATATATAAAACCCCATGCTATGTGTGTTATAATCTGACAATTATTCACTGCATCCTAAACTTTGAATGACAGTGAGCAGCCCCACTATATATCCCGCTGGGAGACCTGTAGCAGTATTGTTGTGTTGTATTTACTATAAGCACACAGTAATATCACCCCACGCCCACTGACAGGCTGACACGCTCGTGTTATTAAGGGTGTCATCCTCTGACCTATAGTAACACAGGTCACGCCTCCTACTCGCCCACCCTGGCAACTCCTCACTCTTACATAACCCTCAGCCCTCAAGCTCCGCCCCCCTCTTTACACATCTCTGGAAGCGCTAGTTTTAACCAGCATCGCAGCGTCAGGTCCGACATTTCTAGCGAGCCCACCGCCTGCCGGTACATGTAGTCCTGTCAGTGCTTAACGCGTTGTACATGGCAACCGGCGAACTCCGTGTCCCGGCGTGCTTCGCGCGCCGCACGGCGTCCTCCCGCCGACGTCATGACGCGCCTGCGCCACTAGCTCTCCGCCGCTCTTGGTAAACAGAGACGTCAGCGAGAAGTTTTGCGGTGCCCAAAACAAAAGGAAAAGTGACACTCACCCGGCGGAACCGGCAGCGAAGGCTTGATTACACAGAGACCGGCAGGAGCGGGCCTCCCTCCCACCCAACCCGGGCTCGGGCACGATCCCACCGAGGGGCACTGTGCAAGGCTCGGCGCAGCTGGAGCCCCTACCGAGTGATGGGGGCTGCGGGCGGTCAGGGGCCCATCCACTCCGAGCCGGGCTGGGATTAGGACATTACCTGCTCAGAGGGTCTGCTTGTAGACCCCCCTCCCCTCTCCCAGGGGGACAGTGATTGTTAAGGCCAGGGTTACTGTTAGTGTTCTGCTCGCACCCCATAATGGAGGGAACTGAACCCGCACCCGTGGACATCGATCCGGATTTCGAGCCCCAGGCTCGGCCCAGGTCTTGCACGTGGCCCCTTCCCAGACCCGAACTGTCAGTGGTCCAGCCAGCAGCCCCCAATGACGAAAACAGGACAGAGACCCCCGATGCCCCTTCTCTGATGTCTCCAGAAGGGGAGGAGAGGGCACTGTCAGATGGGTTGACTGGCAGCGGTGGAGTGACCCCCAGGAAGGGGGGGTCTAGGAGGAACGCATGGGGCAACCAGTCTTATGCAGAACTTATCAGCCAGGCCATAGAGAGCTCCCCTGAGAAAAGACTGACCCTGTCTCAGATCTATGACTGGATGGTGAAGTCCATTCCTTACTTCAAAGACAAGGGTGACAGCAACAGCTCTGCAGGCTGGAAGGTAATTCGGATAGGGCTTTAATGTATTGGTTATCATGCTGGAGAAAAAAAATCCTACCATTGGGGCCTATTTTCTGGGCAGCAGAATCTATCTACTCGCAGGACTAAAAAAATGTAAATTATCGATAAAATTAAGCTTATGTTTATTGGTACATCCAACAAATGCACATACACAGCAAACATTCCTCACATATTGGTGGCATTGAAAGCAGGCCAATTCTATCAGCGTGGTACCTCCTCTCACGACTCAGGTCATGCTTCCATTCCTTTGCTACTTGTCCAAGCAAAGGATAGGGCAGCAGCACGTGGATGCTGTGCCCTTGTGCTGTTCTGGCATGTGCCAGTATACCAGGTGGGCAGAGGAGGTGCTCCAATACTACTTCTGCTGTGGGCCCCCCCTCTTGCAGAGCGCCCCCATTCTACAGTCTGCTTCCAAGTTCAACTGCAGGCACATGGGAATAATCCCCTGTTGTGAGTCACTACTATGCATGGCTATGGGGGCCTCTACTTTTAGGGCCTCCGGGCACCTGCCCAACGTGCTTATACGTTAAGATAGCTCTGGGCAACAGTTGCTCATCACTTAAGAGTAGAGCAAGGTTGCCTAATACAGGGAAGTGTCTGCTTTGTGTTCTAACTGTAGCAAGTGTCTTGCCATCTTTTCTACATAATGACTTTTTCACGATAGTTTCAAAATAAACTTTAAATGTTAGCAAAATTAATTTATGAAGTAGTAGTAGCCTGGTAGATCACTTTTTAGTGTAATATATTGATACAACCACATATACTATTGCACAGAATTACAATCTCCAAAGACATTTGACAGGGAAGGGGTCAAATGTCGGTAACATGATATCTCACTAAAGTGGTCACTTTTCAGAGGGTCTCTCTCTGGCAGGATTTAAATAATTGTCAATGTCAGTGTCTGATTGGAAAGTTGTCACATGTTAGACAAATACAGGGAGAGGGGTAGAGCCAAACTCTGCCTTGGCCAATCAGCATATCTTCATAGATGCATTGAATCATTGCATCTCTCTAAGGAAAGTTCAGTGTCTCCATGCAGAGAGTGAAGACACTGGATGTTTAACTTTACTCACCAGAACAAATATAATAAGCTATAGTTCTTCTGGTGACTATAGTGTCAATATAAATATTAAAATTATGCCTTTCTGACAGCTAAGGGTTAAGTGCCCCTGGTGGGAAATCTGACTCGGACAGAGAACATGGTGAAGGTGTCTTAAATATCAGTTGGGGCAGAAGGGTTAAATTACATCTTTAGTGGACCTGTCTATGGCAGGTAACTATTAGTAGATTAGTTCTGACAGACTCCTGAGGGTCTGTCTCTCTAGATCCATTCTCTATTAACCCCTTAAGGACCAAACGTCTGTAATAAAAGGGAATCATGACATGTCACACATGTCATGTGTCCTTAAGGGGTTAAGGGGACAGGGAAGCATCTCATAGTAGTCTGAGCAAGGAAGCAGACATAGATTAGTTGGTGTCAATTCTTTATCATTCATATATTAACATATGCTTTAAAAGGACTGTTGTGTTCTCACACCAACACCAGCAGAAACACAAGTTTTTGCTGTATCCATGCGCTGAATCAGAATCTTTTGCAGCAAAGCTTTGCATATGGAACATACACACTACTAGGTGGCATCCAGACCTCAAACTTGAATACGGTGTAATAACTTTTCAGAATATCATACCATACTAACAATTTGTAATTTTGTTCAAAATTTGCATTCTCCTAAAATAAATGCACTAGTGCTTCCATTTGTTTGCTATATAAAACATGTTCATAGGTATGGATATATGTCCCACAAGAGAAGATGGATTAATGTTGATATTAAAGGACAGTCAGGGTATACTATTGTAATTGAGAAGCCATATTTGAATCCTCTAACAGCAATGAGGAATTCCAAATCAGCTACCCAATTTTTATTTTGTAATGTGCAGCTCATGAATAGTTGCCTTCAATTTAGCAGGATATTTTGAACATATAGACTATTAAAAACAAGGGTGCCACATGAGTGGAATAATTTTTATTTTTTTGGTATATTGAAAGTGCTCCTGTCACTTTACTTTTTCCTAAAAGTAAGATGTTTATTAAAACACTGTATTGGAATTTAATTGAAATTACAATGCAATTAGAAGATTTAAACTAGACAAATTATGGAATTTTTGATAAATGTAAGTAACAAGTTGTGGCAAAGGGTGGAGCTAGAAACCACTTCTGCCATTTCCCATAAGGCTTTGCCTTTCTCATTGGTATGCACCTGACAGATGAAGTTGCCATAAGCGTATTCTGGAGCAGAAGAACAACATGGATGGAAGCGATGAATGTGAAAAACAGTGGTGCTATCCTCTTTGGTTTATTATTTACAAATTCCTTAATTAATCATGACATGCTTCACATTCATATTGTGTTCTCTCATGTAACAAAGATTTGTTCCCCCCTCACCCATTACAATTTTCTCTTCCTGAGCTTAATATACCACCCTTTGCATTTACTTGCTTTTCAGTGGCATATGTAAATACAATTCCTAACGGAAACATAACCAAAATGAGCAGCTACATTTTGTACGTATTGACTGAATATTCATTTTATTTACAAAACTTTGTCGGTTCTTATCTTTTTAAAAAAAATAAAATAAATTTAAAAAAAACCAACCTGTAGAATTTGCTATTTAAAATTAAAGATTACATGTATAGGTTCTTTGTGTATTATTTTTTAGTGCGTATGTTATTTCTATAGCTCTAACATTCTTCAGTGCTCTACACTGAAGAGGTAAAACAGTAATATACAAAAAATTAAAGTTAAAAGAACAAAGTGGTAAGGAAAATTAGCTATGTATAATACAGTAATGAGCTATATGTAAATACTTCTGTTCGGTGTAGCTGCAGACTTTCAATTACTTTATTTGGATCTTTAAATACAATTTGATCAGAAGTACAGTTTATCTGACCATAAACCCTGACATAACCAAACTCTGGTGTGTGCTTCCAAATCCTGTACTGCACAAATCGCTACTCAAAATGTGTATGATCTTAGCTGGTAAGAGGTACAGCCAACATTGTCCTCTATCATGGAGCATAGGTAAGCTAGGTAATGCACAGAAAAGTGTTAATATTTATATTAAAGGGACACTATAGTCACTGAACAACTTTAGCGTAATGAAGCAGTTTTGGTGTATAGAACATGCCCCTGCAGCCTCACTGCTCAATCCTCTGCCATTTAGGAGTTAAATCCCTTTGTTTCTGAACCCTAGTCACACCTCCCTGCCTGTGACTTGCACAGCCTTCCATAAACACTTCCTGTAAAGAGAGCCCTATGTAGGCTTTCTTTATTGTAAGTTCTGTTTTAATTAAGATTTTCTTATCCCCTGCTATGTTAATAGCTTGCTGGACCATGCAAGAGCCTCCTGTTTGTGATTAAAGTTCAATTTAGAGATTGAGATCCAATTATTTAAGGTAAATTACATCTGTTTGAAAGTGAAACCAGTTTTTTTTTTTTCATGCTGGCTCTGTCAATCATAGCCAGGGGAGGTGTGGCTAGGGCTGCATAAACAGAAACAAAGTGATTTAACTCCTAAATGACAGTGAATTGAGCAGTGAAATTGCAGGGGAATGATCTATACACTAAAACTGCTTTATTTAGCTAAAGTAATTTAGGTGACTATAGTGTTTCTTTAAAATAATTCACAAGGTGGCTATATTACATGTAATCTTTAATTCTCAGTATAGAAAAACGATTGTTTTATTAATAAAGTGTAAGATAATACTGAAAATGGACAACACCTTAAGTAGCTTTCCCTAGGCTGGGTCACAGCTCAGATATAATGCTGGTTTTAGCCCATCTTGTTCCATACTATCTAGGCTATTTGCATATCAAACTGATCCCACTTAATAGGGAAGTCCAGATCTGAAATGCTGGCCAGTGAAATATAGCTGATAACCCCCATAGGCACCGTGAGCAAGGGGTCCATGTCTGGATCACCCTTTAAACTCGGGCAGAGCAAAAAAAAACAAAAAACAAACAGGTTGCAAGACAATATTGAGAACAGACAACCGTTCAAGTAGCTTGCTCTACTGTGGGTCCTGGCTCAGATTTCAACCTAGTTTTAACTCATCTTGTGCCATTACAAAGGGAAGCTAGGCAATTGCACATAAGACTGACCCTGCCCAAAAGCGTCGTCCAGATCCAAAATGTTAGTTTTACATCAAAGATGTCAAACTCGCAACCCACGATGAATTTCATTGCGGCCCAACCAATCTGGGGGGTTAAAAATAAGCCAAGTGGTTAGTTTCTTCTGTTCACAAGTGGCTCCGTAAGGGAACTGCACGCACAATACAGTGGGAGGGGGGGGCGCTGGGTGTCTCGTGACTACCTGGCGCTCAGTCTTATGCCGTGCACTGCCGGAGCCTGAGAGCCCCCTCTTCTGCTATGTCAGGCGAGAAACAGCAGGGAGGGGGCATCTATCAATAGGGCAGGGCGCTTCCAACACCTCGGGCCGCGGCTCTGGGAGGTGTGAATTGAAGTGTTAGGGAGGGAGATATGGAATGGGTGGAGACGTGGGGGAGAGATTTGGAAGGGAGGGAGACGTGGGGGAGAGATTTGGAAGGGAGGAAGACATGGATGGAAGGGGGGTAGAAGAGAGTGGAGTGTGCTACCACACAATACTCTGTCTGGAGATTGCAGAGGGACTAGGGAGGGAGCGGAGCAGGCTTAGACTGCAGTTTGCAGAGGGACCGAGCGAGCGGGGTGAATGCTTCAGACAGTGGCATTACACACACACACCCAGGAGTACATATTGTTTGCGTGAGAATGATACAAGTAATTTTAGTTTGTGTTGGTGTAGGTTAAACTCTTTAGACACCCAAACCACTAGAGCTTATTGAAGTGGTTCTGGGCCAAACAGATTGTCCCTGCAGGCTTAGCAGTGTAAACACTGGAATTTTTAAGAAAAAGGCAGAGTTTGCACTACTGCCCCTAATGTCACCTCTAGCAGCAGTCGCTCAGACAGCCACCAGAGGGACTTTCTAAATGAGATCGTGTAAAAATTACAGGACCAATGTTTGGTCTTGTCATGACTAACGCTCCCCGTAGAGATGGATTTCTGTGCATGCGCACTAGTCCTCAATGCATCCTTGTGTGGGAGCATTGCATTGGCTGAGATCCATATTTATGATCTATGGCAATAGCAACAAGTCTGGCACGTATGAGGTAGGTAAAACTATATATTATTTTTGCATAAAGAGTGGGTGTTATAACACTTAACAAAACTAATCCTGAAAATTGTTTATGTTAACATATGCTGATCTATCTTGCTAATAGTTGATACAATCCCACACATGCACAGTACTGTTATACACGTATACATGTATTTAACCTCTGAGCTGAATATTCCTAGACAGGTAGTTCTACTTGCTGCACATCTAAACACAGAATGCTATCTGTTTGTGCTCCAGGTTATGGTGTTAACGGCTGTCCCCACATGCCCATCCCTCCCTCCTGTTTTGTGGTTTGTGGTAAATCGCTTTAAACAGACTTGCAGAGTTCACCTCCGTTTTAAGTTTACCAGCTAGAGCCACATTTGAAGATAAGGAAAATAAGTGTCAGTGCTACACCTGTATCTTTATAAAGTAACATACCCAACTGCCTTTCTTTTCCAGTTAGTGGTCTGTCCTTTTTCATGGCAGCCTTCTCCACTGCTTGTAATTCATACATGTGTAAAAAGAAACTGCTCACAGTTTAAGAGACACGCAAAAGGTGATATAAGATACATTAAAGGGGATAGAATACACAAAACATGAAAATATATGCAAACAAACCGTTTTAAGAGTCAAGACAGACATATATTTGGAGGAGGAAGGCAAAATGCAGCTTCACTTGTGTAGCCAACCATCCTTGCTCAGGTCTATCTAAAAGGATAAAAGTAACATTTAAATTATGTATTCAGAATGCTAGAATGTTAAACTCACTCTTTTAGATTTTTTTTTTTTTTGTTTTGTTTTTTTACAAAGCAGAGATCCAGGGCCTGAAACCATCCAATCTGCCTGCCAGGAAGACAGCCACTAGCGGTGGTTGTCCCTGCAATTAAAACATTGCCATATTTATATAAAAAACTGCAATTTAGGACTAAAATGTCAGGGGAACTGCATCCATACCTCACCCCACTTTCCTTTAAAGTTATACTCTAGCTTAAAGGAACACTGGAGTTTGGATTGTTATTTAATGTATATATTTGCATTCTAACTGTATAATAGCCATAGTGACCTATATTGAAGGGCCTGAAAACAGACAAGCACTCCACTGCCCAAGTGGGCAAAATTTATATACAAAACACTGTTTAGTAGATATGCCCAAAATGAATACATACACTAGTTTTTCATGCATGTATTCATTTTGGCTTGTATCTTAAAGGGACACTATAGTCACCAGAACAACTACAGCTTATTGCATTTGTTCTGGTGAGTAGAATCATTACCTTCAGGCTTTTTGCTGTAAACACTGTCTTTGCAGTGTTTGCTTTACAGCCTAGGGATAACTTCACTGGCCACTCCTCAGATGGCTGTTAGAGATCCTTCCTGGGTCATGGCTTCCTAAAATGCATCCAAATACTCAGTATCTCCTCCCTTTGCATGCAGACACTGAACTTTCCGCAAACGGATTCATTGATTTGATTCAATTCATCTCTATGAGGAGATGCTGATTGGCCAGGGCTGTGTTTGAATCATGCTGGCTCTGCCCCATATGCCTCCTTGTCAGTCTCAGCCAATCCTATGAGGAAGCAATGTGATTAGATCAGGCCACCACTCCTGATGTCAGCAGACAGCTTGTTTTTCTGAGGCAAACAGCATTCAGATCTACAGCTTCAGGCTTGAATACAGTAAGATTTTTCTATATTTATGGAGGCATGAGGGGCCTAGATGTTTGTGTTCCTGACCCTATAGTGATCCTTTAAGAGCTTGCAAAGCCTGCAGAACCTCTTGTATAGCAGGTAAATAGGAGGTAAAATGATACCTTGATGTTAGAATGGCAGGGGTAGAATGGTAGCAAATTGCTGCAATTATTAGGCACGAAACATCACACTATTCACTACAAGACGGGGTAGGAGAGAACACTATAAGACAGGGGAGGAAGGGGGGAGGGGAGAACACTATAAGACGGGGAGGAAGGGGGGGGAAGAACACTAAGACAGGGGAGGAAGGGGGGAGAACACTATGGGACTGGGGAGGAAGAGGGAAAGAACACTAAAAAAGAGGGAGGGGAGAGGAACATAAAGCGGGGGGACCACTAAAAGAAGGGAAGTTTTTCATATTAAATTAAATTCATTAAAAAGTCGAATATTCCTGTGCTGGAGGAACTGCGGCCTCAGGGGTACGTACGCCCATATGTGGTGGGAGTGCCCTAAGATCAGACTGTTTTGGAAAGATGTTGGAGACATAATAGAGCAAGTTTTCCAGAGGCCCCCCCCCCTGGACCCATGGATATACCTCAGGTCAATAGAGGATTGGCCGAGACAGGACCAGCGACTACTCCATAAAATTACGTTAGCCGCCCGTAGAGCTATTGCACAACACTGGCTAAAAACCCAGCCACCTTCCAGATCAGTGGTGATAAGATAAAAGACAACTGCCTCATGGACGACCTTACTGCTAGGGTACAGGGTACGCAGGGGAGGTTTAAGAGAACTCGGGGGTTCTGGAAAGGGAGCCAATTTGCAGACTGAGCGGGGTGCGGTTGGTGCGGGCCACTGCCCTCCTCACCTTCCTGCCCCTGCTGTCCCTTCCCGTCCCCCTCCTCCCCCGGCCCGCCTGCCTGGAGCTGGGGCATCGCCCCTCCCTCCCTCTCATGCTCTATTACTATCTTTTTCTTCCTCCATCTCTCTTACTCTCTTTGGCCCCTGTTTCCTCAGGGGGCCCGCTATCACACACAGATAGCACCCATAAGCATAGATCGCTTTAGGAAGCTAACAGCAGCCTTGTCACCCGGCTACAAAGGGCATTTTAGTAGAGGGGGGGGTGGGGTAGAGGCGAAAACTGAACGGACATAGATAATAGCACCAGTGACCAATAAAGGGGATTCATACTAACGCTGTTGGAAGCACACAGCGCGACCCCCATTAGCGAGAGGGAGCCATTGTCCAGCCCCACCACCTGCGACTTCGATCATAACTACTCTTCAAAACCCATAGCACATAATTGAAACGGCCTTAATCCCATAGCCCGTCTGAAGGGACGAACAGGCTAGGCTACTGGGCACGTAGTTATAACCCACAAGGTCACTAGCCCTATACCAGCTCATGTGGACAGTCTCAAACAACCTTGGCTTGACCGCACGACTAATGCAGACCCCTACTACGCAACACCACTATCTGCAAGTTAACGTAATATCAAAACTGTGCCTCTGTTACATGCTATGTATATGTCTTTCCTTTTGTTGTTCCTATTTTATGCAAATGTTGTCGTGGCGACACGACCTCCTGTATCATCTTGTGCACAGACAAATAAAGAATTTAAAAAAATATAGCTTTTAAAAAAAACTTTCAAAAAACAAATAATAATTTGGGTAACAAAGTAATTTTCGGCCTAAGGGCATCCTGAATTTTCGGTTTCGGTGCATCCCTTATCACAATGGTGGATCACTGGTAGATTCCAAGATGTTGTAGAACTGCAACTGACAATGCTTTGACAAAGTGTAATGGCAGATGTAATGTAGTCCTACGATATCTGGGATTCTACAATTTGTCCAGCCCAGCTCTATAATAATACCTTTGTAAGGATGCAAAATAGTTATGGCCCTCTCTCTCTCTGATATTTATAAACAAATATTAGTCCTACCCTTTAACTCCCATCATTCCTGGGTTTCCATATAGACTACAGAATTTGGATCCAATGTATAAACAAAATAAATGATAAAGTAACAGTACGTGATCTCCAATATACACTTAAAACGTCATTGTCATGCTGAACTTACCTTTCTTTAATCGATTCCTCTTCTCTCCCTCTGTCAGGATCTGTTCTTTGAAAGTATGGACTACTTTTTCTTATGGAGGTTTCCTACACTTGACCAGCAGAGGAGCAAAGTGTGCTTTGTTTACGGTGATCAAAGCAATTTTCCCACAATTCTCACCTTTGATCTGTGATCTAGCGATGCTTTCCATCAGTATTCCCAAACGTCCTGTCACTTAGACAGAACGCTGGCGAAACTACCGAATTGCATCCTAACAGAAAGAGAACAATTTGTTTATTCATGTTATGACGCAATTTGGGACTTTGTTCGTATCGGAATTTCATTCTAATAAATTAAACTCCGATCCTATTCCTGCCACGGCTGCATCTTGCAGCCGCTTAGTAGATGGCTCCCTAATTCCCATGGTATCAGGGACCCATCTACCAAAAGTCTGAAAGACCTAAATTGGTCTTTCAGCCAAATTTACTAATACAAAGCAAAGATTACTTAGTGTTAGTAAATTCTGCCAGTACTCGCTATACTGCGAGTAGGGACATGTCTCACTGTTAGAAAGAAAAAAAACAAACCCTAGTGTCGCCCCTCCTGTGCCGCGCAAGTGGGGGCTATTAAACTGAACAGGGACCTATTGCGGCGGCTGTGGGCCCTAAATGAAAATGTTAACCCCCTCCAGGTGACTAGGGGTCCCCAAGCCCCTAGTCACCACCCTACCCAAAAAAAATGAATAAACCCCTACCTACCCCCCTCACCCTAAAAATAGTGAGGGGGAACAAGAGAACTAAGTACCTGTAAAAACTAAATAAAACTTACCATTTGATGTCTTTTTTCAGCCCCAAAAAGGCCAAATAAAAGTCCATAATACCCGTTGCACTTTGAAAATAACATTAAAAAAAAAAAAAAAACTTTTTATTTTTTTAGTTTAACAGTGAGCAGCTGTTTACTAGACATGCCCCTACTCGCGGTATAGCAAGTAGGGGCAGATTTTACTAACACTAAGTAATTTATACTTAGTATTAGTAGATAGCTCCCTAATTCCCACGTCATTTGGGAGCTATCTACCTAGCAGCTGCAATAGGATGAGAGTTTCATTCATTAGAATGAAATTCCGATACGAACAAAGTCCCGAATTACGTCCTAACATGAATTAACAAACTGTTCTCATTCTGTTAGGACGCAATTCGGTAGTTTCGCCGGCGTTCGGTCTAAGTGACAGGACATTCGGGAATACTGACAGGAAGCATCGCAATATCATGGATCAAAGGTGAGAATTGTTGGACAATTGCTTTGATCACCGCACTTTGCTCCACCGCTGGTCAGGTGTAGGAAACCTCCATAAGACAAGGTAGTCCCTACTTTGTCTTAAAGAAAACTTGAGCAGACAGGAAGAAATAAAGAACAGATCCTGAGAGAGGGAGAGAATAGGAATCTATTAAAGAAAGGTAAGTTCGGCATGACAGTGCTGCTTTAACCCCTTAAGGACACATGACATGTGTGACATGTCATGATTCCCTTTTATTCCAGAAGTCTGGTCCTTAAGGGGTTAAAATAGATTTTTAAGTTCACCAGACAGCGTCTAATCAAATCTCCTGAGTGAGTCCTAGATTAATATTTACCTTCTTTGTTTTCAGCTCAAAGACAAAATCTGTAATGAAATCTTTTGTAGCAGTTGCAAAATTTAAAGGACCACTACAGTGCCAGGAAAACAAACTTGTTTTCCTGGCACTATAGTGCCCTGAGGGTGCCCCCACCCTCAGAGTCCCACTCCCGTGGCGCTCAACGGGGAGGAAGGGGTTAATCCCTTACCTTTTTTCCAGCGCCGGGCTCCCTCGGCGCTGGGACTCTCCTCCCTCTTCTGACGTCACCGGCTGAATGCGCATGCACGGCAAGAGCCGCGCGTGCATTCAGCCAGTCCATAGGAAAGCATTCTCAATGAATATTAATAATAAATAAGCAATAAATATTGCTTATTTTTTATTGTATTTTTTTTTAAATTTATAGTATGTACTTTGTTTTTGTTTTATTAGTCGTTTTCATATCGGTGCAACCTGTTTTTACTATTAAAATGTATCGGAGATATTTGTTTTAAAATACGTATTCTTTTTAAATATAATACATTTTTGGAAGTCTCCTAGGGATGCAATCGATCATTGCCCGTGCAATCCTAGATTAATTTTCCATTTGCATGTGCATTTACACCCTTTTCTCATAAGCATCCTTGAACTGCCTGTTGTGCTTTATTTGGAGAGAAAAAGAATGAAAACTGCTCAATGTTTTGAATGCAATAGTGATTACAATTTTTCAATGGCAGGTATATGACATTGTGCACACTTCTGGTATATAGTCTATTAACCCCTTAAGGACACATGACATGTGTGACATGTCATGATTCCCTTTTATTCGAGAAGTTTGGTCCTTAAGGAGTCAAAGTGACTCTGGCACATTCTGGGGTGTTTGCATAATTTGCAAAGACCTCTGACGGTGACTGCTCTGCTGCGTATCCAGTGGCCCTGGATGTAGGATAAGGTGAGCAATAAAACCAAAAAACTGACTTGTCTAGTTTTGTCACGTGTAGAAAAAAAATAAATATCAAAGTCTTTACTTTCTCTTAGTATATCTTTCGGTGATATTTTAATGAAATACTCATTTTGGAGGGTAGGGGAGGGAAGTGTCAGTGCCACTTTTAAGAACATACAAATACAATCAGGAAGATTAAGATCTTTTCTGTTTTGTTGCATACTAAATAGAAGTAATTGCTACTTTGTATATGTATTCCTGACAATATAGTGACAAAATAACTCCTTTAGGTCCCCAGCCTCCCTTTGAAAAAGGGATTTTACGCACCTTTTCTCCACCTCCGATGCTGGGAAGTCTTGATGATCTCTGCCAATCCAATGCTTTCCCATAGGAAAAAACACCACGCTGCGCCAATCAACATCTCCTTATAGAGATGCATTGAATCAGTGCATCTCTATGGGGGAAAGTTCAGTGTATCTATGCAGAGTGTGGATATACTGAATGCAGCTGCTACACACTATGCAACACTGACCCAGGAAGCACCTTTGGTGGCCATCTGACTGCCACTAGGTGATAATAGGCGGTAATGTAAACACTAAAAACTAATGGGGGAAAAAAGCTACTTGCACACTATTCCAAATCCCTATGCATATATAGATAAATGGAGGTTTTTAGGCCATTAGAATGTAAGCCCACCTGCCACGTCAAGGCAAACCTCTTAGGTGGGTCCTACACCAACAATTCACCTTGATTGCACTGTTTGCTCATCCTCTTCAATTAGCTATATAGTCTTTGAAAAAAATGGTAACAAACAAGTCGTGTT
Organism: Pelobates cultripes; assembly: GCA_933207985.1. Classification (NCBI taxonomy): domain Eukaryota; kingdom Metazoa; phylum Chordata; class Amphibia; order Anura; family Pelobatidae; genus Pelobates; species Pelobates cultripes. The sequence goes on from OW240920.1 coordinate 90,426,026, forward strand.
GAGATGTTTGTGGGGGCCCTGCATGATTTTATTGCTTCTACTTAAAGGAACACTAATATTAAAAATAAATATTTTTAATGTTGGCATATTTCTTACTCTGTATACATGCGACCTGCCTACCTATTTTCAAAAAAACAAAAAACACAAACAATGCTGGTAAAATCTTAGGTCAAATCTAATGCTTCTCATAAAAGCATTGTGGACCTGCAGTGCATCCCTCTTGCCACTAAACATGTCCACGGCTAAGCCATAGTCCTGATAGTTTTCACAATATGACCATTTGTTTGCAACTCACGCCGTCCATTGACATTCATTGAATCTCCTTTCTAGCCACCTCAAATTTGAAGGGCAATTTCTAAACTGCGACTGTGCCTTCATTGTTAATATTTCAGAGACATACTAAAATACGACCGTTTGAAGATGGCAACCACCAGTGAAGTGAGCAAGTTGGAGCAGTTTGTTTTTAACCGCTCTTCTCTGCCCTATTTGAAATCTATTAGTTCCTGTTGGCAGTTGGTGGGATATTCGAGGGATTTTAAAGATTTGAAAGCTCTTCTCTGCCCTTGCTGTAGAGTGAGTGAACCACACTCCAACCTTTCCACAGTTGCTCCAGCCACTCCAACCACACAACAGTTACTCAAGCCATTCCACTCAGTTACTCCGCCCACTCCAGTTGTAGACTACTGGTGGAGGCAAGAACACTTCACACAATTTCCCCAGAAATTGTAGCTTCTCTAGTTTTACTGTAGGGCACCCACCCGCCGTTCAGGAGTTGGGGGCCGGGGGGGGGGAGCACTGGAGGGGGGGACTTTTTTTTTTTTTTTTTTTAAGTGAGCTGGCTGCTCACTGTTTAATAGACATGCCCCTACTCGCGGTATAGCGAGTAGGGGCATAATTTACTAATACTAAGTAATCTTTACTTAGTATTAGTAAATTTGGCTGAAAGACCAGTTTAGGTCTTTCAGTCTTTTAGTAGATAGCTCCCTAATACCGTGGGAATTAGGGAGTTATCTACTTATTAAGTAACTTACATTTTATATGAATGTATGTTATTTGATTGTTGTAAGTGTTGCAAATGCTTACAGCTGAATCCTGGCTATGTTTGTATACTTTTTATTTAAAATTGTATACAGTTTAACATTCTTCATTCTTCCACTGGGTAGGTATATTAGTTCTTAGGCAATACTGTGCTTCGGAACTTCTACACTTTGGCACTTCAGCAACTTCGGAAATTCGGTAACTTTGGGACTTCGACCATTCGACAATTCATCTATTCGGACATTCAGAAGTACCCGAATGTCCAAATTCACATTCGGACCGAAACAAATTGCACATGTCTAATAAATAGGTGCTAGTGGTTATTGTATTCGATGAATCACGAAACGTGTAAGGCTTTATGGCAACCGCTATTTTCGGGTTGGAGTAGAATGCAGCCTTGGAACGCACGCCAAGATCAGCAAAATGGATCTCGGCAGATTACCTCCTCTCAGCCGGCCAGAGGGAGGATTTCATCTAACCAACGTGTCTCCATATCCTGCAGCCACAAATTTTTCCAGATATGCCTGTTTGATTTAAATTTCTGTGAGTGTTTTTATTCTTTTCTACAATAAACCAATTGTTTTATAAAGAGCACTATGGCTTCTCCATTTCTTTTTCAGAATACAGTGAAGATCCAGTCAGTTTAGATCTATTACTGTGATCTATAAGTTATTATTATTTCTCTGTACAGCTGTTCCAGCAAGATACAACATAGTGAGCTTTTCTTTTTTTCTAATTGGATTTTTTATTTTCTCTCCAGCCGAATAGTTTCTTTTTGTCTGGGAAAGAATAAGGCTGTCCTAACTATACGATAAGGCCAGGGACTAATGAAAGTATTTAGAAAATTGGGCAGACTAGATGGGCCGAATCTGCTGTCACATTCTATGTTTCTATGTGTGGCAATTTGCATGATTGCAGGGTATTGGTTTTGTATTTTAGAGTACTTATTTAAAATGAAGTCCTTACACTGAGCTAGCCAATTCCATGCTGCACAAGGTATGATAAAAATAGATGCCAGGTCAACCTCACTGATCGGTGTAGACTCCTAACCTTTGCTTTGCCTTTTGTCACGTTCCATGTCTAGTTCTAAACTTCAAAATACTTCCATATTCAAACTTTTAAGATAATGCTGTCAATTGCATGTGTAATAGCCTCCTGTGGCAGTTGACCACAAAAAAGGTTGAATTTTAAAATCAAGTAATCATGCATTACAACTGCATGAGTGTAAGCTAAAGGTAATGAAACCCACGTAAAAAGCGGTTTGACAAATCCCGGGCACCAGAACAATTCTTAGTTCCAATGGGCGACCTGTCTCTTGATCTCTGTGCGCCGGGAGGTCACGCAGGGGAATGACAAGTTGTCAGGGCACCATGTGTCTATTCGCCGCACGCCCATTTCACAGAGTCGCCCGCATCACCGCCCATTCCCCTGCACTGGTCCACTGTAACCTGATTGTGCTCAGTCCCACTAGACCCCAGAAATGCCACCCTAGGAAACAGGAGGGTGGTTAAAATATGTATTTTCTTTCGCTGTGTGTAGATCTGTATGTTTGCATCTATGAATCTTTGTGTATCTATTTGAGTGTATCAAATAATAAATAAAATACTTATATCAATCTTGATAAAAGGCTTTGCTACATGCAGAGTTTGGAGACGCTGAATAAAGGTGCTGCATAGGACACACTTTAGTGGCTGTTTGAGTGACTGCCACTAGAGGTGTTACTAGGCTGTAATGTAAATACTGCCTTTTCTCTGAAAATGTAGGGTTTACATGGGAAAGCTTCCAGGAACATGCTATAGATACCAGAACCACTACATTAAGCTATAGTGGTTCTGGTGACTATAGTGTCCCTTTCAGAATTTTATTTTTGTCGTTGACAAAAACGGGCTCCTAGATTCAAAGCAAATTTGTGAAGCCCTGACATAAAATATAAGTAAGGTAGAATTATAAATATTATAATGTCGTTTTTAGTTATGAATATAAAATGCTGCACTAGGATTGGAACAGTACTAGTAGCAAAGGGGAAATCTTTATTTTATAATAATACCAATACCATCCTGGTATGTTTCTTAGTTTAGCAACTGTACCAATAAAAATGTATAAACCTGTCAGATTTATAAAAAAATATATATTTTTCTCTTCTTCATGTAGAATTCGATCCGCCACAACTTATCACTTCACAGCAAATTCATCAAAGTTCACAATGAGGCCACTGGTAAGAGTTCTTGGTGGATGCTAAACCCAGAGGGAGGAAAGAGTGGCAAAGCTCCACGCCGAAGAGCAGCATCCATGGACAACAGCAGTAAACTAGTCAAAGTGCGAAACAAGGTATCCAAGAAAAAGTCTCTAGTAACTGGTGATCCTCCTGCTGGCAGTCCCAATTCGCAACCCATTAAGTGGTCTGGTAGCCCATCATCACGGAATTCTGAAGATCCTGATGTATGGACAAGCTTTCGCCCTCGTACCGGATCTAATGCTAGCAATCTCAGTCTCCGTCTGTCCCCAATTTTGACAGAGCAGGATGATGTGGCAGATGAAGAGCTTCACTCCTCTCTCTCATTCTCAAACAGTGTTCCCCCAACTGTCACAGAGGAGCTGGAACTAATTGATAGCCTCACTCTACTTACTTCAGGAGCACCACTCCCTCCTCCACAATCATTGCTTCAAGGAACATCCAGTTTTGCTCTGCATCCCCCTCAGGCCATGTCTTTTGGTAATTCCTTGTTCAATCCTGTGGAGTCTTCTGCTGTGAGAGGTACTTCTGGTCACTTTCAACGGCCTCAGACTCTTGAAGCCCTCCTTACATCTGATTCTCCACCACCCAGCAATGTGATGTTGACACAGGTTGATCCAGTGCTGGCTCAAAGCGGAGGGCAGAACCTAATTATGATGAGCAAGGGTAGAACCCCAGACCAACCCTCTGTGCCACTGACCTCTTTAGTTCCACCTACCACACTTGCAATGTTGGGGCTCCCTCCAGCTTCTTCAATGCCGTCCCCAAAGCCATCCTCTTTTGGTTTATCTTCTGAACGGCTTCCAAAAGACTTAGAGATGGACCTGTTTCTTGAAAACCTGGAGTGTGATATGGAATACATAATCAATAATGACTTGATGGATGAGAGTGTCTTGGACTTCAATTTTGATCCCTCACACCCTGGAACAAATCAAGGCAACAACCACAGTTGGGTGCCCAGCTAAATACAGGTATTAGTGAGTCAGAAAAATAGATGAAAGGGTTTGGGATCAATATGATAATTCCATGTAAGGGAAAATGTAAAAAAAAGTGGAGTCACTGGGGGATGTAAAATTATCCGGGTATCTGATTTAAAAGTGTAATATGTGTTGTAACCTCTGTTTTCTGTTCTGCAGATTTCATGAGCAATCCACCAAAACATTACGGTGGATTTTATGGTTTCTTTGAAGATGGCTTCAATGACAAGATCTACTTACTCCATTTGTCTCCATGCACTGCTCAAGCTGCAGAAACACCTAAACAAGCTCCATTCTTAGATCAGCCACACATACTTCCTCCCACTTAGTGCTGCATATGTTTAAAGCTGTAAGGCAGCTAAGGTAACATCTGGAATGAGACTTGCCTGTTTTCACTAACTGCATTAGAAACCTTTCTATGCTCTCTACCACAGACTGGGGAGGTTTATTGAAAGTGCAGTGACTGGTAACTTGAGCCATATTTACAAAATGAAGGAGAGCCCCGAATAAATACGTGGCAGCGTAAGAAATCCCTGTTCAGTTAGTGTGCTTTCAAATGGCATTGGGCCTACCTTCAGCAATGAAACCTGACTGCCAAACCTTGGTGGTCATCTACGCTATCAAGTTAATGGTTTATAGAACCTGTGCCACAAGACTTCTACCATTGTGATTAAACTCACCAGCATTTAACCGAAGAGGAATCCACTGTGTCCTGTACAAATTCATGGCACTTACCTCCTGTTTCATGCTGTAATTAATGTCTCATGGTGTGTAAGGAGCGGTGTATAGAAAGGTGCAGGCACCGAACATCATCCAGACTAAGATCGAACAATTACTTAAGACGATTCAGAAATGTTAGTACAGGAACATAGGATTTTTTTTATACTAATTTTTGTAGCTGATCATATAGGGTACTATGTAATTTTGCTAAAACACTAAAGAGATGAAGTTAAAAGTGGAGGGTAATTAGGTGCTCAGCTCTCCTCAGAAGGTTATTTTTATGGTTTTGGTCATTTCTACTCCACCTCACTATGCTGCAATCTTTTTAACCTCTTGAGTGGCCTGCCGTTATGTGTTATGGAATCTCTGAGATGCAAACCATTTGCTTTCTGAAATTACAACACAAGTTTCATTTTTTTTTCTTCAGCACTACATTTTAGTGGTGTTAAGAAAAAAAAAATAATAGAAAAGACATTTCCTGTTGTAATGAGCCTGGGAGTGTTTAAAATGAGGGCTATTCGTGGTTTCATGTGTTCTTGGTAAAATTTAGGATCCGTTTGTAAATACAAGAACTGTTCCTAAGATGTCAGACATTTTGTATCCAGTTTTAAACCTCTCATACCTTATCATCTGCCTTTCTATATTTGTGTATGCCTTAGCTCCCAAGAAGCAGAAAAAGCACTTCAGTGGGTACAGGGCTTTCATGAGGATAGTTTTGTAACTGACACTAAATTCCCTGTGATTTCTAGAATTTCTTTTTTATAATGGCTTATTTTGTTAGCAAGGTTTGTGGTGTTTAGAGTGAGCTTGTTCAAAGCTGCCATTCGTTTTTCAGTTGTTGCAATTGTGTGCTTTATACCAAGGCAAATTAATTGCTTTGAAGCTACAGTGTCTATATACACTGTGTACAATATTATTACATAAGCTTTATTTAGAAAGGACAGTTTGCAGCAAAAGATGGCATCCATTGATACAGAGGGCTAACCACACTGTGCTATACCAGGTTGTCTTTTTGCAGATTTTCCTGCACCTTGTTTATCTTAAGTTCCAAATTTTGGGAAATGTTTTTATCTAAAATGATACAGTTTATATATTGTTGGCGCCTTTATTTTCCCCTCGATTAACTTTTCTTGATCCTGTTTTTCTATAATTGCATGTTAATGAACACTCCTTAAGCTCCACCCTAACTGCATTAACTAATCCTCCCTGGCACCAACATAAATCATGTGATAAATCACTAATGTGTAACATGTACTACTTGCTGTGGCTTAGTAAGTAGTAGCATATAATTTCACCTGGATACAAGTGATATTACTATACCTATATTAATATAAAATTTTAGAATGAAATCAAGCTGATAATTCTTTGAAAAATATGTAGATGGTATAAGATTATATTTTGAACTCCATTTTTTTTTTTATAAATAGAAAATGAACATTACTTAATAGTTCTTAAAAAACAAAAATCAAACCAAGTTTACACATTTTATTATGAAAAGACTGTTTATTATTCAATGACTGTGCCGTACTTTTTCAACAAATCAGAGTCATTTTGAAAATGTATATATATTCAAGACTTACACACATTTGAATAAACAAGTATTTTAAAATAAATATAAACCTTTCCAAAAGATGTGGTTAGATTGCAAACTAGAAGTTAAGTCGACTTTAATCAGTTTATTTTAATCTTTACAAGGATACCAACCTCTGTTAATTAGGTTTTCATAGGAAAGGGACACCTCTGAGCACATTGGATATAGTCTCCACTATTTTAGTAAAAAGTATCCATTCAGTGGAAAAATTCTTGATGGCAATGTGTGAGGTTTTATAATGCATATTACATATTTTACAGGAAAAAGGTAGATTGTACAGATATACACAAAGATAAATATGCAAAGATAGACAAATATATAGGTACAGATTTATGTAAGGATACGTATTATATAAATGGATAAGCATTTCAATAGATAGATCTACTTACAGAGATATATATATATATATACACACACACACAAATGCTGAATGTAAATGTAGATTAAGGTACATGCAGAACTGGACAGAAGCCATGAACTATGGCTCCTGATATTGCATTGCAGGCTGTCGAGGACAGGGGGTAGAGGGAGGCGGCATTTAGATCAATGTCTTGGAATCACTTTAGAACAGATGGTTCCCTAGGCTGAAGGATTTCCAGAGTATTCACTAAACACGGAATTAATTAAGGAATTGCAAGTGTTAAGGCATCATTAAGTGAGCTATAATAAAAAGGAGAAAGGAAATGGAGATTGTTTTTCAAATCAACTTATTAGTCTAAAAAAGGTGTAATCATTTTTTTCAATTCCAGAAAATGTTTGCTGAATAATTATGTATTGTTATGGTGAACATCCACTAATGTAGTGGTTCAGCTTTTTCCTATCTTCAGTAATGATTGTCTTGTTTCTAGCTTAAGGCTCTTGAGCTATTCTAGTACCTCTCAGTTTCATGCTTTAAGAGCCACCAACTCAATAAGAGTCCATGACACCGAAACAACCAAATTGTTAGGCTCTTCAAGTGATGTTTTACTAATGTCGGCAGTATAACTGTATTGAGCTAATTGGTTATACAAAACATGCCAAGATGTGTATGGACTAGATTGTGAAGACCCATTGGTATTGATATCGGGTTAAGCAAGAGATGGTGCTGCAGTTTTCATTCTAAGAAGTGGGAAGCAAGGCAAGGTTTATTAGATAAGAAATTGCTGCTGCTCTGGAAATCTCTACTAAATCTTTAAAGGATTACTCTAAGTATCATAATTACTGCAGGTCTCTATAGTGATTATGATGCTTGCTGTATCCTGGCCCAATTTCCCAGTAAATAGGGTAAATTGGTTTGTTACAGAGGGTCCTCTTACCTGGGTACCATGTGTCCTAAGGCCAGTAACAACATCCAGCTTCTGCAGAGCTGTGTCAGCTGACCACGCTCCTCCAATAAATTTAATTATGTGCATAGATATATGCACAGAATGTACAATAGCCAGCTGAGAACTCTTGTTCCTGGGCTGGCTATTGACGCCCCAATGACATGGCCAGAGGTAGGGTATCACCTCTGGCAGTAGAGGGGTTAAACGTCATATCGCTGAAGTGGTCATGTTGCTTGGAGTAACCCATTAATGCCTGTGTGACTGCTTAGCCCAAAGTATGGCCCTGGCAACCTCCTTTTGTGCGTTCCTTGGCTCATAAATTCATCATAATGATGTTCATCATTGGTACATCTAGGAGCAGGGATAAGTAACATTTTGCACTCAAGATGTTGTGGATTACATCTTGCATAATGCTCTTACATCCTTAATGCTGACAAAGCATTAGAGGAGATGTAGTCCACAAAGTCTGGCGTGTTGAAGGGTGCCAACACCTAAACTAGAGTGAAATATTTGGATTTCAAAATTCCCACTAGTGTGAAAATAATGAATTGTGAGCATATAGATTCCTTTGTCTTCCCATGTGGGAAAAGGTGTTCTGGTACCCTACTACGCCATCTGTTGAAGTACCAACAGCATTTTTAATATTTTTTTTTATATAACATTTTGCAGAGTAGTGATTTTGTTACCTCTAATGTCTAATATGGTACCGTGCCTGCTAAAACTGATTTTCCGGCATGGAATATAGAAGTATATGACAGGTTAGTGGAGTATAAAGGTTTAAAGATACTGATGTCACAAACTTTGGTATTGCCTTTTGTTTGATATATTGTGATATTCTGCACCAGCATTAAACCCTATGGAAACTGATCTTTTGCATTACATTGGGAATTTTTATACATAGCAAAGTCACTTTCAGCCTCATTTTATGCTTAACACATTGGGTGAAGCAAAGTTAGCAGAATAAAAATAAATAAATTCCGATCACCTTTGCTCATTTACCAGCATACATGCCAAATTTTGCAAATATTTTTCAAAAATGGTGAACATTTTGCACGGTAGAAAGAAATATTCTTAAAGTGTACGTTTAGAAGATAGTCATATTTGAGAAGTATTAGCAGTATCTGGCTGCGCAAATAAACTCCTTCCCTTCCAACTCCATGTGGAATGTATGCTAGTTTTCATTTTTATAAAACCAGAACTGCAAAAAAATAAATAAATAACATACACAATAGTTTATTATTCTACGAGTTAGACATCTGGACAAGTCTTTAGAAGACAGGGAGCACTACATTTTTTTTTTACATCAGTACATACTAAAAGTGGGTTATTAAAACGTATGCTTGTCAAGAAACATAAGCAGTTGTGGGGTGTGAACACCAGATATTTAGCTATAGTGTACAAAAGTTGTGTGTGAACAATGTTACACCTGCAGCAGAAACATAACTCAGTAATGCAACTATCAAATTGCTAAATTACAGCATAAGATGCCTTAAACATTTAACCCATTGGACATGTTTGCATTTTGTAGTGTTACAACCTGGAATTAAAATTGATTTTATTATGATTTTTACTCTTTGATTAACACAACATACCCAACACTTGGAAAGTGAAAACATTTTTATATTCATTGTTGCAACATCATTAAGAAAAATATATACTAATTTAATTTGTTGCAGTGGCAACGCCTTTCTCATCAAATTGGGATACGTTCACACCAGACTGCAAGATGGTGAGACCAGCTATGCAAATATTTAAATATAATAATATTTTAATCAAACAATAGCATGAAAGGAGAATCGTTTTAGACCTCTTGGTATGATGGTAAATGTATTTTTAATGCAATACAAATATACAAATGACACACAGAAGGGCATCAAAATGGACATGCAACTTTGAACTAATTTATGTTGATAGAAGTGCTTCTGAAACCATCACCTGAAGGATTATACAAAAAAGAAAAACACTCTTTACAAGTCATCAATTTTAAAGGATCAGCACCAAAAACCACTTCAGCAAAATTGTGTTTTTGGTTAATAGAATATTACCACACAGTCTCTCTGCTTATGTTTAATTTCAGCAGCCATAGATATACATTTCTCATGCTACTATCACTTATACAGCTTCTTAATACACTTCCTGAAAAGAAAGATTGATTTATTTCTCTCCATCTTGTGTTCAGACCAGTTGTTACTTTAGGACTTTCAGTCCTTATTTATCTACCCAGAAATGTTAAGCCTTCACAGATGTGTTAATTACCAGCTAATCCTATTATGTATAAAGCATTACCCCTGTCAGCAGCCTCTAGTGAGAGATCGGGATCTAACATGTAGACTGAAATAAAGCCAGCAGTCTTGGAACATCTATAGTATAACATTATTGTATTGTTTTTCAGATTTGTAAAATATCTAGTATTTAATAATGTTATATACTTTTGACACTATCACTAAGCCATTCCTACCAGAAAAACTTTAAGTGCGCTGTGTCTTTAAGACTCAAATTCTGATGTGGAGCTTGCCTGCCATCTTGATCAGATGCCATCTCTGCTAGCTCTCTTGCCGGAGGTCATCCAGCTCTTCAAAGCACTAACATTTCATCTAGAAGGTGTACTGCACTGATTGATGCCTTTCTTTCAGGCAACAAAGCAGCCCAGGCAGATGCAAAACTGCAGCCTACTGCACCTTACCACTTCTAGGCCTCAAAGCACTTTTCTGCAGAACGGGAGAGGCGTTAAACATTCCAGATCACACCCCGCCTAACACTGCTACTGGCACGCAAACTGTGGGTCCCCACACACAAAAGCCCAATATCGTGACACCAGGTATGGACGTGTTGATGTCCATGCAATCCTAGCCTGCACACGCAGAGCATCCACCTGTCCTCACTCCGGCCTAGATCTGGACACCCCAGTGACCCCAGGACACCCAATACCTCAGTGACCCCTCAGGCAGGCCAAGCCTTACCACCTGGGTTCCCCAATGACTCAGCTCCTACCTCCAAACATGGCTTAAAAGTCCTCCTCACTGAAATATAAAAGCCGCTGCCAGCCAATGTTGCCCTAGTTAAAATCTGACATACAGCATGTAACTGATCGCGTCAGAATTGCAGAGGAAGACAGTATTGATGTCCAAACTACTGTGTCCAACCTCAAGGACTCGGTCCAGCACATCCTAGATGAACAGCAAGTGTTAGTTACCCAAATGATGTCCCTCGAGGTTAAACGGCATAAAACACACATCAAAATCCGGGGTGTAACCGCTACATTCTCAACCAAAGAGCTACCACATTATATCCGGCGATTGCTGTCTGCAACCCTGTCACATACAGTAGCTAAGAAAAATGTTGAGGATTGATATTCCGTGTAACTGGCATTGTCTGTACTCAATCCGCTATGGCATGGAATGTTATACTATGCTCTGTGACTGCACGACAAAATGCATAACACCTTTGGCCTTCGAAGACTCCCAACTTTCCAAGACCTCACTAGAGCTACTTTACTCTGGTTCAAGTCCTTCGGGCCTGTAACAGGCTCACTGAGACAAGCTGGCATGCCCTACACTGGCTCTCTTAGTCCACTGTAACGGGACTGCTCACAATCTTAGAGCTAGGTCTGGGGTATTTGCCTTTTTGGAAACAATGAGTGCCTTATTCACAACCACCTCCAAAGGCAGGAAAACGTGCAGAGTTCTGGGATCTAGATGGCATCACCCCTTCTTACCGAGGGCAGAGGTTACACAGACTGTTTTCCTGATTACGGGTAACTTTACCAACCATATATGACCACTTGCAACAAATTGCTTGCACCCATGTTTCAGTTTTTTTCTTTAGTTAGTAACTTATTCCTATATTGGGTTTTGTAGCCCCACTCTTCAATCAGCAGTGAGGGCACAGGCTCTTGAAGTTCAATAGATCCTGGATAGTTGATGTGCGCACCTCTATACATCCCACCTGGCAAAGCTGGATAGGCACATACCCAGCTTGTCCATTATCTATTGGCATCTTAACGCACTGAGTATGTCACCACCTGTTAATATTCCCACTCTACTCCCTCCTTCTTGGAATTATCTGGTGAGCATATTTAATACCCGCCTGGAGTATCTCGTTTGTACAGTACACATGATTATTAACCTTTAAACACTGACAATCCCTCAATAGCCCCGGGTTTGCAACCTAAACAGTTTTATATAATTAAGAAATGTGCTTATTTTCTCATGTAATTGTCTATGTCTGTCACACCCTTGATTTACTCTGTATTGACAAACCATTTAACCTTGTACTTTATCGATTTGTAAACTGGCTATTTCAAATGGTCTGAAAATCCAAGTGTGGAAAGTTTATATATAAATTTAAAAAAAAATCTAATTAGATTGACACCCACAAATTTTGCTAAAACCCCAATAAAATATTACAGGAGCCTAATAATTAAGTGTAATTTAGTGATGTGTATTTCACAATTCACTGCCAATACAAAATCAAAACACAGTGTAAAGTGTGCAACAGCTTACTTACAAACCTAAAAATCCACAGGTTTCATAATATCCAGAGATTAGGAAAAAAAAAAAACTCATAGTGCAATATATTCTTTCCCTTTCTTTGATATGCAATCTGTGGATATTATGGAACCTGTGGAGTTTTAAGGTTGTACGTTTACACTGAACTTGTTTTGATTTGTATTGGCACTGAATTGTGAAATACACAGCACTAAATTAAACTTAAAGGAACACGATAGGGTCAGGAACACAAGCATGTATTCATGACCCTATAGTGTTAAAACCATCCCCTGGGACACTCATGCTTCTATAAATATAGCAAAATCTTACATGTATTCAACCCTGAAGCTGTAGCTCTGCATGCCTGATCCAATCACAATGCTTCCCCATAGGATTGTCTGAGACTGACAAAGAGGCAGATCGAGGGCAGAGCCAGCACAATTCAAACAGCCCTGGGCAATCAGCATCTCCTCATAGAGATGAATTGAATTAATGAATCTCTATGAGGAAAGTTCAGTGTCTGCATGTAGAGCAGGGGTTCTCAACGTTAGTCCTCAAGACCCCCTACCAGTCCAGGGTTTAGGGATTACCTGGGTGTGTCTAAGGTGTTTAGAAAAACACCTTGAAGTCTAAAGTGTTTTCCCTTTTTCTAAACACCTGAGACACACCCAGGTAATCCAAATCCTGGACTGGTAGAGGGTCCTGAGGACTGGGTTGAAACCTGATGTAGAGGGTGGAGATACTGAATGTTTGGATGCATTTTAGGCAGCCATGACCCAGGAAGGATCTCTAACAGCCATCTGAGGAGTGGCCAGTGAAGTTATCACTAGGCTGTAATGTAAACACTGCATTTTCTCTGAAAAGACAGGGCTTACAGCAAAAAGCCTGAAGGTAATGATTCTACTCACCAGAACAAATTCAATAAGCTGTAGTTGTTCTGGTGACTCTAGTGTCCCTTTATTTACCGGGTACTTGTAATATTTTATAGGTGTTTTAGCAATTTTGTGGGTGTCACAATTGAATTTAATAGTCTTAAAGACACAGCACACTGTTTTTCTTGTAGGTTTTAGTGTTTGAGTTGTCAACACTAATTCAAGATTTTCCTAGTCTTGACGTCAGAAAATATAGATTTTATTAAAGACAAGAGGCGAGTATTATGCATTAACTTTCCTTACTTAACTCCAGCAGCAAAGACATTTTTTCAATAAAGTTTAGTGAATAAAAAAAGATAAAAAAATAACAGTAACTGAAATGGAACATTTGTAGCCAATCAGCATCCAGCATAGTCTCTATAGAGAATGATCCCCAATATGCTCCCTCTTTCGAGCTGCTAATCTAGAAGAAGTGTCTAGTAGAGTAACTCCAAGGATAGAATGACGAAACTCCAAACAGGATTAAGCTGAAATATAAATAACAGGGTGGGTTAATGGGAGGGATAATACTCGCCTCCTGTCTTTAATAAAATCTATATTTTCTGACGTCAAGACTAGGAAAATCTTGAATTTTATAACAAGACAGGAGGCTCGTATTATGCATGTTCAAAGCTAAATAGTCATAATATAAAATACATCAGAAGTTATTACAATATTATTTTTGAAACATGCAGGCTAGGTCTAAAATAAAACTGTTTAAATGTAGATTCTGAAGACCAATTTGCAGTTTTTAACAGATCTGATAAAGAGCCTCCTGCTTGAAACACTTTAGTAGTCATAGCTCCTCTTGATGAGTGAGCTCCAAACACTGAAATATTAATACCTGCCATAGACAGTTTGTCGTACCCATCTAGCTAAAGATGTAGAGGAGACAGGCAGAAAAAGTTTACGAAAAGAGATTGGTAATTGCGAGAAATTAGAATTTCAAATCAAAGAGGTTTTAAACTCATATGCTTGAAGACAACTAACAACACGAAGGACAGAATACAGTGCGGAGATTAGTTTTGGTACGGCTAACCAGGGCCGCCATCAGAAAATTTGGGGCCCATGACAAAGCACAAGGTCTGGGCCCCCGCCCCCATCTCGCGGGCCCGCCCACGCCCTACCTAGTCCGCTCACAATGATGCAGGACTGAATGTGGTGTGTGTATAGTGGAAGTGAATTAGAATGTGTGTAATGGATGTAGTGTTTGTGTGTATTAGATACTGTTTGTGCAATGAAGGCGTTTGTGTGTTTGTGTAGCGGATGCAGTGTGTATAGTGAACGCAGAGTGTTTTTGAGTAGTGGATGTAGTGTGTGTACAGTGATGTAGTGTGTGTTTGTGTAGTGGATGTAGTGTTTGTATGTACTAGATGAAATGTGTTTAGTGGATGCAGTGTCTGTAGTGGATGTAGTGTGTGTATTAGACGCAGTGTCTGTGTATAGTGAATGCAGAGTGTTTCAATTTGTGGTGGATGTGGTGTGTGTACTGTTAATACAGGAGGTTTGTGTAGTGGATGCTGTGTGTACAGAGTGTATGTTAGTGTAGTGAATGCAGAGTGTGTGTCAGTATAGTGAATC
>OW240920.1:90441524-90495431 GCA_933207985.1 Pelobates cultripes
TATGTGTGTGTTAGTGTATGCAGTGTGTGTGTTGTGTTAGTGTATGCAGTGTGTGTGTGTTATTGTATGCAGTGTGTGTTGTGTTAGTGTATGCAGTATGTGTGTGTTAGTGAATGCAGTGTGTGTGTGTTAGTGAATGCAGTGTGTGTGTGTGTTAGTGTATGCAGTGTGTGTGTTGTGTTAGTGTATGCTGTGTGTGTGTTGTGTTAGTGTATGCTGTGTGTTGTGTTAGTGTATGCAGTATGTGTGTGTTAGTGTATGCAGTATGTGTGTGTTAGTGAATGCAGTGTATGTGTGTTATTGTATGCAGTGTGTGTGTTGTGTTATTGTATGCAGTGTGTGTGTTGTGTTGTGTTAGTGTATGCAGTGTGTGTGTGTGTTAGTGTATGCAGTGTATGTTGTTAGTGTGTGATCTGGGGTGAGGGGGAGGAAGGGGCATTTTAACATTATTTTTTTATTAATTTAATTAAATGTTTCATCCCCCTCCCTGCTTACCTGTGTCCATGGAGGGGGGAGATTCCATCCCTGGTGGTCCGGTGGGGGGGCCCCCCGGCTCCCTGTTACCGCAGAGGGGGCCCAGGCAGCACACAGCTTCTCCTCTCTTCTCATAACTCTCGCGAAACCCGGTTACCATGGCAACGCTCCGCGGGTCTCGCGAGAGTTATGAGAAGAGAGAAGAGAGGAGAAGCTGTGTGCTGCCTGGCTGGGCCCCCTCTGCGGTAACAGGGAGCAGGGGGCCCGCGGCTGCACACAGATAGCGATATTCGCTATCTATGTGTGCAGAAAGGGAAAGTGGGGCCCAGGACTGCCAGAGCAGTCCGGGCCCCCCAGGGCCGCCGGGCCCGTGACAACAGTCACGGTTGTCACCCCCTGATGGCGGCCCTGCGGCTAACAATAGAAAAATGAACACCATCAGGAGTATATTGTCTATTATTTAAGTCTAAAGCCTTAACGTCAGAAACTCTTTTGAAAGAGATGAGACATAGTAATGTGGTAAGCTTAAACGAAAGCAATTTTAAGGATAATGAGTCATTGGCACCCCATTATTCTATTAACTGGAGTACCAGAGTAACATCCCAGGTGGAATTATATTTAAGGCATGGAGGACATTTAAATCTGATACCCTTCATAAGTCTGCAGACTAGAGGATGTTTACCCACAGGGAAAAATTCAATAGGGTCGTGATTTGTTGAGATAGCAGATCTATAGACATTAATGGTGCGATAAGCTTTCCCTGAGTCAAAGGAGGCTGACAAAAAATTTAGAATGTTTGCTAAATCTGAATGTATGGGATCCACTGCCCGTCCCATTCACCAATTAAGCCAAATTTTCCAGGCTGATCTGTAATTTGCACAGGTTCCTGGTGCCCATGCTTCTGAGAGAATGTCTCTAGTAGTGTTGAAAATTCACTATGAGATTCGAATGACCCGAAATTAGAGATGCAATCAAAGGTAGTTGGCCCGACAGCACTAGAGGATGAAAATTTCCCTCCGGATTGCGAAGAGAATCCCGATGCATCTGTATGAGTCGTGGGTAGTCTATCAGCATGCGGAGAAGCTGAGGGAACCATTTTTATGATGGCCAAAGAGGTGTTATAATTACTAAGATCTATTTCTGGGACCATGCTTTCAGAAGTACCCGGGATATCATCGTAAACGGGGGAAAAGCATAATTGATTCCGTCTTTCCAACATTGGAGGAAAGCATCTTGATCTACTGCTTCTGAATCTGGGCGCCAACTGAAATTTTTTTCTAGTTGGCAATTGAGTCGTGATGCAAAGAGGTCCCCACAGAGCAAGTAGTCGTTGGAAGATGTTGGGATCCAACATCCAGTCGCTGTAATCCACTAGGAAATGGAATTCCAATCTGCTACTGTATTGGAAAGGCCGGGAAGGTATTCTGCTCGTAACGTTATGTTTTGATCGAGGCAAAAGTGCCATAATTCTTTGGCAATGTCCGCCAGTTGCTTGGATTTTGTACCTACTAAGCGATTTAAATATTGGACTGCTGATATGTTGTCCATCTTGAGAAGGATACAACAATGGGATTTGTGTTTCGCAAAACTGTGTCGAGCAAAAAACCCTGCCATGAGTTCCAGGCAGTTTATATGCATATTTGTCTCTTCTAGAGACCATTTGCCTCCTGTGGAATTGCCTCCACAACGGGCTCCCCAGCCTAATCGACTTGCATCGGATTCTATAGTTAGGTTTGGGAATGACGTGAAAATGGCTTTCTCGTTCCAAATTTGAACGTGATCTAACCACCAGGATAGTTCTGTTCTTGTCTCTGAAGTTAGAGAAATCTCATCTGAATAGAGGAGACCGTTGCGTAGATGTTCTCTTTTCAATCTTTGAAGAGCCCGATAGTAAAGGGGGGCTGGAAAGATAGCCTGGATCAAGGCTGATAAAAGACCTACAATCCACGCTAAAGACCTGATGGAAATGAATTCTTTTTCAGAACTGACCTGATCTCTTTTCGAATCGTTTTCAATTTCCATGATGGAAGGCTGAGAGTGGCTATATTGGAATTCACTAGAAATCCTAAAAATGCTCTCTCTTGAGAGGGAGTTACAATCGATTTTTTGTAAACAGATTCAATGTCCATTGAGAATGTAGTTGAAGAGTTTGCACACTCGGTGACATAATCAATAGGTCGTCTAGATAGATTATCATTCTTACTCCCCTGCTTCGAAGTAGGGATATTACTGGTTTGAGTAATTTGGCGAAACACCAAGTTGCAGAGGATAAACCAAATGGCAATGATTTGAATTGCCATTTCTTCCCTTGCCATAGGAACTGTAAATATTTCTGACATGAGTGGTGAATAGGTACCGTGAGGTATGCATCCTTCAAATCTATTTTGATCAACCAGTCGTTGAATATCAATAGGTCTTTGAGGTAATAAATTCCCTCCATTTTGAAATGGTGGTATCTGACAAAATTGTTTAAGTATTTCAAGTTTATGACTGGTCTGTGACCAGAATCTTTCTTTTTTCACCGAAAATAAATTGGTTATGAAGCCTGGGCTGCTCATGGGCACCTGTATGATGGCATTTTTTGAGCATAAACTTAATATTTCAGGGCCTGGTCTTGGGTCGAAAAATTTATCGGGAAAGGTATGTTTCTTTGGACAGGACATGATATAAAATCTATATTGTAACCTAGAACCGTGTCTAGTATCCAAGGACATGGAAAAAACGAGTGAGTCTGCCCCCTAACCTTACCAGGGAAGAAAGGGGGGTTGTCGTACTTACCGGATGAAGATCTGAAGTGAGACATTCCTCGATGGCCTCTTGATCTCCAAGGTCTGCCACGTAGTGGAAATAATGGAGTTGATTGTTGGGTGTCATATGAGGGCCTGGTGGGTTGAAAGGTGTTCCTTGGAACCTGTCTATGTTGAAAGGAACAGCTGGAAGAACGGTTCGTTCCTCTTCCAGCCCTTTCGAAAACCTTAGGGTTGAAAACTTTCTTCAGGGATGACTGAGCCTTATCACGGGAACTAAATAGATTGACATATTTATTATTGTCTTTAATAAAGGATTCTCCGAATAGGAGACCTTCCGCAGCTGGACCAGGTTCAAAAGTGGCTAAATTTGACAGTTGAGGATCAATTTTCCTTAAAATAGACCTGTGGCATTCGCTGGTCAGCTCTGCGTTAGCATTCCCAAAAAAGCATACAATGCATTGGGTCCAGCCTCTCAAAGTATCAATGCTGGAAGGATTCCCAGAAGCTGTCACATGTTCTAAAGTTTTAAACATTTTAGCCACAGGACCAGAAATGTCCATTAATTTATCTTGACAAGGTTTTAGTGATCTGTCAAGTCCTTTATTTGGGTTCTTCCCTGATTTTGTTAAAAATTGCACAATAGTGGGATTTAGATCAGGGGTCTGTGCGACTTTGACAAGGTCGGTCTAGGGCATTCAGCTCTTTATTTCTAGCCACTTGGTCAAGGGGTTTCCTCAACCAGTATTCAAGATATTTGGCTACATGAGCCATGGGGACCCATTCGGCTGACCTGGGGTGTTTATTGTGGTCTGGGTCGAATAATGGTTTACCATTAAAATCCAAAATAATATTCTCTTCATCAGATTTAGAGATAAGCTCAGGTGTCTCAGATATATGAATAATTTGATGCAGATCAGATTTTTCATCCTCTGAGATTGAAGATGAGTCATTATCTGAGGAGGTTTTATAAGAGTCAGGTTTGCTCCTGTGAATGGCCTTCCGAGCTCGTTTGTCTTCCTCAGAGGGTCTTTTGAGTGATTGATTACACTCTTCAGGTTTGCGTGAGACACGCATTGTGTTCTTGTCTTGGTCCTTCCCTATCTTAAGTGGCTTAGAGACGCCAGGGGATTCTGCAGGACCGTCAAAGCACTGTTTGCATTTCTGGGTGGCCTTCCCAGACCTCCTAAAACATCGAGCTAGGTTTCGTTCAGACTCCACAGATGACCAGAAATGGTCTGAAGGAGTACTAATTAAATGAGTCTTCTCACTGGGTTTTGAGTTGCTTATGGCTTGAGCCACAGACTTTGCAATTGCTTCTTGCATAGAAGACATTGCATTATAAATTGCAGAGGAAACTGATTTTTGAACGGATAAATCCACAATATTTTGTAAAGAATCCTCAGTGAGGATTTCACAGTCATGAGAAACACCAGGTTTTGGTGACTCAATTTGTCTAATCTCTTTAGAATTCATAATTTACTAAATTGCAACAAACAGCAATTGTATCTACTATTCGAGAATAGTTGAATAATAATAATGTTGCAAACTATGAGGGGAAATCCTGACAGGAAAAATCAAATAGTTCAAGTTATAATAATTACCAGTAAAGAGTAACAAGTTGTGAAGAAAACGCTGTCCTGAGGTAAAGTGGGCGGGAAAGTTAGCTGAGAACCAACCAACTGGTATTCCCGCCCATAAAACGTCATCAATGTATGAGGGACTAACTGAAAAACGGCCATGCAGCGGTTCGCATAAAACTGCCGAAATGATTGAACAGTGAATTGACCATTCGTATACAAAAAACCCACGAATGCGAGAATAATAAAGGAATACGAAAATGTAAATGGGTGCAATTTGTGTGAAAAAACCCAAAAACTAACGAATGCGATTCATAGAAATAACTGACCTAACAGTTCAAAGACAAAACTACCGAAAGCGGACGGACCACGACTTCATTTCCAGATAGAATGCATGAAAGACAGTGCACCAAATATAAATATATATATTTTAAAACAATAAAAAGACAGAATTACTTCAGAAAAGTATATATTCCAAAGGAATAAACACATATGTCAACATATAACCAAACTAGAAGGTATGTATGTATAGAAAACAGTAGCATAAGTGAATATATATGATGCTTATCTCTACTGGAGCAGCAAAGAAAGAGGGAGAATATTGGGGATCATTCACTATATGGACTATGCTGGATGCTGATTGGCTACCAATGTTCCATTTCAGTTACTCTTATTTTTATCTTTTTTATTCACTAAACTTTATTGAAAAAATGTCTTTGCTGCTGGAGTTAAGTAAAGAAAGTTAATGCATAATACGAGCCTCCTGTCTGGTTATAAAATTAAGGTGCTGCTTTGCATCTCCTTAATTTTAATCTTGCTTTTAGCACCATAATTTTACTTGTATGTTTTTACTCCTAACCCATTTCCCTTATCTACAGATTGAGGCAGGAGGCCCGTAAACCGCATCACTGATCCGGGCATGTGGAAACATATGTCTTACAAGGTGACTGGTCCTTCATTGCAGTGATCCCTTCCTCTTTCAAGGTGTAATGCTCTTTTCCAAATTAATTAGTAACTCAACTGAAAATAAAAAGAAACCTGCAAATGTATATCACTTTAAGAGAGTCAGTGGTGGAACACATTTGCATAATTCAGGAAAATAATATGGTAGACAAAGGAAATTAATTTGATACCTTATAAATACCAAACAGAAATGAGTCAGTGGCGGGTGGCGAAGTTTTAAGATGGTGCCAGACTCTTCCACTAGAGTTTTACTCCTCCCTATACAGTATAGAGATACTAATACAATACAGAGAGCTGAGCATAATACAGATATACTCATACAATAAAACAAGGTGGGCACAACAAAGATATCTATAAAATACACAGAGATGAGTACAATATAGAGATAACCGTACCACAAATCAGAGCGGAGAAAAAAAAAAAAAAAAAGATACCTATACAATACACAGAGCTGGGTAGACTACAGAGATACAACAGATTCAAATGACTCTCACAGAGCCATGATCACTAATACATTACACAGATATGTCCCACACAGTACAAATTTCTGTATAATACTCCAGCTCTCTCGCTCTGTCTATAGCCCTCTTTTAACCCTCTCTCATGAGCTCATCTTCAGTAGTGCTCCTGCTATGATGACTAGTTTTCTATTATAAAATATTGTTACTGTTATGAAGCATGTCAGTTACTCCATTAACACTCAGCACACAGTGTGCACATGATTAAAGCATCAAGTTACTGATAGACTAACATTTGCATCTGGCAATATAAGGAATCTGCAGTTGTAACGTGAAACCAAGAAGGAGCGGACATGGTTTATTTATTAGTGGTATTTATAAAGCACCAACAGATTCTGCAGTGCTGTACAGTTAGAGGAGAACGTACAATATACACAGTAATATACAAGAGGTAGAGAGAGCCCTGCCTGTAAGCTAATAACTAGCCATTGAAGCACTTTTATACAAAGTGCTTAGCTAGATAGCCTGTGAGCTTACAATCTAAAGGATACCGTGGGGATTTGAGACAAAAGGTAGCAGGGGAAAACAAAAAAGTTAACAGAATCATTATAGAAGAATAATTACAGATTAAAACAGATTGAAATCAGAACCAGATCAGTCCTCAGAGTCACAGCCCCAGTCCTGCAATTTGAAGATTCACAACTTCATTTTACTAGCCACAGAATAAGTGTCTCAAGTCGTATCGCTTTAAAGAAGATGGTGGGTATATGCAGTAAGCGTTAATAAAACTATTAGTGACAGGCAGGTGTAAGCTTCCCTAGCTCTCTATATATTTAAGTAAACCCCTTTGCTTAATCAGCTCTCAGGCAGTCACTGGGAGAGAGAAAAGGATATTATACACTTTCATTTGAGAGAGGTCAGAAGTTGCCGCTGTGCTCTCACTGTGCTGCTCTCTCCTGTGGCACTGTAACCACACACCCTGGTGCTATAAGCCAATAATGGCCCATGAATAAAGAGGCCAATTGCATGTCTCCGCTCAGGGGAAACTCAATGGAAAATCCTGAAATTCATTCTTAAACCAGCTGTGCTTCAAATGAACTCTGAGTCCTAAGCCCTATTTTATGCTAAATACTCGACTATCAGCCTGCTACTGCAACCCAGTTCAAGCTTCGTCAGTTCATGAAGCTGGTAGTGGGGCTTCAGACCCAACCGTCTGTTTATATCTGGTGAAACGGCCTTAGGTCTCGGTGGGGCCTAGTGGACCACCTGGCAGGAGAAGCGGACGATCCCCAGTCCTGTGCAACACAGTGCCTTGTGCAGTTTGCCTGCGGCAGCTCCTGCTTAGTCAAGCAACAATATAGGCATACAAGATGGCGAACATACTTGCCTCAAGTGACTGCAGCCCAGGATGTCATGTCAGTTCTGCTGAACACTATGCGGCAGCTAGAGGAGATTTTTTACCACTTCTGGGCCTCCTTGACAGCCACACTGCCTCAATATTGAGAGGAACCATGCGAGAGCGAGATCCGGGCGGCGGCGAAGCCTCCTCCGTGCAACCACTCCTTCCCAGCAAAAGTACTCACGTTGACCTAACCATCATCCTAGTGTAATCTCTTATCTACGACTAGCCATGGCAGCATAGCTTGATTATGACATTCTATATTATAAAAACTGTGCATGTTGTCTCATTTGTCCCTATGCTATGTATGTTTACATGCTTGTAGAATGCTGATGGGGCATCTCATTGCCATGGTGTGCCAATTTTATGCACCTAATGTTGCCATGATGTGCCAAGTTTATACATCTAAAACTGATTGCCATGATGTACCAATTTTATGCATCTAAAGCTGATTGCCATGGTGTGCCAATTTTATCCTCTAAACATGGTTGCCATGGTGTGCCAATTGTAAGCCTCTAAAACTGATTGCCATGGTGTGCCAGTTTTATGCCTCTACACCTGGTTGCCATGGTGTGCCAATTGTAAGCCTTTAAAACTGATTGCACTGGTGTGCCAATTTTATGCACCTAAAGTTGCCATGATGTGCCAAGTTTATACATCTAAAACTGATTGCCATAATGTACCAATTTTATGCATCTAAAGCTGCCATAATGTTCCAATTGTATGCTTGTAAAGCTGACTGCCATGGTATGCCAACTGTATGCCTCTAAAGCAGATTGCTATAGTGTGCCAAGTGTATGCCTCTTAAGCGGTTTGCCATGGTGTGCCAATTTTATGCCTCTAAAAGCAATTGCCATGGTGTACATCTAAAGCAGATAGTTATGGTGTGCCAGTAGTATGCCTCTAAAGCTGATTGTCATGGTGTTCACTTTTTAAAATATGCATTAAAAGCAAGTGAGTCTCGGGCCATAAAAGTTTGGAAAGCCCTGTTTAGAGTACTGGAGAGGACTTATTGCCAGCCTCCTGCCCTGTGACTATCGCCCCTGGAAGATTTTGCCCTTTAAAAACGTTATTTGGGCATATTGGATTTTATTGTACTCTGTCTGCTCCTTTAAATTATATTGGAGGGGCCTGCAGCTTTAAATTGTTTAAAAGCCCCTGTTTTATTCCCCCCCACCCATAATACTAGTTAAACCCTTAATACCTTGTTAGATTCAAACCCTGTCTGACCCAATAACTGTCATATATACAAACACTGACTAAACTTAACTGGCATATTGTTTTCCTCTGAGGAGGAGTTGTTTTGCTGCATGAGTGCTGTTGCTTTTGTGTGCTCATTAAACAGACCTGCTTGACCCTTTCTTGAAGCCTTGGCTCATACTTGGGGGATGGGATAAGTCTGCAGTGCTGATGGTGTCGGTTGGAGTCCTCGGCAAGCACTAGGAGCATCGACTGGCGGAGGTACTCGGTCGGAGTGCCAGCGGGTCCATCACATTTGGTGGCAAGCAGTGGGATGGCGTCCTAGCGCAAGGAGAAGCAGCTCAGAGACACTGGTAACGTTACGGAGCTATAATTGAGGGCGACACTAGCACTCGTGCAGCACCCAGTCTACAGAGAATCCAAAAAGGCGTACATGACTTATTGCTATGAGGGCGATGCTTACATTGCGGAGGTAAAGAGGCGGCTAGCCGGGTATGGCCCAGATCTTTCGGAAGAGGAGATCGTCTGAATCATGCACAAGTTGGATGAAGAGAACCAAGCAGCACGGGAATGTGAGTTCAGATTGTGAAGATTGGGGTTGCAGACAACTGGTCTCTCCCCCCAGCGGCGGCCTGAGTTCCAGGAGGAGATGATGGTCGATCCCTCCACCATACAGCAACCAGCGTCTTGGGGAGTGGAGGCAACCGGCCTCTCCCTCCAACAGCCGCCAGAGGTAGCCAAGGTAGCGGATCTCAGACTGGTTCTGGGAGGACCCCTGGCAGGTGGATGTAGGACCAAGGTCTCTCTACTGGCCCTACAGGGATGCTGGGCAGCCGGCCCAGATCCCCAGTTGCAGCCAGAGCTACAGAGAGAGGAGGCAGGTGGTCTTTATTCCCAAGTCCTGGGGGATCTCATAGACTGGCACTGGGAGGAACCTCAAATGGCAGGTGGAGATGGGACCAAGGTCTCTACTGGCCCTACAGGGATGCTGGGCAACCAGCCCAGATCCCCAGCAGCAGTACATCTCACAGGGAGAGGAGAAAACCGGTCTCCCTCTCCAGCGGCGGCCTGAGTTCCAGGAGGAGGAGAAGCTCGATCCCTCTACCTCACAGCAACCAGCTTCCTGGGGAGTGGAGGCAACCGGCCTCAAACTCCAACAGCAGCCGGAGATACCAGATCTCCAACCATCCCCGCAGGGATACCGGGAGGAGGTAAGTGAGCCCTCCTCTCCCCAGCTAATTCTCAACCGAGTCCTGGGGGCAGTGGATGAGTCTGCGATACCCAATGACCCCCTTCCAGCAGAAGAGCTGGCATCCGGACAGAGCGCGGTCAGCCTCTGCCCTCCCTTGCCCTCTTGTTCAGAACCAGAATACCCACCGGCCAACCCAGCAGAAGCGCTGTCATCCAGGCAGAGCGCCACTGGTCTCTTTCCACTAGTTCCCCTCAGCAACCTGGGACATACAGGCCAGAGCCGGACACCAGGAATCACCAGGAATCACCAGGGGCAGTAATGGTGTATTGTGGGTGGGCTACTCTGTTAACTGTTTGTTGTGGGTGGGCTACTCGACTCACTCAGGTACTGACCGACAGAAGGTCAGGTACCTGGTTAGTCTCCCCCCCCCCCCAAATGGGAAGATGTGTGACGAAGTGCCCTTCGCCACTTGTGCCTGGAAAGGACTAATTGCCAGCCTCCTGCCCTGCGACTATGGCCCCTGGAAGATTTTGCCCTTTAACCCCTTAAGGACCAAACTTCTGGAATAAACGTTATTTGGGCATACTGGATTTTATTGTACTCTGTCCGCCCCTTTAAATAATATTGGAGCAGCCTGCAGCTTTAAATTGTGAAGAAAACCCCTGTTTTATTCCCCCCCTCCCCCCTCCTAGAACACCAGTTAAACCCTTAATACCTTGTTACATTCAAACTGTGTGTGACCTTATAACTGTCATATTTTCAAACTCTGTCTGACCCTTTCAGCTGTCATTTTGTTTTCCTCTGAGGAGGAGTTGTTTTGCTGCATGAGTGCTGTTGCTTTTGTGTGCTCATTAACCCCTTCAGGACCGAGGACGGTTGTGGGGAGACCGCCTGCAGCCCAGACAGTCTCCCCATGGCGGATTAACGCCATAAAGTTAAAGTAAAAAAAAAAAAAAATATATATATATATATTCATACTAAGTGTATTTTTATATTAATATGTACATCTATTAATATAAAAATACACTTATAATTAAATTACACACGTATATATATAATATATAATGACTATATATATTGTATATAAATATTATAAAATACAAATAATAAGTCCTTTAAATTAAATAAAAACGTAAAAATAATAAAAATTTAAAAAATATATATCTATATGAAATTTTATTCTAACTGTATTTTGATAGTAATATATATATTTTATATCAAAATACACTTAGAATGAAATTATATATATATATATCTATGTATATATAAATAAATAAAAATAATCCGAAATATACATATGTCCATATACAAAATTACATAAATAATTATATAAATATACACGTAGACTTCAAATAAATAAATATGCATATATATTTAAATTCTACGTGCGTATTTATGTAATATTTTTACATAATTAAGTAATTTTATTGATTGCAATTTGAGGGACCTACCTGTCAACCCACGCCCAAAGTCCAGAGAATTAAATTTGCTAGCACTATATTTTACCCTGTAACTTTCTATGACACCCTAAAACCTGTACATGGGGGGTACTGTTTTACTCGGGAGACTTCGCTGAACACAAATATTAGTGATTCAAAACAGTAAAACATATCACAGCGATGATATTGTCAGTGAAAGTGACTTTTTTGCATTTTTCACATACAAACAGCACTTTTACTGATGATATAATTGTTGTGATATGTTTTCCTGTTTTGAAACACTAATATTTGTGTTCAAAGTCTCCCGAGTATAACAGTACCCCCCATGTACAGGTTTTATAGCGTTTTTGAAAGTTACAGGGTCAAATATATGGATCAAATATTTTTACATTGAAAAAGGCCAGGTTGGTTATGTTGCCTTTGAGAGCGTATGGTAGCCCAGGAATGAGAATTACCCCCTTGATGGCATACCATTTGCAAAAGAAGACAACCCAAAGTATTGCAAATGTGGTATGTTTAGTCTTTTTTAGTAGCCACTTAGTCACAAACACTGGCCAAAATTAGCATTCAATTTAGTTTTTTTTTTTTTACTTTTTTCACACACAAATATGAATGCTAACTTTGGCCAGTGTTTTCGACTAAGTGGCTACTAAAAAAGACTGGACATACCCCATATTGAATACCCTGGGTTGTCTACTTTAAAAAAAAAATGTGTACATGTGGGGTGTTATTCAGAGATGACAGATAATAGTGTTACAATGTCACTATTGATACATTTTAAAAATGTATGTTTTGAAACTGCAATATCCTACTTGCACCTATAGCCCTATAACTTGCAAAAAAAAAAGCACGTAAACACTGGGTATTTTTAAACTCAGGACAATTTTGAATCTATTTAGCTGTTTTTTTCATTCGCTTTTGTATATGAGTAAAAGATTTTTCAAGTAAAAGTAAAAAAACATGTATTTTTTTAAATTTTTCATCATATTTTTTTATTTTTTTAAAATTAAATTACATGAGATTATATAAATAATGGTATGTAAAGAAAGCCAAGAAAAACAATATATAATTTGTATGGGAACAGTAAATGAAAAATTACAGCTAAACACAAACACCACAAAAGTGTAAAAAGAGGCCTGGTCGCAAATGTACAACATTGCAAAAACAGTCCAGTCCTTAAGGGTTAAACAGACCTGCTTGACCCTTTCTTGAAGCCTTGGCTCATGTTGGGGGATAGGATAAGTCTGCAGTGCTGATGGTGTCAGTTGGAGTGCTTGGGGTCCTCGGTAAGCACTAGGAGCATCGATTGGCGGAGGTACTCGGTCGGAGTGCCAGCGGGTCCGTCACAAGTATCCCTTTAACTAATGATCCGAAAATATGGAAAAGTATGTGCACAAGTATAGACAGCCACTAAATCCCATGTAAATGGTATAGGTCACATCGATCTGAACCAAGATGCAGGACTCCTATGAAACCAGTTAAAGACTAATGTTCAAAACTAGGAGAACAACAATCCCACAGTCCCATAATCTTTAATCATCTCCAAGTCATAGGAATGTCCTAATTGCAATGCCGCTAGTCACTAAATAAATACAATGTAAAGTATTCTCAATCAGATATAGTGCATAGATCCTAAATCAAAAGAGGAGATCTATGAATCCAATGCTTTTCCCCCATCAACTACAACTAGAAAGCACTCCTATGTTAATATGTCTCTAATCACAATCTGAATCCAAGGTTAAGCATTCACAAACAGATCTAGTGCTTGAAAAGGACTTCTCCTAACTCAACAGAATATAGTGTATAATATATAGTTTGGAGGATACCATAGTCTAACCAACTCCAAATAGATGGAATGCATTGTTATGTCAGTATGCCCCTAATCAGTGTGTATCACAGGGTAAATATTCAAATACAGCTATAGTGCATCAAATCAAACTAACTCAGAGGAATGGATATTAGACAATCCTCAAACAATTCAAGATAATTTAATGCACTGTTATGTTAATATGCTCATCATGGGTTAAATCCAAAGGCAACTATAGCATTCACATATGAGTGGAGTAAATTCCTAATTCAAAAGCAGGATAGATAAGCTTAGACAGAACATGTCAAAGAGCCACCTAGCTCCTAACCTCAATTGCTGATTTATAAATCCCTCTGAACTGTATTCTAAACTAAACCCCAACACACGTTGCACCTCTCTCATAAGGGGGAACCTGAGACTCCAACAGGCAGGTATTTAAATAGATGCTCACTTAATGTAATTGGTAGGAACTCCTCCAATCTAATAGCTGTATGGTTTAATTGGTAGTTGTACCTGACCAATAAGGACCACCAAATGAAACTCCAGCAGTTATTGCCATCAGAGATTGTCAGTAGACTACATTGTCCATAATGCATTGCATAACTGAACCATTAAAGGACCACTCTAGGCACCCAGACCACTTCAGCTTAATGAAGTGGTCTGGGTGCCAGGTCCTTCTAGGGTTAACCCATTTTTTCATAATTATAGCAGTTTCAGAGAAACTGCTATAATTATGAATGGGTTAAGCCTTCCCCCTAATCCTCTAGTGGCTGTCTCATTGACAGCCACTAGAGGCGCTTGCGTGCTTCTCACTGTGATTTTCACAGTGAGAGCACGCTAGCGTCCATAGGAAAGCATTATGAATGCTTTCCTATGTGACCGGCTGAATGCGCGCGCAGCTCTTGCCGCGCGTGCGCATTCAGCCGACGGGGAGGAGAGAAGGAGGATCGGAGGAGGAGAGCTCCCCGCCCAGCGCTGGAAAAAGGTAAGTTTTTACCCCTTTCCCCTTCCAGAGCCGGGCGGGAGGGGGTCCCTGAGGGTGGGGGCACCCTCAGGGCACTATAGTGCCAGGAAAACGAGTATGTTTTCCTGGCACTATAGTGGTCCTTTAAGATGAAGTCTAAATTAGAAATGTGCTCATACCAGAGCTACTTATTTTTATGGGTGAAATTTACCAATTATAAAAATGAATACTAATCATGTTCTTATAAGTTTTGATGTGTAATATAATGAAACAATAAATACACAATACAAAATAAATGTCTGAAGTTATATAGTCTATATAAAGCAATATATACCTCCCACTCCAACACAGGCACAGCAAGGGTAAAATGTATAGTATCACTGATTGATATATATATATACTCTCTCTCTCTCTCTCTCTCTCTCTCTCTCTCTCTCTCTCTCTCTGTTAATGGTAAATGAGCAACTATTAATACAGTTTGCTAACTGGATGTTTCTCACGTATAACAAATAGTATATGTGAGAATCCCCAAGCTATAATGCAATATACAAATATGGGATTTCATAAATACATAAAATAATCCTTGCTGCAGATGGACCAATATTTTCCTATGGTGTTTATAAATGCAAATATCACAGGCATGAAAAAACGCAGCTCATGGCAGAAATGAATGGCTGATCTACTAAATTATTCTCGTGCAAAGGGACAAATAATGTTTCTCAATTAGTTTCTAGTCTGAAGCCAAATAGTTCATGATCAAGTGTTCTACATTTCACATGCTCACACATTATGTGTGAATCTGTTTATATGAATGCAGCTAATTTTGTCAGTGTGTGAATCTGCATGGGTCTGTGAATCTGTGTATGTGGGAGTCAATGCCTGATTTTCTCAGTATATAAATCCGTGCTTTATTATTTGTGCCTAGTAAGAATCTGTATGCTGAGTGGCACTGCAGTGACTCTGCACAGTTGCATATGCCTATATAATATACACATATTCACAAACAAATTTTATTCTTGCTCTTTTTTATCTGTATGCATCGAATCAGTTTGTCATTGTTTCATTGTTTTTGCATTTGTTTGCAAAAGTCATGTGCTTGCTCATAGTTTCTCATGCGCAGCTAGTGCTAGTGCATGTGTAATTAAGATGGGATGATTTTAGGGGAGGTAGGTTGAAGAAACTTCCCTAGCTAAAAGGCGTGCTAAACTAAGGAAACTGTGATAGTTTATTGTATGTTTTTAAGGTGTTTATTCAAACACGTTACAAACTTGTCTTGATTTATTTTAGTTTGTATATATGTGTAAAAATGTTTGCATGCCAGTTTAACCCCTGAAGGACACATGACATGTGTGACATGTCATGATTCCCTTTTATTCCAGAAGTTTGGTCCTTAAGGGGTTAAAAAAAAAATTGTCAAATGCATGTCCATTTTAATAGCACCGGCTCACAGTGCAAAATTGCACTGGACACCAAGTGCCTAACTAGGATTTGCTTTTTACTGAACTCAACACAGAGGATTTTCTTTATACAGTAAACAAAAATAAATAATTTTTAAAAACTGTACATTGGTGATCTGGTCTCAAACTAGGATCAATGTCAAAAAGGCAATCTGCTATTTTCCACTTAAAGTTGTTTCAAGTGCCACTTGTAGTAGCTAGCAATGTTCAGCAGTAAGCTAAACCTGGTCTCACACTAGAATCAATGACTTAGGCTACCTCCCACTCCAACACAGGCACAGCAAGGGTAAAATGCATAGTATCACTGATTGATTGTCTCCACCAATAGCTGTAATCAAACAGTCTGGAATTTTCCTGCTTGGCAGTATAGATTGTTTCCCTGCTAATCCTTTTTTCTCTCTATTGGTCAGTTGTCACTTGATCAGTGAATACAATCAACATTTTGTAGCTGTTCCATAACCATCTTTTTATTCTACCTCTTGAGTAGACAGGAGATAGCAGCCCACATGTTTGGGCAGACCTTTTGTGCATCATGATCAGCAGAGTTGATTATTTGTCACCACTAAAAAACAACTAAAAATTCCCCGTCTTCTTCTGGTGCTAGATATAGCACCGATTCACAAATGATACAAGCACGTTGAGGCTTGCATAAATAGGTTTTCCTGAGATTTTGATGCATGGCACCTCATAAATTGGAATTTCAACTGATCACTTGATTGGCTCGAATTCAGCTGAATTGCAGTATATATTATGTTGTCTATGGCTGATCATGTGATAAAGCTACGAATTTAGAAATAGGCAAAGAGTTATGTTGCAGGATGGGAACCCAGCACGGCTATATGTATATATATATAATTTTTTTTTACATATTTCCCTCAAATTATACCCCGTCAGTTTTTATAATTTTTCAACCTCTTAGCATTTTTATATTTCTATTTTCGCATTCATATTTTTATTGTGACGTTAGTGTGTATTTACCCATTCCTTGGGATCGTCTACCATCTAGTGGCAGTAAAGATAGATTACAATCCAACTTCTACAACAGTAGCAATTTCAACCTAATATACTTCTTTGCCACAATTATGTATTCTTTCTTATATTTACATTTGACACTGACAAAGATTTCTCTGCCAGGTCCCCATACAAATAGAAAACCTATATGCAAAATTCATATTACCATATTCTGCCATCTAAACTTTACTATACAGAGTGGGACAGCAGACAGTAGCACAAAACCAAATTGCAACATTTCTAGTTCAATATTTATGAAGCTTTCTTTTATTGCACTGTAATTAGCCTGCTGAAAGAGGCCACAGTCATCATGGAACACCTCTGCCATGAAAGGGTGTATGTGGTCTGCAACAATCTCTAGGTAGGTGGTATGTGTTAAAGTGGCATCCACATGAATGCAGGGACCCAAGGTTTCTGAACAGAACATTGCCCTGAGCTTAACACTGTCTTCGCCGTCCTGTCTTTTTCCCATAGTGCATCCTATGGCTATTTCTTTCCCAGGTAAACCACGCACATGCACCTAGCCATCCCCCTGATCAAGAAGAAAATGTGATTGAACAGACCAGGCAAGCTTCTTTCATTACTCAATCCCCATTGAAGGCTTTGGTGGTGGACAAGAGTCATCATGGGCACTCAGACCGGTCTGCGGATATGCAGCCCCATACGCAGCAAACTGAGATGCAGTGTGTGTTTTTTACACTGTTCTATCAAGGCCAACATTAAGGATTTCAGCAACCACATGGGCTAGCCTTTGCAGACCACATGCATCACTGAGCCTTGGACGCTCATAAACCTGATGTTGGTTCACCGGTTGACCCTCCTTGCACCACTTTTGGTAGGTAAGTATGTAGATGCTCTGACCCAGTTTTCTAGCCATCACTACATGATAAAGCAGATTTTTTCACTTGCTGCCAACTGAAGGACCACATTCCTTTTAAGTGATACTTCTGATACACCTGTTGACCAATTTACACTGATGACAGCTTATATCAAGGATGGCTGATGGTCCATGTAACGGACTGACGAGCAGCCCGACTGGGTACCTCCATTGAAGGATGCTCCTAGCGCTTCCTGAGGACTCCAAGCACTGCAGCAGACACCATAACCACCGTAGACTCCTCCAGAGAGCAAGGCAGGAACAAGTTCTTACAAGAGCTTAGTAGTGATTTAGCAAGGGAGTATGACAAGCATAGCAATCCCTTGTAGCAGATTCCTCCAATAAGAGACGGCACTCCAATTTGAGGGTGAAGTAGAACTGACTGTACTGGCACATACAGCCTCTTTTATTCACATTCTACAAACATAGTACATTCAGACACCCCCACAGACACCCCCACACAAAATCCTCCCCTCTGCCTGTGATATAATTACTAAACACAATGGTCTAACTTAATTATCACAGGCAGTAAAATACACAGTTTTACACAATATTCATAACTCTAAAAGTATACATCACATTCACATAAACATACTTACATTTTCAGAATCAGCATACTCCAAATACAAACATACATCAAAATCATACAAATTGGTCCAGTTGGTCAAAAGTTAGTTGAAAGTCCCTTTGTGACTATCTGCAAGCATGGCTTGGGTGTGGTAAGCCAATTACCTCCAGCATACAGAAAATAGCTCTATTCACAACATCAGTAAAAACACAAAAAAAATACATAATTCCTATAATACTTAACAGAATCCCCACATTCAACCTATCCCCAGATAGCTTGGATCTGAGCACTCACTATATCCGAACAGCGTTCAGATACCACAAACACAGTCAAATCGCCATGGGGTTAAAACATAGCAAGAGCTGATGAGAGTCTGAGGAGGGGCAAAACAGCAAGTTCCAACTGGTCTGGCAGTGTGCCTGGGACAACGCCCTGCTGGAACAATAGACAGGAAACGAGGGAGGGGAAGAGACACATCTCCCATGGATTCAAATAGGCAGAAACAGTATTTTAGAAGCCAATAAGCCCCAAATAGTCTTTTTAAATGGCAATACACCCCAGGGCCATAGTCATGAGGGAGGAGGCTGGCAATCAGGCTCCTCCAACAGCCAGGGGCAAAGGGCAGTTGGTCATATAAAAATCCAGTGACAAAAGGCATTTTGTCACAGTCCATTATTTTACTCTTAACACCAACACATGAAATTCAAGAACTGACTGTTTACTTGCTGCCTAATAAATCCCAGCCCTTGACATGCACCATTGTAACAATAAAGTCCATGTCAGTGGTTTTAATCTTGTGGCAGGTCAGTGTTTATTTGTACATATAAGTTTTGTCTGTGTGGAAATCTGGATAGTATATAAGACAAATGGCTAGTTAAATTGCTACCCACAGTAGTCCTCATGATAAAGCAATAGCCCTGTCAAAAAAGTAGACCCTTTATTGTACTTTATTAAAAGAAAATTAAAAACAATAGTAGGTCCTCTAGCACACATAGAAACAACTCTTAATGAAATTAGAAACCTAGAAGCAAAACACAAGCAAACACCCACCCCCAAACTCACTGCACAACTCTAACAGCAGAGGCAAACCCTCAAGAACGCAATGTCAGCCGATGCGACTAAAGCCCTTCAATGGACACAACAAATGTTCTATGAAAAATCCAATAAAGCAGATACCCTCCTCGCACGCAGGCTACGCAAACGTACACAGGCCAAACACATAGACCACATTCGCACACCCTCAGGGAACACCACAGACATTCCAGCGAAAATCGCAGAGACATTCCAAACATATTTCTCCGATTTATACGACCACTCCCCACAGCACAGACAAAACACCTCCAACCTAACGGAGCGCATTCACACCTTCCTCGAACGAACTAACTTACCCACCTTGCCAACCGGCGCACTCGCAAAACTCTCCAAGGACATCTCTGAACAGGAGGTGGTAGCTGCAATTGGAGCCACCAAACCAAATAAAAGCCCTGGCCCAGATGTATACTCAGGCATCTATTACAAAACATTCCTAGATACTCTACTGCCCCATATGGTAAAGCTATACAACTCCCTACTACGAGGAGAACCACTCCCCAAAGAAATAGTACAGGCTAACATCTGCCTCCTACCCAAGCCCAACAAACCCCTATCAGACCCCGGTCACTACAGACCCATATCCCTATTAAACGTGGACGTGAAAATATTCACTAAAATACTCTCCAACCGGCTCTTACCATTCGTCACCAAACTGGTCCATCCAGACCAGGTGGGTTTTATCCCTACCCGACAAGCCAGTGACAACACCAGAAGGATGCCAGACCTGATCTGGGTGGCAAACCGATGCAACATCCCAACCCTTCTCCTATCCCTAGATGCCAAGAAGGCTTTTGATAGACTTCTCTGGCCATTCCTTTTTGCCACCTTGGAGAAGCTCGGCTTCCCCAAACCCTTTGATGCAATCAAAACAATATACGCCAACCCCACGGCCAACCTCCTCATACCGAATACAAACCCACCTACCTTCTCCAGATACAGCACCTCATACATCTCATACTTGGGAATTGCTCTACCAGCGGAACTTCACCGTACATACGCACTGAACTTCACTCCACTGATACAAAAAACAACAAACGACCTGCTCCACTGGAGGGACTTGTCTTTGTCGTGGCTGGGACGCCTAGTCTCGATAAAAATGAATCTGTTACCACGCTTTCTTTACATTTTCCAGACCCTCCCCATCCCAACTCAGACTTCAAATACATACAAACACACATAGACAAATTCATCTGGGTGAATAAACGACTCAAAATAAAACGAACAACGATGTACATTCCCAATAGAACCGGTGGCCTGGGACTGCCCCACCTCCAACACTATTACAATGCTACCCAACTCACCCATATACAAAATCTCCACGCACCACCGGGGATCAAACGATGGGTTGAACTAGATCACGACCTATTTGGCTTCGACTTCCCCTCCCTCTACCTCTGGGTACCACGAAAATCCCGACCCATACCGCCAACACTATCGAACTCCATTGTCATGTGGGACAAACTCACCCAAAAATTCCCCATCATCAATAACCCAACACCACTAACCCCCATACTGCGCAATAAAGCCTTCCCCCCAGGCATGAACCCGAAAGACTTTGCACACTATGAATACAATGAACTATATAGGCTCTACCACTTTTTTGTTGGTGAGAAATTACTACAGTACAACGAACTAGCACAAACACACCAAGCATACAACACCCATGACCTCTTCCAATACATACAATTGAGGAGCTTCCTAGAACTCCCGGTAAACACAACAGCAGCTACCACTAGACTTACAACTTTCAAAAGAACCTGCATACACAACCAAACCCATAAAGGACAGATCACTGATAACTACACACTATTAATCACCAACCAACCACTGGAAAAAATGGCATATGTGGCGGCTTGGGAGAGGGACCTGGGACCACCAGATGACCCGACAGACTGGCAGGAGATATGGGAGGCCACAGCATCCATATCCATATGCGTTAATCATAAAGAACAGGCCTACAAAACCATGCTGAGATGGTACCTAACGCCTACACGGCTGGAAACAGTGTGGACATAGGGGCACATATATACACCTTTGGTGGCAATGCCTCAAGCTGACACCACTATGGACAGAAGTAGCACACCTGATCTCCAACCGTCTCCATGCAGACATACCCCTAGACCCCTGGATCTGGCTCCTGTCCTGGCCATGGAAACCCCTGACTAGAGCACAAAACAAACTCATGAACAGACTGGCCTTAGCAACTAGACGAGCAATAGCAGAACTCTGGGGCACCCCCAATATACCCACATTAGCTATAGTCATACGCAAAACCAGGGAGGCCATAGAGATGGATAGGCTCTCAGCCAAGATCCACGAAACATCACACCACTTCTATAAAATTTGGGACCCGTGGCTGAACGAACCCTCCCAAGCATGAGACCCCAAAGCAAAAAAAAACAAACAACCCCCAAACACCAGGCCACACAATAGGACCCCACACCCACGCCACGAGGGAGGGTGGACCTCAGCCTTTGGGACAGGAGGGGATCCCTGGCACAGATTGAGGCAGATGGCCCACAAAGGAGCTTGACCGGGCAACCCATTAACAGGCTCAACACACAAGATCACACCCAAGGAGCACGCAGGGCCTGCAACAAACTGACCCAAAACACGCCCACGCAGGGAACTGAAATACCAAAAGGGAACCCTTAACACATTAAATAGAACCACAACTCCACCCCTGGGCCCAAGGAATTGATCCAACTGTATTTGTATTTATACTTCAGTATATGTGTTATTTTTTGAGTTACAATATTTTATGTTACCTTGTACATCAAGCTCAGATATAATATGACGCAGCCAAACAGACGGGCAGTGACTAAAAGAACCATGCTCACCAACACAGATACAAAAACGACCACAAGACAGAGAGCGAGTAACACACCCACTGAACATAGCACATAACCATCCCAGAGGAAACCCCCAATGAATGACAACACCAATCTGATGACAAACAACCACAGCAATAAAGCGATAGGTTCGGTGGAGCTGTACCTACACCTGTATGTGTACTGTTAAACCATGCGTATCAAATGTCTCTGTCTGTTAACCTATGCGTATCAAATGTCTATGTAATGTACGCCTTTTTTTTTTACTACGAAAACCTGAAAATCCAATAAACACAGAATGTTTAAAAAATAAAACAATAGTAGGTCCTACGCGTTTCATCCCCAACACGGGACTTCTTCAAGGCCCATAATATTAGAACAAGTCACAAAATGATAATTCCTGTGGGTCATGGCTATTGTGATTTACAAATGCTGTCCACCCTTAAGTATGTGGAAAGGGGCCCTTATGTGGCCACAGGGTTTTAGAGTTAACTGAAAATATAGGAACCAGGCAGTTTGTAGCAAAGCTGGAGTTTTCCAAAATCTAGTAATTTTATTACTTTATAAAAATGTTTTTATTTATGCAGTAAAATGCAATACATAGCTTATGACATTGTACGCATCAGTAGTCTTTGACATAAAATATAAAGTTGACAACAATGCCTCCGTTTAAGAAATTAATTGTTCCGTGAACTCCCTCTGTCACTCCCCTCCCCCAGGCTTGTTCTTATAGAATAAGAAGTGCATGTCATTATGTAATAGGTGGTTTGCCCTCTATAACTCTCTGCAGATAGCAATTAGTTTTAGCGATTAGTTTGTTCAAAGTATCCTTTGTGCTCATCACAAATGTATTGGTGTAGACTTGCCATGTCTGGTTTGCCAGGTCATCTTTGTGTGACTTTGATTTAATCCAGTCCATTCTAAAGGCGAGAGAAAAATATAGCTTTCATTAAGGGGACACTCCAGGCACCAATACAACTTTAGACATTTGATAGATTTTGGTCTCATTAATATGCTGTATTTTTTGCATGCTCAGATCTTTATAGTTTTTGCATAAAATAAATGTTTTGCAGAATGCTGCACCATAAGCCTGCATACAGTCCACAATCCTGGTCAGCTCCACCCTCAACCAAGATGTCAAGGGGAGAGAGGATTCTCCATTTTGAAAACTGAGATATTTTTAGAAATAGCTATTATGGGAATATTTCAATTTTTTGTAGAATATATGAGAATAGATCTGAGTATGGGGTGTGTAAGAGCTGAGATAGTTGTATGTTAGAGTCCATGTTCTGGTCCAGGGCCTGCTTGAAACCCCTTCCAGAGCATAGAGATATCTGGCTGCCAAGTTCATGTTTTAAATATTAGGGAAGCTTAATCCTAGGTTAAATTTTGGCTGTAGTAAATGTTCTATAGAGATTCTAGTTTTTATGAGCGGCCCATAGAAAGGAAGAAATTTAGAGTTCAGTTGTTTATGGTGCTTGGTGGACAGTATTATGGGTAACATTTGCAAAGAATATAAGAGCCAGGCTTTTTATTAAGGAGGCTCTGCCCATGAATGAAACTGATAAGTGTGACTAATTATTTAGTAGAATTTTGACATTTGAGAGAGTTTTAGAAATATTAAAAATATATAGAGAGATGATTACTTTAGGCAATAGAACCCCTTAGATCAGGCATCCCCAAACTCCGGCCCTCCAGATGTTGCTGAACTACTACTCCCATGATTCTCAGCCTATCTATTTTATTCATAGAATCATGGGAGTTGTAGTTCAGCAACATCTGGAGGGTCGGAGTTTGGGTAGCCTGACCTAGATATTTAATGTGATCCAATTGCCATTGTAAAAAGATGAGGGTTTTGAGTCTCATGAGTTAAGTACCAGGCGGTAAAGCAGAGGATTTGGAATGGTTGATATCAAATGCCACTAATTGGCCATACAATCTGTGTGTATCCAAGAGAGCACCAGAATTTAAGGACCCGAATGAGGTGTAGCCAGGCAACCAAATCAAAGGCTATTTGCATGTCAAGGCTAAGGGGAATCTGTTGTGTGTTGGGTGGATGCTATTGTCGCTATTGCCATTCTGATCCACTGGATAGCTTGTCTCCTTCGGACAAAGCCTAGTTGTTGTGGATGTATAATATGTGGTAAATTTTGCTGCTATGTGACTAAGAGGTTTTTTAAGTTTGAGGCTTAGGATGTTTCTAGCCTCCACTATTCCTTCTAGGGACAGATGTTGAGGTAAGTGACATTAAACAGAGTAGTCAAAGGCTCCAGAAGGTGTCTCTTCAATGTTTTGAGATATTCTAAACTAAATCCAACAGAGCCTGGAGCCTTTCCTGTGGCCATGTTAGTAAGACCTGTTTTTATTCAGTCGGGATTGATGGGCGTGTTTAATATTTTCAGCTGAGTATTAGTACATCTAGGCAACTCCTGCATATCTCCACACCCCTAGTGTCATTGTCAGGACCTTTAGTGTAGAGCCTCTAAAAGTGATCTTGAAAAAGTGAGTTTCACAGATTTGTTGCCTCATTTGTAACTTCACTTTAGAGTATCAATGATAATTATGATTTCGGGTACAATTTCAGGTACAACACTGCACATAGATAATGCTTAGAGAAACATAGACACATAGACTGTGACGGCAGATAAGAACCATTCGGCCCATCTAGTCTGCCCAATTTTCTAAATACTTTAATTAGTCCCTGGCCTTATCTTATAGCTAGGATAGCCTTATGCCTATCCCACGCATGCTTAAACTCCTTTACTGTGTTAACCTCTACCACTTCAGCCGGAAGGCTATTCCATGCATCCACTACCTTCTCAGTAAAGTAATACTTCCTGATTTTATTTTTAAACCTTTGCCCCTCTAATTTAAGACTATGTCCTCTTGTTGTGGTAGTTTTTCTTCTTTTAAATATAGTCTCCTCCTTTACTTTGTTGATTCCCTTTATGTATTTAAAGGAACACTATAGTCACCTAAATTACTTTAGCTAAATAAAGCAGTTTTAGTGTATAGATCATTCCCCTGCAATTTCACTGCTCAATTCACTGTCATTTAGGAGTTAAATCACTTTGTTTCTGTTTATGCAGCCCTAGCCACACCTCCCCTGGCTATGATTGACAGAGCCTGCATGAAAAAAAAACTGGTTTCACTTTCAAACAGATGTAATTTACCTTAAATAATTGTATCTCAATCTCTAAATTGAACTTTAATCACATACAGGAGGCTCTTGCAGGGTGTAGCAAGCTATTAACATAGCAGGGGATAAGAAAATCTTAATTAAACAGAACTTGCAATAAAGAAAGCCTAAATAGGGCTCTCTTTACAGGAAGTATTTGTGGAAGGCTGTGCAAGTCACATGCAGGGAGGTGTGACTAGGGTTTATAAACAAAGGGATTTATCTCCTAAATGGCAGAGGATTGAGCAGTGAGGCTGCAGGGGCATGATCTATACACCAAAACTGCTTCATTAAGCTAAAGTTGTTCAGGTGACTATAGTGTCCCTTTAAATGTTTCTATCATATTCCCCCCTGTCTCGTCTTTCCTCCAAGCTATACATGTTAAGTTCATATAGCCTTTTCTAGCATACTATATAGATTTTTACTAGGTTAATTATAGGAAGATATACTCTATACTTCTATTATATATAATTTGTAAATATTTTTAGGATTATTAGAGACTCTATAATTTTTCTCGAGTTAATCTAGAGATATTATAACGTTTGTATAGAGATGTATTTGCATTAATATAAGTCACGGCAGGAATTACTATATACATATTTAAAATGCATGTTATAGCACTTAGGATAGATCTTTTTTTTTATATGGAGTTTATGAAGTAGTATTAAGCCTATAGTAGGTGTAGATCACTAATACTTTATATACGATAATGATATGTAGGATGTTATTATTAATTTATAGCACTGTATAATATTAACTATAGAGGATTTGGTAGTGAGCATTGATTAAAGAGGTGTGATGTTTCATGGACCGTATAACTTTATATGTAAATGTTGTTTTTCATTGGTATATTCATGTAGATTGTATAGAGTACTATTTCCTTTAGTTACTGCTGAAACCTATTTTCATCTCGTAGAAACATAATTGCATGATTGTATATGGTGGAACGCAAGGAAGTGTTTCATGAGGTAACGTTATCGGAAATCCTCAAGAACTAATGGAATGCACATTAGATTGCAAATCCGATCAATGGAATACATCTGAGCAGGTAATTGGAATTGATGACAGCTGTAAGAAGGCAGAGTACAAAGGGAGAGCACGCTTGGTGCATATCTAAGAGGCATAACCAACTGATGAGCCAATTATACAGAAGCAACTGTGCTATTTTTATGGGAATCTGGTGCGGTGGCATTAATGCTTTTTTTTAAAATGCTGTATCATTGCATATATTTTGCTTGTGCGACCTGATGAAGTTCATTAAAGGAGAAACACGTTGGACTGATTGTTGACATGCTTAATTTGAATAAAATAATTCTCTATTTGAAGCAGAGCTGAGTTGTCTGGGCAGGTCTTTGGCATTAGCCCCCTATATTCTGGGAGGCACCCTTTATGCGCTGAAACATAATATTTTATGAGTGTATCCATACAGCAGTGTTATACCTTATTCTTTACTGTATTGTGAAATTGTACAGATTACATCTGTATCACCTTATAGTTGGTTGAAAAAAATATCAAATTTAAAAAATTAAGATATTTTTCACAACAGTAAATCATATTAAAAGTTTATCCATAAATGTTAAATAATTTGAAAAGCGTATCCAACAATATTAATTCGAGGCCTCAGTTGGAGAAGAGAGAAACTCAGAATGAAAATAGAGAGGAAAATAGAGGTAGAGGGATTGAGGGAACAGTAAGAGGGAGGAGCACTCACACACCCATCTCGAGGGGTATTAACTAAAGTTATAGATTAAGACCTTGATTTAAACTTTCCAATTGCTTTGATACTGTTAAAAAAGCTTTCCAAGTGATATATCTACAGAAGTCACCATTAAAGTCTATGGCATTTTTTTGTAGATAAATAATTTGGAAATTTTTCCAAGAGTATTGAATTATTTAGAAAGATTATTAAATTGAAGCCTAAGTATGGTCATAACTGGGATGTATTAAAGTCCAGCCATGTCCAGGTCTCAGACTTATCTTGCAAAGAAGCAGTGAGTATTTCCATACTGTAAATTTCCTCAACTTTAGATCTCAACTACTGGAGAGTGGGCAAAGCCTCTGATCGCCGATACAGAGGAACATGAACCATCAACGCATTAAGTAACTGCTTTGTGAGCGACTTTTTATATCGGAAGATCAGAAACGGAGATAAAATATGCAACATTTACTCTGGTTGAAATGAGAGACCCAGACCTCCTGCAATATGACGTGTTGCCTCCAAATAGGGAACTATCCGATCCACCAAATTTGAAGCACTGAACCGCTTATTACATCTCCAATACACATGGAGCGTCACACTGGACATTCTATGCAAAAACCAAGGAAGCCAATACCAATGGATAAGGAGTTTTTAATTTATTTTTTGAAGTTTGGTGCTACGAGAGCTCTGATGAGCAAGAATTAGAAATTTGTTCCATTGTTGATCAGAGAGGATCTACTAAGGGAAGTCTCACAGAGGGAAACAAGTCTAGGTGGAGGGCGAGGGGTAGAGGTTATTAGAAGCTTTTACAGTGTTGACATTTCCCTTGCAAGCAGTGGTGTATCCTGGTTTTGTGCTGCCCTAGGCAGGACAAAAACTCAGGCACCCCCCGCGCCACCCCCACCCAACCCTTCCCCCCCGCGCCACCCCCACCCAACCCTTCCCCCCCGCCACACCTTCTAAATACACACACACAAACAGTCAGACACACACACAGTCAGACACACACATACACAGTCAGACACACACACACACAGTCAGACACAAACACACACACACAGTCAGACACACACACACAGTCAGACACAAACACACACACACACAGTCAGACACGCACACACATAGTCAGACACAAACATACACACACACAGTCAGACACACACACACACACACAATCAGACACACACAGTCAGACACAAACACACACACAGTCACACACAAACACACACAGACAGACACACACACAGATACAAACACACACACACACAGTCAGACACAAACACACACACACAGTCACACACAAACACACACACAGTCACACAACACACACACACAGTCACACACACACAGTCAGACACACACACACACACACAATCACCACATTTTTTTTAATTTAACCCCCCCCCCCAGCCTCCTTACCTTTGGGAAAGCTGGGGGGGGTCTCTCTCTCCCTGGTGGTCCAGTGGCTGCTGTGCGGGCGGCTGGCGAGGGAGCACCTCCTCTGAGCTGACTGTTCAGCTCCCTCACGCGCCGCAGAGTGAGGCTGGGAGCCAGGTTGATGACGTCATATTCCAGCTCCCAGCCTCACTCTGTGGTGCGCGAGTGAGCTGAGCAGACCGCTCAGAGGAAGAGCTCCCTCGCCAGTCGCCCGCCCAGCGCCCAGCATGTCTGTTAGCCGCAAGGCTAACTAGGCATTTATCCTGGGCATTTGGGGGCGGTGTTTTTTACCGCCCCCTGAAAAATGCCGCCCAAGGCAAATGCCTTGTTTGCCTCGCGGCTAATACGTCCCTGCTTGCAAGATGTTCCTCTGAAAGGTAATAATTCTCAAATGTAGGACTCGATTTAATATTGTTAGATAAGCTTTCCAAATGATTTAATATTTTGTGGTAAACTCTCTTTTATTCGTTCAGAAAAAGTCCTGGGAAAAATGCATCGGACCACTATTTTTGATCTTGTGTGAATAAAGTTTCTTACTGCCACAACCTTTTGCCTAACTGGAGTCTCCACTATAAGTGCATTGCAGAGATTGGAGGTTTGATCCAATTAGCCCCCAAATATCGTGGGAGACACCTTGGAGTGCGGTTTAATTCCTATGTTTTGTGAGTGCAATATTTTAGAAGTGCATTTTATATGCTTTACTGTATTATGCTATGCTTTGTGTATTTTTGTTGTTTTAGATAACATATTATATATTTTATACTACTGTTTTCAAGGAGACTGACTATTTTTTATATCTCTTGGGAGAGCTTCTCATAATTTCTTTCCACCAAGGATTTATTTTAAATTAAGTGTTTTATTATAGTTTTAATCCTACTGGTGGTAGGAGCATATTATATACATACAAACCCTTTTCCTGAAAAAGGAAAGAAGACCGTGTTTGCCCTCAGGGAACTCCTGGTTGATTCTGAGGGAGAACATTGGACTTGCAATCTAGGATAGATTACAAGAGTTCTTTATCATGTGCCAGATCGACAGATGGTGCCTATAGTAGGATGGGTCTTCAGGTGGGGAAGATCCA
Source organism: Pelobates cultripes (assembly GCA_933207985.1). Lineage (NCBI taxonomy): Eukaryota > Metazoa > Chordata > Amphibia > Anura > Pelobatidae > Pelobates > Pelobates cultripes. The sequence continues at coordinate 90,470,979 of OW240920.1, forward strand.
GCTAAGGTAGGGCAGGAAGTGATCCATTTGACTCTGCCAACTCCAGGAGGGCCCACTGTGGGAGAGTTTGAGTACAGTGACAATCATCCCAGTTTCAACAAATGAACAGCATGAGACTAGGCAGAGAAAGTCAAGAACCACATCCTATGTCACGATAGTGTCCCCAACACTGTAATCTAGAAAGGGACGTATTACCGGACGTTAGTCAAAGAATAGCCGAGAGTCAGGGGAGTACGGAAATCAGACAAACAAGAATAAACAAGCCGAAGTCAGGATACCAGAGAGTAGAATAGTCAGAAGGAAAAGCCAATAGACAAAATACCAAAAATTACAATATAGGATCTTAAGAGCACTAGAGGGAACTAACAAGAACCACAATGGGGCGGTGACCAAGTGTAAAAGGCGCCCTTTTATAGTGTAGTGTCTCTTAAACTTTAAATTCATTTGAATATGTGTGGCAGATTTGACCCAATGTCGGCGCGCTGGACTGTGCCGCCTCCCAGAAGTCCAGGGAGAGGAAGCCATGCTGCGCGGGTCCGAGTGAAAAAGGTAAGGTATCGTCACAGTATTCCCCCCTCGAGAACTGCCCACAGGGCAGGAAGGACCTGGCCTACAAAAATTACGTCTGTGAAAAGAATGAACTAGACGAGGAGCATGGACATCCGAGGCATCCACCCAGGAACTTTCCTCGGGACAATATCCTTTCCAATCCAGAAGATATTGGAGTTTACCTCTGGAAACACGAGAGTCCAGAATAGACTTAACTTCGTATTCGTTCCGACCTTCTACGAGTATCGCAGGTGGTTTGGAATGACTTAGAGTATAACGATTACATACCAAAGGTTTAAGGAGCAACACGTGAAAGGTGTTAGGTATCTTCATAGAGGCTGGCAAGAGCAACCTGTAACAGACTGGATTAACTCGATTTAGTATCTTGAAAGGGCCAATATAATGAGGATCAAATTTCATCAAGGGGACTTTTAGTTTAATATTACGAGCACTCAACCAGACTTTGTCTCCTGCAACATAAGCAGGTGCAGCTCTACGATGTCTATCCACATTAACCTTTTGAACCAATATTTGTTTAACTCCTAACCAAGTCTCCTTAATACTGTTCATAGTGCTGTCAACACTTGGCACCCCAGTGGAAGAAAGGGAACTCAGAAGAGCAGTAGGGTCAAAGACATAATTGATAAAAAAGGAACTATGTTGCGTAGACTCGTAAACCATGTTATTGTGGGCAAATTCAGCCCAAGGAAGTAATTCTACCCAATCATCTTGATGATCGGAAATAAAACAGTGTATATATTGTTTAAGTGACTGATTCATCCTTTCGGTAACGCCATTAGATTGAGGATGGTATGAAGAAGAAAGATTCAGGTGAATACCTAATTGGTTACAAAATGCCTTCCAGAACCGAGAGACAAATTGTGGACCTCTATCCGAAGTTATGTCATTAAGAATGCCATGTGATCGAACTACCTCTCTTATAAATAGTGTAGCCAATTCAGAGGAAGACAGAATTTACTTAAAGGAACAAGATGTGTCATTTTAGAAAATCTATCGATAATAGTTAGTATGACACATTGGCTTCTGGAAGGAGGTAGGTCTACTGTAAAATCCATGGCAATACTAGTCCAGGGTTTTTCGGAAATGGGTATTGGCATGAAAAAGCCACACGGGCGTTTTAGTGGATGAACAGATTTTACAGGCCAGAACGAAGTCCCTGATATCCTTTTTGTAAGAAGGCCACCAGAATTAGTTTTTCAAGGAGTGATTCAGTTTTGTGGATACCGGGATGACCTGCTATTTTCGAACTGTGCATCAAGGACAAGACATTTTCCCTATAAGCAAGAGGTACGTATAATCTACCCCGTGGGATGGGTAAAGAAGTGTGGTGTTGGAGTTTGGATAATTCTTCCAGTAAACCAGAAGAGATCCTAGCATGAACAGCGGCTACAATGTGATCGGCTGGTATTATGGAGGACATTTGAGTTTCGGTAGGGGATAGATGTTCGGGATAAGGCATCAGTTTTAGTATTTTTGGATCCAGGTGTATATGTCACAATGTAATTAAAGCGTGTTAAAAACAAGGACCAACGAACTTGTCTCTCTGTCATTCTCTTAAATAGGAAAGATTTTTATGGTCGGTAAGTATGGTAACTGGTATAACAGACCCCTCCAATACATGTCGCCACTCTTTGAGGGCCGTGATGATAGCCAAAAGTTCTCTGTCTCCTATGTCATATCTTTTTTCAGTTTCTGTCAGTTTTTTCGAAAAAAAAAACCACAGAGATATAGAGGTTGATCATCCGAGGGTCTTTGTGATAGTACAGCCCCTATACCAGTCTCAGACGCATTCACCTCTAACAGGAAAGGGCGAGAGGGATCGGGATGTCTCAATACAGGTGCTGATGAAAAAGCCTTTTTTAACTCCTCAAAATCATTCCTCCATATGACTCCAATCCATATGATTCTTTCCTTTTTTAGTCATGGATGTAATAGGAGTGGTATTAGAGGAAAACTCCTTTATACATTTTCTATAGTAATTGGCAAAGTCTAGAAAATGTTGTATGGCTTTTAGCCCAATGGGTAAAGGCCAATGTATGATGGCCTCGAGTTTTTTAGGTTCCAGTTGAAAACCAGAACCCGATATGACATACCCCAGGAAGTGTATCTTGTCTTTATCGAAAAGACACTTTTCTAACTTACAATAAAGTCCATTCTCCAATAATTTAGAAAGGACCGACATGGTTGTGATGTTCCTTGATGTTCCAAGAATAGATTAGTATATCGTCTAAATAAACTATTACAAACATTTGTAAATAATCTCTAAGAACATCGTTCATGAAGTCCTGAAAGACTGCAGGGGCGTTACATAAGCCAAAGGGCATTACTCTATACTCATAGTGACCATAACGAGTATTGAAAGCAGTCTTCCATTCATCTCCTTTCTTGATTCTGACCAGGTTGTATGCCCCCCTTAAATCCAACTTAGTAAATATAGTCGCCCCCTTTAACATGTCAAAGAGTTCAATTATCAAAGGAATAGGGTAGGCATTATGTATGGTTATCTTATTTAACACTCGATAGTCAATACACGGTCTCAAATCCCCCTCTTTCTTGGAAACAAAAAAAGAAACCACCCCCAGCTGGGGAGGAAGATTTAGTGATAAAACCCTTTCTTAGATTCTCTGTGATGTATTCTTCTAGCACTTTGTTTTCCTTAACTGTGAGGGGATACACAGTACCTCTGGGAGGCATAGTGCCAGGTAGTAATTCGATAGCGTAGTCATATGAACGATGGGGTGGTAATTTTTCTGCCTCCTTTTGTTCAAAAACTGCCTTGAGATCCAGATATTGCTTAGGATTTGAGTCGTTAAGGGTTTCATCATAGGAATATTAAGCAGACCTATGGGCTTCACTTGCATTATACACCCTTTTTATAATCTCTTTCCTCTCCCAATCTATCATAGGATTATGCTTGGCGAGCCAGGGAAAACCAAGAATGACAGGAAATGTGGGAGAAGTTATCTGCTGTAGGGTTATAATCTCCTGATGTAAGGTACCCACAGTCATGATTAAGGGGTTCGTCTCTCTAGTAATAAAAGGAACCGACAGTGGTCTACCATCTATGGCCTCAACGGCCAAAGGTGTTGATCTTGTTTGAAATGGGAGAGAATGTTTCTGACCGAAGTTGAAATCGACAAAATTTTCGGCAGCCCCAGCATCTATCAAAGCAATAGTCTGTACCTTTCTCCCCCATTCTATAATAACAGGTAGAGAGAACCCTGTCTCATACGCAAGAGTGTCTTAGCGGCATTAGTCCGTCTCCCCGGGGGATCAAAAGTTCTTCTAACAGCAGCGACAAATTCTGCATAATTAAATACTATGGGATTGTCATTCTCCCATAAGGGGTAATGCCCTATCAACCAAGAGCGTTATCATATATCCAATTTTCAACCTGTCTGTCAGATATGCTCTAGGATGGAGCTCGAAATGAATGTTCACTTGGTTAAGGAAACCACGACATCCCTTAGGGTCACCCCCATACCGAAGAGGAGATGTAGGGTGGGTAGAAGAGCCCCCTGCGATTACTTCCATAGGTGGGTCATTAGGTCTATTAGCAGGGATTTGCTCATCAGGTTGGAGATGGGCAGTACTGGCCAACAGTGTTTGCACAGCAATATCAAACTAGTCCATACGATGGTCCAGTTCCTCAAAACCGTTGTCGGGAACCGGCCCATGTAGATTAACACCTGCAGAGTCCATGGCCCTATTGTAATGTCACGATAATGACCCCAACACGCAGAATGTAATCTAGAAAGAGATGTAATTACAATATAGGTTCTCAAGAGCACTAGAGGGAACTAACAAGAACCACAATAGGGCGCTGACCAAGAGTAAAAGGCGCCCTTTTATAGTGTAGTGTCTTTAACTTTAAATTCACGCCCCCAAAAGGTCAGGGAGCGTGGTAACATTTGAATATGTGCGGCAGATTTGACCCGACGTCGCCGCGCATGCGCCGCATCATAAGAAGGGGCGTGTTCGGAGCGGCTGGTGTCAGAAGGACTGCGCCGCCTCCCAGAAGTGCGGGGAGAGGAAGCTGTGCCGCGCGGGTCCAAGTGAAAAAGGTAAGGTATCGTCACATCCTACCGATAAGTATAGGAAGAGATTAATATTCTTTTTTCACTTTGGGAATGCAACTCTGCAAAACAAATCTTAGAAGGGCAGACAATAAAGAGGAAAAGAACGCAAGATACAACTTAACCAGTATAGTTTGAAATAAATAAAACACTGAGTAGTCAATCTGAAGGATCTGGGAAATTAGCAAAACAAATGGTAGGCTGTCACAGTCTAATAGTCACGGACATAAACTCCGGATCAGAAAGAAAGGACTTGTTAAGCTTCCAGTGAAATTCCACAAAGACACCATTTATGTCCTACAAAGAAGTACAGGGGCAAAAAGGACATTTAATGGTTACATGTGATGTCACCTCCTTTTATAGTATAATTCCACATAACTAAAGAATAGCAGCAGTGCAATACATTTTAACCAAATCCAATTTTAAGACAGAACAAATAGATGTTATATTAGAAGGAATATCACTCATTTTAACTAATATTTTTTTCTGGTTTGAGGACAGCTTTTATCTACAAATTTGCGGTAAGGCGATGGGCACCAAGTTTGCCCCTAGTTATGCTAATCTCTTCATGGCCTTTTGGGAAGAGACATATGTGATACAAAGCCATGGCAAACTTGGTGTCCTATTGCCGGTTCATAGATGATATTTTATTCATATGGACTGGTACCATGGATTAGATGATTTTATCAAGTATTTGAATCTTAACGTTTGGGGAATTAATTTAACCAGTTTTAGCAGCGAAGTCGAGATCAACTTTTTGGATTTAAATATTAGCATCCGAGAATCAACAATAGTGACTAAGAATTATTTTAAACCAGTGGATGCTAATAGCTATATAGAAAAAACAAGTTGTCACAATAAACCATGGCTTAACAATGCCCCAAGGGGTCAATTTCTAAGAATTTGACACAATTGTAAGGAGGATTCAGATTATATGGAACAAGCAAACTACCTAAAAAAATCTATTTTTGGAAAAGGGATATGAGGAAATAGTTTTAGAAAGAGACTTAGAGGAAATAAAAGAACAACCACGGAAAAACCTCATCAAGTATAAACCAAAAAAGGAATCACTAAATAAAAACGAGGTACCTTCATTTGCAATTATAATGGACAAAACAGACGAATACAAAAGGCCATCAAAAAACATTGGCACTTACTAAAGGATGACCCAATTTTAAATACAATTTTACCACCCATACCAAAAATCACATATAGAGGAGCAAAGAATTTTAAGAACATCTTAGTAAAGAGCTGCTTGAATCCCAAAAAATCCAGTCCCCTTGTACAAAACCTCATAGGATTCTACGAATGTGGCATATGCCTCCCATGTAAAGCAACCAAAATTAATAAAAGACTTTTAGTAGATATAGGAAATATTATTAATAAACCACACATTATAAAATATTATTTAACATGCCATTCTAAAGGAGTTATATATATCCTTAAATGCCCATGTAATTTGTTATGTGTAGGCAGAACTATTAGACCACTTAAGGTTAGAATATTGCACTATTGTTTGTCTTCTTCTGTTTTAATTTTAGGATTGTTCCTCCTAAAGATTTACTCCACGATTTGCATGTAAGATACTCCACCTTGTGTGTATTTGAAAATCCTAAAAGACTTTAGAGACAAAGGCTATAAGGAGGAACTATTACAGAAAGCTTACGTTGAGGTCAGTTTAGAAGATAGGAACCAATTATATACTATAATTATATATTATATAATAGAGATAACCAAGTGTCTTTTATTTGTGTTTTTACTGCAAAAGTCACAATATTAAAAAGATTTTTAATAAATATTGGCCAATTCTAAAGAGGGATGAAATTTTAAATTCCATACTTCCGGACAGACCGAATATAATTTATGGAGGTGTTCCATTTAAGGACAAAACAAGCCACAAATCTCTTTGGAAAGGGACCTGGCTTTTATGGATATGGTACTTGTGGAGCGTGTACTAACACTAAAAATAAAAAAAGATACATATAAAAGAATTTAAACATCCCCCAAAAGAAAAATAAATTTTCCCAATTAAACAATTAATTGTGTGCCATACGAAAAAAGTGATCTATATCATCACATGCCCTTGTGGATAATATATGTAGGGAGAATCACAAGGGCGTTACATGTTAGAATTTAAGAACACGTTCAGAATATAAAAAATGGAAATGATAAACACAGTCTGTCACAACACTTTAAGAATAAGCACCATAAGGACCCAAGCCAGCTCCAATTTTTGGGTATACAAAGAATTGAAACTAATTGGAGAGGAGAGGACCTAATTTGTGCATTGGATAAATCAGAGATGCGATGGATTTTTAATTTAAATTCCCTTTTGCCTTATGGTCTCAATAGTGACTTCGAGCTATATAATTTTTTATAGGATTCATTTTAAGACTTATATTATACTTATTATATTTGTTTTAATATTTGCATTATTTTACATACTTTTTACCTTGAATAGACAATTTGTGATTTAACTTGTATGGGGTATATTCATTTTGTTATACAGGGAATTAGAGATATGAGTTAGATTTTAATTTTTAATGTATATATATATATATATATATATATATATACAGGAAAATTCATTTTTTAGATATATTTAAGTGTTCTTGCATAGCAAGACCACTTAATGTTATCTCAAATATATATTATTCTTATTATAGCCAAATTTACCACCCTAACTCCTCCCACAGTTTTTACACGACATAGACAGCAATATACCGAAACGTGCGGATTGTTCCCAATTGGTGTGCTATTACTTTGTGGAACGTTTCGCAGAATGGTTCATGAAACATCGTAGTTTTTGTGGCGAAATTGGTCCCATAGGAATGAATGGCAAAATGTTCAAAACTAGAGTGGGAGCTGGCAAAAGCTGAAAAATCAGGACATGATTTCTAAACTGCCACCACTCCCTCATTTTCAAACAGTCCTACACAAATCTTATATCAGAACGTTCAGCTATCCCTGCTGCCACTAAACATGTCCACGGTTAAGCCATAGTCCTGATAGGTTTCACAATATGACCATTTGTTTGCAACTCACGCCGTCCATTGACATTCATTGAAACTCGACTCTAGCCACCTCAAATTTGAAGGGCAATTTCTAAACTGTGACTGTGCCTTCATTTTTAATATTTCAGAGACATACTATGCATCCAAAATGTAGGTCTGGGTCTTGTGATTCTCACAATATAAATCTATTCGCTGTAGTAAAGTGAGCAATTTGGAGCAGTTTGTTTTTAACCGCTCTTCTCTGCCCTGTTTGAATCTATTAGTTCCTGTTGGCAGTTGGTGGAATGTTCGAGGGAGTTGAAACCCTGTGTAACAAGGCTGCAATATGAAGATGCTGTTATATATGTATTAATAAGGTGAGTACTTCGTTTTACAGGAATTATTGATTGATTTGTACAAAACATCACAGTGGCAGCAGGGATAGCTGAACGTTTTGATATAAATTGGTACATTTATATCCCTACATGGCAAGACCACTTACTATTATCTCACATATATATTATTATTATTATTATTGAGCAATTTGGAGCAGTTTGATTTTAACCGCTCTTCTCTGCCCTATTTGAAATCTATTAGTTCCTGTTGGCAGTTGGTGGAATGTTCGAGGGATTTTAAAGATTTGAAAGCTCTTCTCTGCCCTTGCTGTAGAGTGAGTGAACCACACTCCAACCTTTCCACAGTTGCTCCAGCCACTCCAACCACACAACAGTTACTCAAGCCACTCCACCCAGTTACTCCGCCCACTCCAGTTGTAAACTACTGGTGGAGGCAAGAACACTTCACTCAATTTCCCCAGAAATTGTAGCTTTTCTAGTGTAAATATGTGAGGGGGCTCTGATATACAACATTTATTGGGTTGATGATAGGGTTCAGATATATAATATAAATGTGTGATGGGTGTCTTCTAGGGTGAATGAAGAAACTGTGATATACAATTTATTCTGGGGTGCATGAGTGAGGGGCTCTAATATGCAGTGCATTTTGGGGTGCTTGAAAATATTTGTGTTTTTTTTGTGTGTGATTTCTTATAATATTCTGAGATATATGCTAGATGTCCATTGTGTTAGTATATTCCATTTATATGATACACTGAATGTTCCACACAGATTTCTACCCTGTCCAGCTCCCTCACTAAAGCCCAGTTAATGCAGAATGTGAGAAGCTGGGCTGGAGGAGGGATTTTAGTGAGTAAGGGAGTTGAAGTTAACTTGTTACCATATATGGAGTTTTGCACATATCACAGACAAAGATGCTGCTGCTGTCATTGTGACACTGAGTGACAGGAGGGTATAAGACACAGTGAATCACACAGCAATGACACTCTGAGTACTGACCTCAAGCAGGTGGGACTGACTTGATAGGTAGATATAGGGCTATAATCTGTCCCCTCATGCTGGCTACCTGGGCTCCATATAAAGAATGGGGAATATATATATTACTTTCTCCATAAGATAACTATCTTTTCTTATACAGGATACTAAATATTTACTCAACAACATGTGGAAAGACAGTGGAAATAATGTTGCCCACAGGTCCAGGAAGGTGTTAAATACTCTTAGTAAGAAGAATCCTAGTGACCTGGTCCTGGTAATTGGAAGTGGGGTGAGTGCGGCTGTAGCCCCTGGTGTCCCTGCTCTCCGCTCATGGCGCTGTTGCATTGAAGCTGTAATAGATGCTGCAGAGCAGTTTGAAGTATTGCACCCTGGCGATGTTGTGGAATTCAGAAAAAGGGTGCTGTGTGAGCAAGACTTACTAGCTGTAGCACATGATCTGATCAGGAAAATGTCTCAGAGAACCGGTCACAGCAAACCCAACTTTTTCCAAGACTGCCTAATGGAGGTATTCGATGGCCTAGAAAGCCACATCCAGAACCCCACCGTTCTCAAGTCAATTGTTAGTCTAATGGACAAAGGGGCAAAGGTGCTGACCACAAACTATGATAACCTGTTGGAGCTATATGGGCAGAAGATGGGCAGACCCATGAAATCGCTTGACCTGAATGATAAAGTGAAGGTTTTGCAGTGGGTACAAAGCTACATCAGTTATGGAGTTTTGCATATCCATGGATTGTACACAGATCCCTGTGGCGTGATTCTGGACCCATGTGGTTATAAAGACTGTAAACTAATGGATGAGCTGCAGAATTTGTATAGCAACAAATCTTTTGTTTTTCTTGGATGTGGAGAGACTCTGCGGGATCAGATTTTCCAGGTGCTTTCCCTCTACACCGTGCACAATAAAGTCAATATGGAACATTACATGTTGGTGCGGAAGGAGAACGCAGATACTTTTTATAAACTTCAGGCCGATTTGCTGCTCAAAGGCATCAAGCTTATGTCTTATGGTGATTCATTCACTAACTTTCCACTATATATAAAAGGGCTGTCTGCACTCATATGCAAAGAGAGGAATGAGAATATCGCACATGTGGAAATTGAAAAGCTCCTTGAGCCTGTTCCTAACGTCCAACCAGCTGCCCAAAAGAGGAAGATTGATGAAAACACAGAGACTGGAAAGCCAGCAAAATTGATGTCTTGAAATAAGAGAAGCCTGACACATATTACTAAATCAATAAAGGGCTTCCCAATTCTCAAATACCTGTGTCCAATCAAAGTGTCATTTCGTGTCAAACTCAATGAATGTGGCTATGAGTTGTTTAGATCTTTTGAGGACTGGATGGATTGTGGCAATGGTTTATGTTCTGTCTCTATGAGAATAACACATACAACTTTCAAGAAATACAGGTAGAATAGTTTGGCGCAAATATGGAGCAAATGTGTATCTTTTAAGGAAAACAGGTGCAGCAACCTACAAGGAGTTCTGATATGCTCCACTAAGTAAAAATCTAACAATGAAAAGTAGGTGCGCAAAATAAATGTAAAGGACAGCCATCCTGGCTGGATTATAAACAGTATATAATACAAAGCATGCAAAGTGCCATGCAAGAATGTATAAAAATGCAAAAGCATGCGGTAGATAATCTCCAAGTATACACTGTAACCGTGCAGACAGATATAAGTGACCAATAATAAGTTATATACTTGCACAGATGCAAAAGAATAATAAGCGCTCTCTTCTCAGGGGTGAGCAGCAGTTCATCAACAAGGTGTTCCTCTACCTTGTGATAAATGGACAGATAAAATAGAAAGGTGAACAGCGCTAAAAATCAGAAAATGTACATACGTTTTGTAGAAATACTGGCCAGCAGAGTAGCTTAAAAAAAAGAGAAACAAAAATACAAATAATGGTACAGTATGTATGAACGATATAATTCCACAAGAACAAAGGTGTTATATTCACACTCACACTTTGAGGAGCTATATCAGCTCGGTGTTAAGAGCCTGGACGGAATAATCCCCGTCTATGGATTTCTTGAGGTTCAAGACCGTTGGTGAATTTATAGGTGTAAATATTCGTTACATGAAAAACAAGAGTAAAATACACCACATGGTATAGTACGTAAATATAAAATATTGTGGGAAAAAAAAAAAAAGTGGATTATCTTCCTCACTTGACGCGTTTCGCCGAAGCTTTCTCAAAAGTTCACTTGATGTGAAGTTCACTTTTGAGAAAGCTTCGGCGAAACGCGTCAAGTGAGGAAGAATTTTGGACTTTTATACAGGACTGGTTTTATAGTTTATTATTCACTTTTCACTTTTTGTATTAAAGTATATATATTTTTTTAAACTATCCAGTCATTCCTTTTGTCCTCCTTCCTATCCAATACTGCTTTGCTGCTATACCTGGGTCCACTATATCCCAAGGTGGGGATTATTCCACCTGAAATTCTCCAGACTAGAGCAGGTCGTTGCTGTAGTATATGTAAGTAGGATCATCCACTTTTTTTTTTTTTAATAATATTTTATATTTACGTACTATACCATGTGGTGTATTTTACTCTTGTTTTTCATGTAACGAATATTTACACCTATAAATTCACCAACGGTCTTGAACCTCAAGAAATCCATAGACGGGGATTATTCCGTCCAGGCTCTTAACACCGAGCTGATATAGCTCCTCAAAGTGTGAGTGTGAATATAACACCTTTTGTTCTTGTGGAATTATATCGTTCATACATACTGTACCATTATTTGTATTTTTGTTTCTCTTTTTTTTAAGCTACTCTGCTGGCCAGTATTTCTACAAAACGTATGTACATTTTCTGATTTTTAGCGCTGTTCACCTTTCTATTTTATATATACTTGCACAGGTCTGTTCAGGCAGTCCAATCGACAATATAAAAAGACACAGACCTAGTGCAGCATTGTTTAAGAGTAAATAATAAAATAAAGGGAAAAATTCCAAACTCACAATTGTGGAGTGGTTGTAGTACCACTCCAGACTATCAGGTTCCAGGAGGATCATCCCCTTGTGATCGTTGGATCAGCTGAAAGCACTCACTCTATGACCGGCCAGGTGTAGAAAAAAACATTACATTTATTGCAACACAATCTAAAAACAATGTATGAAAAATACCACAGCTGCTGTTGAAGTTCTATCCTCCTCTGTATCCTGGCTGGTCGGGAACTCTCTCCTTCAGCGCAGTTACTTCCGGGTTCTGGTCCACGCAACGCGTTTCGCCCCGCCTCTCGGGACTTTCTCAAGCATAAATAAAGTCGGCTCTCAGCGTCTCTTAAATAGTGTCCATGCAATGAGCGGTCCCGCCGCATATGTAGTCCATTATGTAGCAGTTACTCCGGTACAAAATTAATTATACTCGGGGTTGGAACATTATGTCCATAAAAATCATCATCCTAAAAAAATCAACATTACTGGCAACCAAAATAAAAATACTCATGGTCTGCCACTTTACTATACCACAATTATTACAGTGTGTAAGTGTAAATAAAAAAGGAGTGGTGCCCAGAAAAGCTTAGTCATGTAGTTAGAAACTCACTATGTTAGACATAACATTATGCCAATTAAGGTGCAATAAGAACATGTATCTATGGGGTAGACATTATATACTTCCCAAAGGGGCAATCTATTAAATGCATATCATAAATCTGCAGACAATACATAAAATAAATCCCAACCTTTTACTCAATATTAAACCTATATACATGAGGTAGGAATTATATGTTCCCCAAAGGGGGATATCTACTAAAAACATGCCATAAAATAGCAGACAATATCTAAAATAAACTCCAAAGTTCTACTAAATATAAAAGTGCAAAGTTTGTTAAAGTGCATAAAACAGAGGGGAAGAGAACCAGTAGAATCAAGAAAAATCTTAAAAAACAAAAGATACACCTTTTCTCCATATTTGCGCCACCCTATTCTACCTGTATTTTCTCTATTGTTGTCTTTCTGATATACTTGAATTAGGGGCTGCAGTCATGTCAGTTTTTGAGCATAGAAAGAAAATTTGCATTTTTGATCAAGAGGATGATCATATAGAAATTAGACTGACAGTAACATTGACGTTATATTTTAGAAAATTTGGAGCAACTTCTTATAAAGGAAACTAAATATAAATGGGAAATCGCTACAATGGAAAAATATTTAAAAGAAAGTATTTTTTAAGAAACCTACTTTTGAAAAGGAGAATGCAAAGTATGCAGCTATTTAGACGTGGCATTAGAACGCTTCTCGGTGGAGTGCATGTATATTCTTATTTCATGCAGAACGGAGTCCATGACAGAACTGGATAAACTATCAGATAGAACTAAAAAGAGTCTAGACAAGTTGGAAAGAGAAATCAAAGACACTAAATATAGAAAGTATAAGAGGGATAAAAGAGATTATGAGGAGGGAAAAGTCAGAAACTTCCAAAGAGATAGGAACCATTTTGATATGGCTAGACAAAAACATAACCCGAAATATCAGGATATACCGAAATCCAATGCTAAAATATCAGCTCAACCAACAGTAACCCCACGTAGGGAGGGGAGGTTTAAACCCCAGGAAAGAGAGAAGAGGGAGGATTGGGTACAAGTAGTAAAGAGAGGAAGGAAGACTAGTCAAACAGAACATAACAACCAAGGTAACAGGTATAACAATAGGTACCAGGAAGGAAAAGGAGAGCGCACGTTTTTCAACAGAAACTTTCACCATAACAGATTTTCAGTTCTAGAAAATGAGGAAAGGCCCGATTTTTTTAGAAAGAACACAGATGAGGAGAGATTTTCCAATAAAAAAAAACAGAATTGTAAGTTCAGAATTGTAGAGGAGGGAAACAACAAAAGAGAAATAAGATACAACCGTTAGTTCCAGTTGGTATTACCAACATCTCCTCATATACATTAGAGAAAGACGAAATCAGGGTACTTAATAAGGGCCTTAAATTTGCCCCTACTAGAAATTTTGACCCATTTTCAGCACACATAGATGTGCTGAAATATGGTAGGAAATTATCCATTAAAAAATTCTTCCTCAATTCTACTAAGGAATATAATAAAGAGGATGGGGAAGACAGTGAGATATATGAAAGACTAAGAAAAGACCCTTTAGGGGACATAAGGAAGACCCTAGTTCAGATATTGGACAAGGGCAAACTGGAAGGTATCCTTTCTAAAAAAGGAATATGATTTTTTAAATATTAAGTCCCCCAGAACCCCGGTCTTCTATGTACTCCCTAAGATCCATAAAGCATTGAAAATCCACCAGGCAGACCCACAGTGTCGGGCATTTTGTCTATTTCTTATAATGTGTCTAAATACATAGACACATTTTTACAACCCATTGTTTCCTTAACCAAATCTTACCTCAAAGACACTATGGATATACTCAAAATGGTGAAGGGTTTTGTGTGGAAAGAAGACTACCTCCTGGTTACCTGTGATGTTTCCTCACTTTACACCTGTATTCCACACGACAGGGGCTGTGCAGCGGTTAAACACTTTTTGTCTGAAGGTCAGTATCTACCACCGTCCCAGGTTGATTTCCTATTGGAATGTATATGGTGGTCCTCCATAATAACTACTTTTGGTTTGACTCTTAATTTTTTTTTAAATTACGAGGTACGGCAATGGGAAGCACATATGCACCCAGCTACGGTAACCTGTTCATGGCCCATTGGGAAGAAACTTTTATATATGGTGACCATGGCTGGGGTGCACATGTGCTTGCCTATTGCCGGTAAATAGATGATATGTTTTTAATATGGAAAGGCACTGAAGAAAATTTTAACTTTCTTAACGACAATGACTGGGGAATCCAACTAAATCACAATATTAGCCCCTCAGCAACAGATTTTTTAGATCTGAATATTTATGTAGCAGGAGACACTTTAAAAGCTTAGACCTTTTTTAAAAAAGTGGATGCTAATGGCTACGTTGCATATAACAGTGGCCATTACTCGCCCTGGCTCAACAGTATCCCTAAGGGACAACTGTTGAGACTGAGGCGGAATTGCACAGAAGACAGCACTTTCCATATACAGGTCCAAGAACTGCTGAACAAATTTAGAGAGAAGGAGTACCCAGAGGACATTTTGAGTAGAATGTGGCAAGAAGTTGAAAAATTAACACAGGGAGACTTACTAAATAAACCCCCTAGCAGTAGGAAAGACCCCCAAAGGACTTGATGATTTTTAACTACAATTCTGAACATAGGGCAATAAAACGTACAATTAATAAATCCTGGCATATTTTGAAGACGGACAAGGATCTGAGGGACATGCTGCCGGAGAAACCTAATATTACGTTTAGAGGAGCACCTAGTTTTAAAAATTCATCGGTTAGAAGCTATTTAAAAGAAAAAATTCCACCAGTGACTAGCAATTTGTTTGGGGACTTAAGAGGTTTCTACAAATGTAGAACATGTCTAGGATGCAGGGAGACTCGTCAAACTGACAAAATAACACACAAATTTCAATCTATTAACACAAAAAAAAGAATATGACTTGAGAGAGCATATCACATGCTCTACTAGAATGCCCCTGCAAACTCCAATATATAGGAAGAACTATACGCCCACTCCATGTAAGAATACGGGAACATGTGTATAATATATGCAAAGGGGTTACAAGTCATAGTGTTTCTAACCATTTTAAGGAGATACACAACCAGGACCCTTCAGGTCTTTCGTTTATGGGTATTAAAAGAGTATTTAAAGATTGGAGAGGGGGGATTTCATCAAGATAATAGGGCAGAAAGAGATGAGATGGGTATATTACATGGATACATTGGCCCCTGCAGGACTGGACATTGATTTTGACCTTTTTAATTTCCTGTAACGTTATTTTTAGTCCAGCTTTTTTAATATATATATATTTTTTTAATTTCTCTTGATTCTACTGGTTCTCTTCCCCTCTGTTTTATGCACTTTAACAAACTTTGCACTTTTATATTTAATAGAACTTTGGGGTTTATTTTAGATATTGTCTGCTATTTTATGACATGTGTTTAGTAGATATCTCCCTTTGGGGAACATATAATTCCTACCTCATGCTTTGTATTATATACTGTTTATAATCCAGCCAGGTTGGCTGTCCTTTACATTTATCTTGCGCACCTACTTTTCATTGTTAGATACATACAACTTTCAGAAACAGTTGTCCATACATTAAAGGTTACTGAGCAGAAAGAAAACAGAGCCATGTCTATCTTGGGTGGACATTTTAACACATTGATTTGTTTTCGTTTCCTATGGCTGTACAACACTGTGACAATTCTTTATAGAAGGAGACCCCAAAAGAAATGCGGCTTTCAGTATCCATTTTAATGGATGGCAAGCAAATTTTAATAACTTTGTTGTTATATTTTGTGACAAAATCCCAGCAAACAAGGGTAAAATTGGATGCTGTGGACTCACTGGGCAATGGTAACTTTTCCTGAGTCCTTTACAGAACACAAGAATGAAGCAAGTCTTAAATACAAACACTTTTGTGAATCTTAAAAAAAGACACTGTTTTACAACAGTTAAAAAAATGCTTGACATGGGATAAATGCAAATTTCTTCTCCTTATTTTACATGTTCAATGTGATTATCTCGTACAATCTCAACATACTGTAATAAAGGGAGACAAACCGCAGAGCTCTACCTTTAAACTGACATTCTTTTATAGTTTAACATAACATTTGAAGTATGGTTTTCAGTCACATAGCAGGTATTGGAATTTAAAGGGGACACTATGCACTATAACTACTACAGCCATCTTTAATGGCTTAGGATGTGGGTGCAATCCCATTTTTCTTAAAACTTTTGGCAGCAGTTTGACAATAAACAGGAGTCTTCGGCACTGCCCCTGCTTGGCATTCAGCCTATCAGTAACATCCTGGATGGACACAATTGACATAGACACTCACAATCCTTGCACAGAATAGCCACACTGAATTGTTGTGATTATAGTGAACAGAGTGCCACTTTAATATTGCCAAAGGATTTTACACAGACTGAGGAAAGTGTTTATATGTATGTGACAGGTGTGTTAATTAAGGTAACATATGCAATTGCATCTACTAAAATTATGTAAGTCCTTTCCGGAGTCACAATTTCTGTGAATAGGTTTTGGTGATTGGTTATAGTTCCTCTGGCACTGTCTCTTCATTTAGTGTTAAACTATTTTTGAGCATTTTGACATTGAATGAGGGTCTCTGGAGGTATGGCTAAGGCAGAGATGACACATTTCTATATCCATACTACTATGGCCAGGTCTGATAGGCCGAATGCGGACAGCTGTCATTTTCAGCTAATCACTGCCACCCATCTCTGCTCAGGCTAATGCTTCCTCGTTAGCCCAAACAGCACTGAACAGAAATGGCTGCTAGGAACTCTCATTTAACATGTTTAAAACATTAGAACAGGGATTTTACATATCTTCTATATACTTTCTCAGTCACCATGCAGGCAGAGGCCAGAAAACACATATTTTTTAAAAAAACTAGAGTTCAACTGGAGTTCAACTGGAGTTACTTTATTGTACACAAATTGCAGACAATTTTATAACATGACAGGAGGCTTCGTATTTGCTTAAGTCTTTCTTTACTTAAGCTTCACAGCAGCACTTTTTTACTTAGTAACAGGGTAACCAATCAGAAAAAGAGATAACAAGGTATAAGAGTCCCTCCCTGTGATGTCACTTCCTCTTTCTTTGCTGCTTCACACCAGTACAGGTCAGAGTGCCACTGCCTCTTACTTTCTGTGGGTTATTTACTCTCCTCTTTATTTTAACTTGTTATTTAATCTTTGTTTTTTCTTAGCTATGTTTCCCATACTTTAGCTATATTCTTATATTCCTATTTCTAAGGTGCTTGTCCCACCTTAGCTATCTTCTAAAGTTTTCTCTCTTAACTTATTACTGCCTAATTTTCTCCCTTTAGTCCTTTGGTACTGTCCCTTACGTTCTGTTTCATTTTTCTATACTTTTCATTGTGTCTCTTACTTTTATTGGTCCGGGTTGCGGTCGGCATATTTTGCCCCGTTTTTCCCGGGCTTTTGGGCTGTGGAGTATGCCTCCATCGGCCCTGAGTGCGCACGGCGGCCATCTTGGATCTCGCGCATTGCCGCGAGATCCGAACGGCCGTTTGCACCTTTTGCGCATGCGCGAGATCGCGGCGGCCATTTTGTTGGAGCCGCGATCGGCGACCATTCTAGCCGCACGGCGGCCATTTTAATAGTTAATCGGCAGTACAAATATCTTTCAAGTTTCACATATATAAGTTCTCTCACTTATATTTCTCTGTAATTCAGTTCAGGAGAATTTTCGCTTACACTACTCCCCCTGGTGGGGAATTAATGGTACTACATTACCAATATTATTATGCATGTATATTAAACTACTCAATACTGTTATATTGGGAGCAACCCCCAATACCAGCCAGCTAAATATTTATCACAGTCATATTGTGATTTTTCTAAGGGTAAGTCCCTATATATTTTATGATTGCTGTTATACTATACAGCCCATGACTGGCCCGCTTTGTCTGTGCCACCATACCTCTACACGAGTTTAAATAAGCACTCTGAGGTTATTGTATCTGGGTGACCCCCATTACAGCTTGCACTGTTGAAATTAAATATCTTTTGATATACAAGACGGCCCTAAAATACATTCTAATGCTGGCCTATTCTGCCCCATAGGTACCAACACTGTTGCTATGGAGGCTTCAAACCAAGACCAAAATCTGCAAGCGATTATAAACGCGGCTGTTGCCGCTTCACTAGAAAAGACCCTGGCTCGGGTGCTGCCCATTGAGCCCAAAGATACCAAAATTTCTGAGCCCCCGCACTCTGATGAAGAGGCGGATGATTCCGATTCTACAAGAAGGAACCCTTCCAAACTCAATAAACGATATTGGAAAGGGGATGGGCCAGAATCACTCAAACGCAAAGGGAAAGAACCGGCTAAACGCCCAAAACAAGCGGACGCCAGGGAAAAACATTCCATACAGCCTACCTTGTCGGAGGAGGAAGACGACTCTTTCGACTCACACCCATTGGCCATTCTAGATGAATGGCAAGCTGGCCACTCTTCAGAAGACGAAGAAGTCTGGCCTGAGACATCTTTCAGAGAAGCACCGTTCCCTCAAGATATCACGGGAGACCCCACTACTGAGGTTTCAGTACCCGAAACCTTTCTGGATACTCTTGGTGAACCACTATTTGACCCACGACAGATCAGATACCCTCGATCTTCAGAATGGTCACTCCCAAATCACCTTTCACAATATATCCATTTCTGGATAAGGAGACCCCTAGACCGGGAGGTCCGCAAACGCCTAAGAGCTGAATGCCCTAGACCCACCTTACCAGACAAGGTCGCTATGACCCGGAGTTTGATTCCCTGCTCTACACATATTTAGCCAGATCTGGCCGTGACCCTAAAAAGGGCATTGAGCGCAGCCTACGCATCACCCAGGACAAGATGTTGGATGTCCTAGGGCCCTTGGCAAGAATTCTACTACTGGCTGATGAAGCCCTCACTAACGAGGGCCCTTTAGACCCATCTGTGATCAGAGAATGGGCACTACGCTCCATTTGCCTGCTGGGCAATGCAAATACTTCCCTCTCTACCGAGCATAGAAAAGCAGTGCTGCTGCGTATGGATGCCAAACTAGCCGACCTAGGGACCAAAGAGTTGGGCCCCAAGGCTAAGGGTCTATTATTTGGAGAACCCTATATTAAAGAATTACACAAGCATGTAAATTTATACGCCACCCTGAACAAGGCGCAATCATCCATGAGAAGAGTATTCCACCAACAACCCTCTCGGGTTTTTGGCAGGGCTGGCCGTCCAAGGGGTCGTGCAGTCAGCCGCTTCTGGCCCACAAGCCAACGCCAAACAACCCCCACTTCACCATTCTTCCCCAACTATCAAAATAGAGGTTTCTACACCCAAAGGTCAGATAGGGGAAGAGGAGGTAGAGCCCGTGGACGCTACAGATACCCAACAGGTGAGATTTCCTACTTTTCACCTCTCTACGGTTTCTCATGCGGGCAGGTTGTTACATTGTGTGGATATGTGGAAGACGCTGTCTTCAGATACATGGGTTCTAAACACGGTTCAGGGTTATTTCATAGAGTTTTATTCTCTCCCTACTCAAACAGGTCCTCCCCATTACCCGATAATGTCAAAATCTCAATGGCTCCTCCTCGATTCAGAACTACGTTCCTTGCTAACAAAAGGAGCAATTCAACCCGCTCCACACGACGAAGGCTTTCTAAGTTCCATATTCCTGGTCAAAAAGAAATCGGGAGAATTTCGCCCGGTAATCAACCTTCGCCAATTGAATACCTTCGTGATATACCGGAATTTCAAAATGGAAGGGATACATCTCCTCAGAGACATTCTCCGTCCAGGCGATTGGTTCACCCGACTCGACCTCAAGGATGCTTACCTCTCCGTGCCAGTACATCCATCCAGTCGACGTTTCCTCCGCTTCCCCTGGCACCACCGGATCTTCCAATTCACCTGCCTTCCATTCGGCCTGAGTTCCGCCCCCTGGTGCTTCACCAAACTGCTCAAGCCAGTCACAGCACATCTTCGAGCAAGGGGTTTTCGCTACCTAATCTACCTCGACGACCTCTTACTACTCTGCGACAACATCTCCACGCTGCAGTCACAGACGAACTACACATCCTCATTGATAGAATCCTTGGGATTCGTCATAAACAAGGAAAAATCCTCGCTGACTCCATCACAAATCATTCAGTTTCTCGGCTTCGAGATCGACTCCTCCACCTGTGTTCTCCGCCTGCCTCAGTCCAAGTTAACCGCGATCAGGAAGGAACTGCGCAAGACGCTTCGCCAAGTGGATCTACCTCTCCGAGGTTTGGCTCGGATTATAGGCCTGCTTTCTGCCTCCATTCAAGCAATCTACCCAGGTCCCCTCCATTATCGGGCCATGCAACGCTTGAAGGCTCAATTCCTCCAGACCCATCCATCATACGACCAAAGGGTCCCGATCACTACCGAGGTGAGGGAGGAACTCTACTGGTGGCTTCGCCACATGTCTGCCTGGAACGGCAAAGCAATTTTTGGTCCCACTCCGGACTTTGTGGTGGAATCAGACGCGAGCCTCCAAGGCTGGGGTGCAACTTGTCATACAACTTCCACCGGGGGACCATGGACCGACGCAGAACACTCTCTCCACATCAACTGTCTGGAATTAATCGCAGGATCGTTTGCAATCCGCAGTCTGGCCAATCATCTCTCAGACTGCTGTATTCTCCTCCGAATGGACAATATCTCGGCCGTTCAATACATCAACAAATTGGGCGGGGCCAGATCTCACACCCTGTCCGAGGTGACAAAGGACATCTACAATTTTTGCTTCCAGCGCAACATAACACTCCGGGCAGAATACCTCCCGGGGGAGACGAACACCACTGCGGATTGGTTCTCCCGACATTGGAGAGACGGCAGCGACTGGCGCTTACACAGGTCAGTCTTCCTCCACGTCTCCAAACTCAGGGGCCCGTTTACTCTGGACCTGTTCGCCTCCCGGACGAATTTTCAAGTCCCACGCTTCTTCAGCTGGCTACCAGACCCGGAATGTTTGGCAGTAGATGCCTTTCTTCAGAAATGGCCGACGACGGGAGCCTACGCCTTCCCTCCGTTCGCGATGATCCCAAGAACCCTTCTTCAGATTCGCAGACAACAGGTCACACTGGTACTACTCACCCCGCTCTGGCAGGGCCAAGCATGGTTCCCAGATCTCCTGGACCTCTCCTGCCAACATCCCCTCCTTCTACCTCTATGGCCCAACCTGTTAGAGGACCCTCAAGGAAACCCTCATCCGATGATATTGCAAGGTCATCTCCAATTAGTGGCTTGGACTCTTTCAGGGGATCCTGGAATTTCGGAGAATTATCGCAGAGATCTAAAGAACTTCTCTGGGATTCCTGGGCTCCTGGAACCAGAAGATGCTACCTTTCTTCCTGGAGTACTTGGTGCAATTGGTGCATGGAACGGAATACCGATCCCCTTACAGCCCCTAGACAGTCCATACTGAATTTCCTCTCACACCTGTTCGACTTAGGCCGTACATACCGGTCCATCAACGTGGCCCGGTCAGCAATCTCGGCAGCCCATGTCCCTCTACATGGAATTCCAGCGGGCCAGGACCCGCTGGTTTGCAGACTATTGAGGGGCATCAAACTGGCTCGCCCCCCAACACCAAAATACTCCCATCTATGGGATGTTAACGTCATGATTCGTTTCCTGGAAACCTGGCCGAACAACGAAGATCTAACCCTCCGTCAACTCTCGGCTAAATTCACCTTGCTACTCTGCTTAGTATCCTTCCGACGAGTGTCGGATGTTAGAGCATTTGACCATGACGCTATCAATTTTTCCCCCGAAGGTGTCACCTTTTCCGTGTCCAGACGGACAAAATCAAACTCTTCTTCGGTATTTTACCCTTATTTCCCTAACCATCCAAAATTGTGTGTGGTATCACTTCTCTCTCGTTATTTACTACTCACCTCCTCCCTTCGTTCAACCTCCTCCAGCCAACTATTGATCTCCTACGTCCGTCCACATAATCCGGTGTCAACCATAACCCTTGCCCGATGGGTTAGGTGGTTGCTCTCCCTCGCCGGGATTGAGGCCTCCTTCGGAGCCCACTCTATCAGGGGAGCGGCGGCATCGGGAGCTTTCAGCGCTGGAGCCTCACTTCAGGACATTCTCCACTCAGCAGACTGGTCCCGGGAACAGACTTTCCGCAACTTCTATTTTCGTCCGGCTGTGCACGCTTCCTTAGCCCTTCTTGGGGAGCGTTAAAACAGCAAATACGAAGCCTCCTGTCATGTTATAAAATTGTAGATTATGCTAACTTTAGTGTACCGATAATCTTAATTTTATTAATGACAGGAGGCGAGTATTTCCCACCCTTCACTCTCGTTCTTTTTCCCCTCCCTAAGGTCACCTATCTAGGTAAGTTCATCTAGACTAAATACATACTCTAGGTACCTCTACTGTGGGGAGGGCTAAGGGTTTTCTCTCTAAGGGTGGATAGGTTACACTTAGTAGGAGGTGGGCTTTTAGACGAGATTTTCTAAATACCGAATGTCATATTTTATAAATCCAATTCTCGGATTAATCCTTGGTTTCGATTCTGCTTTCTCGTTTCAGCATAAAGCCCCTCATGAAGACAAGTTCAGTTGCCGTTCCATCTCAAGCATCACCTCGGCTCTCTAAGAAGACATGTTTACGTTCCTGTTCCCTCTCTAACATTTGCTTTCTCATCTGGCATCCTGAATTCTTCATCTGGTTCAGTTACAGTCCCTGTTCCTATTTGTTCGCAGCCAGAAAGAGGAAGTGACATCACAGGGAGGAACTCTTATACCTTGTTATCTCTTTTTCTGATTGGTTACCCTGTTACTAAGTAAAAAAGTGCTGCTGTGAAGCTTAAGTAAAGAAAGACTTAAGCAAATACTCGCCTCCTGTCATTAATAAAATTAAGATTATCGGTACACTAAAGTTAGCATAATCTACAATTATAGTCTTCTTTAAAAAAAATGTTTTTTAAATTAAGTTGATTATTAACAGTCTTTCCAGATTTTATTCTCTTTTCTGATATAAGAAAGTAAGCTATGCCGAGTTTGAACATTAAGTGGATTTGTTATTATTATTATTATTATGATATTTATAGAGTGCCGTCAAATTCCGCAGCGCTTTACAATGGGTGGACGAACAGACATGTAGTTGTAACCAGACAAGCTGGACACACAGGAACAGAGGGGTTGAGGGCCCTGCTCAATGAGCTTACATGCTAGAGGGAGTGGGGCAAAATGACACAAAAAGGTAAGGATAGTATCAGACTAGTGACAGTTGCAGAAGAGGAATCAGTCAGTTATCAAACCTAGACGATGACTTCTTTTAATACAGTCTATAAAAAGCATATAGCCTATATACAATAGTTCAAGTTTAAAAAAAGGGTCCCACATAGGTAAATCCCCAGATGAGTAAAAACTAAAATTAATGATACTTTGCTAGCCTTTAAAATTGAAGTTTTGGTTCTAAAACATCAGGACCTTTTGGCCAACCCTGTGCGAAGGTCCAAATATGCTACAAGTTTTGCAGAAACAGCACAAAAATTCAAGCATGTAAGATGGCAAAGTGATTTACATTCAGGGATTAGTTGCAACCGTGCAATAAAAACTTTACAGTAATTCAGTGTCTATGTAGAATATGGATATTTTTGATCTATGTTTTATCGAAGAATAGGTATTTAGCCAGTTACTAAGGGCTAAAATATTAGTTCAGACATGTGAATGTGCATGCTGTATTACTTGCAAAAGCCAAAACATTTTTTTTCCTGCTGACTATTGTGCACCAGATTAAAAATACATTTAAAAAGTGATAAACATTACAATAAAAGGCAACAAGGGACCATGAAGTACCC